>SJYQ01000241.1:619499-687572 GCA_006410935.1 Redunca redunca | reverse complement strand
AATAACATCTATTTTTGAATGTATGGGAATAAAATTTCTAAATTATAAATTGAAAATTTTATATAAAAGTTTTATATTTACCTTTATATTATTTTTCACTTTTATTTTAATCCTCTTACCACCATCAAATGACATACCTATTCAATAGTTAATTTTTCTCCTTTTCCTACTATTTCCACTTTAAATTTCCCTTAAGCTATAAATCTTTTAGAATTCTTAAGGGAAACTCTATTAGATACTTCTCTTTATGGTCTATCTTCTCAAAGACATTCAATTGTCTGAGCTTTTATTCAGCATATCCCTAAAGACAATCTTTTAGATCCATGGAGCTTAACACATTTTTCTCCAGCACACTATAATCTCTAGTTTTCTTTGTTCATACAGATCTGAAATCTACAGTCTTTGTAGTACAGAGAATCATAGGTTCATTTTTTATTGTGCTGATTTAAGTAGCTCATAGTTACCAATGCCAACCTTGATTTTTCTTCTCTTGAAGAAAATAATAACCACCTCTTATAAAAATACCAGAGCTATTTATACTATGCTAAAGTTCTTTTTATTCTATTTGCTAATAATGTATTGCTGCAGTGCTTTTTTGATAGATTACTGTAACTTGCAATTTATACCAGCCATCATACATGCAATGCACTGCTGCAATTTTGAAAGTATTTAATAATGTGTAAAATATTGGCTTTCATTTTTAAATGGTATACAGTAAGTTCCTAATTATTTGCACTAATGCAAAGGAACAAACCTGGGGATGATACTAAATACGAGATAAATCCCAGCATCTAAATGATGCTTAAGAGTATCTGGGATTCTGAAAACTGCATAAGATATAATCAGATCATGCATTGATAATATATTACTGGGATCAGAATTTGAAACTGCACATTTCTCTTATCTTGCTCACCTAAATTTCTCTATCTCTCAGTGCAGAACTATATCATCTATCTCTCAGACTGATAAAAATAAATCACCTCGAGAGAGATAACTTCTTTCAAAATTTTCTACAGAACAACAAAGATATAGGTAATTGGGAATGGAGGAGATAAATATCTCAGCAAAAGAAATAGAAAGTCAAGGATTATTGGCACGATGTGTAGCAAAAGAGACTTGTTATAACATGCTGGTTTGATTATATGTAAATAATCTTTGTGATCTTCATTATCATGCATTGAACATGCATTCTCTACTAGACAGCTTGCCTCTTTACACCACTTAATACTCATGGTAACTCTCTAAGTGTATATTACAATCCTAAATTTACACTGATAAAAATTTACTTACCCAGAAAGGGTGAGTAAATTGCCAAGTACACATAGATACTATCTATGTAAGTTGCTGAATGAAGGATTTAAAATAAATTAAATTCAGGCCAAGTTCATGGATTACCACTATGGATTTCCACAGTAAGTTATCCTATGCCTCCACTATTAGAAATTTAGTCTTATCACATCTCTAAGCAGGGCTCATCTCTTTTCTCTAACAGGGCATTTTCTCCTCTTTTCTCTAATACTGGCAGCACAAAACAATGTCTCCTGATCTGTGCTATCCTCTGAAACACCTCTGAGAGGTCTTCGGAGTCTTCACTAGAATGCAAATGATGTTTAAAGATTTACTCTCTTTAGTCGAAGAATGAAGCAGGCATTTTATGTTCTCTGAAGGAGTCAGATTTATCACATACGCTGCTTGTCCTGGGACCTGCTGTCTTGCCTATGGGAGGGGGCACCAATTGGTGCCTGTAATCAGTCATGCATTGTGTATGCTCAGCACCCTTCTTACGGTTAGGTCTAGCCATATTTCCCACAGTCTGAAATTTATTCCCGTCAGCCTGTACCTTAGCAGCAGATAGTTTGTCTCTTTGATATGTTATTGGCTTCTAGAAGCCTGACAGTTTTCCCTGTGTAGTTTTAATACATACTGATGAGTTTCCTGAACTGTTATGTACCCTCAAAAATCCTTACAGTACCTCAAAGGCATTTCACTTTATTTACTATTTTCCAATGTGGGGGTCTCGGGACTACTAGAGATTCTTCAAGGTACAAAAAGGTTTGAGAAGCTTATTTTCAAAATTCAAGAAACTTAGAGGAAATGGTGCTTCCAGAAAAGGTAAAGTTGTAGAGGTTCCACATAGCACTGAATTCTTTGAAAATGGCACCCCATTCCAGTACCCTTGCCTGGAAAATCCCACGGACAGAGGAGCCTGGTACGCTATAGTCCATGGGGTCGCAAAGAGTCGGACATGACTGAGTAACTTCACTTTCTTTCATACTAATTCACTCTGATTACCCACTTTATCAGTGTTCATTAGAATCTCTGTTTAAGAGTTGTGAATAGCACTGACTTTTAAATATTAAAAACTAATCAGTCAGTACTTCATAAACGTAGTTTTTACTGATGAAATTCCAAACCATGGAGTCCAGAAAGAGAAGGTAATTCGATGGCTCCTTGGAGAAGACAAGTTTGAGAACTACTATTTTAATAGTAATAATATTATTACTAGCACATTAAATAATGTACTCAGTTTCCATTGAGTGTCCACTACGAATCATACAATGTGTTAAGTGTCTCTTTGTGCACTAATTTTTTAAACCTTGGAACATGTGCAAAATAGATAACATTGCCTCCTTTTTATAGATCGTCAAAGTGTAAAAGCTGATTTATCCACATTTTCAATGTTAGAAAACCCTTGTTTTTTGTACTGCCTTACAGAGGCCTCTACTGTAAAAGAAGTAATGGTCCATATAAGTGTAGACAGTCAAATTGAATAAACTGATTTTAAAAATTATCGACTTTTAAGAATTTACCTGAATTAAATTTGCCCATTCTGGTCCATTTTAGTTCACTGATTCCTAAAACGTCAGTGTTCACTCTTGCCATCTCCTGTTTGACCATTTCCAATTTGCCTTGATTCATGGACCAAACAGTCCAGGTTCCTTTGCAGTATTGTTCTCTACAGCATCAGACTTCACGTCCGTCCCCAGTCACAACCACACCTGAGTGTTGTTTCTACTTTGGCTCCATCATTTCGTTCTTTCTGGAATTATTTCTCCACTCTTCTCCAGTAGCATGCTGGGCACCTACCAATCTGGGGAGGTCATCTTTCAGTGTCATCTCTTTTTGCCCTTTCATACTGTTCATGGGGTCCTCAAGGCAAGAATACTGAAGTGGTTTGCCATTCCCTTCTCCCGTGGACCACGTTTTGCCAGAACTCTCCACCATGACCTGCCCATCTTGGGTGACCCTACATGGCATGGCTCACAGTTTCATTAGTTAGACAAGGCTGTGATCCACATGATCAGATTGGTTAGTTTTCTGTGATTGTGGTTTTCATTCTACCTGCCCTCTGATGGATAAGGATAAGGGGCTTATGGAAGCTTCCTGATAGGAGGGACTGATTGTGGGGGAATCTGGGTCTTGTTCTGATGGGCGGGGCCATGCTTAGTAAATCTTTAATCCAATTTTCTGTTGATGGTCAGGGCTGTGTTCCCTTCCTGTTGTAATGGCAACCTCCTTCAAAAGGACTTATGCCACCGTTGTTGTATTCCATGCCCCTGACCCTGTGGCAGGCAGCTGTCAACCCATGCATCTGCCAGAGACTCCTGGACACTCACAGGAAAGTCTGGCTCAGTCTCTTGTGGGGTCACTGCTCCTTTCTCCTGGGTCCGTGTATGCACAAGGTTATGTCTGTGCCCGCCAAGTGTCTGTTTCCCCAGTCTTGTGGAAGTTCTATAATCAAACCCCACTGGCCTCCAAAGTCAAATTCCCTGGAGCTCCTCAGTCCCTTTGCCAGATCCCCTGGTTGGGAAATCTGTTGTGGGTCCTAGAACTTTTATAACAGTGCAAGAACTTCTTTGGTCTAATTCTTCTCCTGTTTGTGGGTCATCTACTCTATGACAGGGATAATGGTGACCTCCTCCAAGATGACTTATGCCACACGCTGTGCCTCCCAGGTCTGATGCAGGCAGAGCCCCTGTCCCCGTGGCAGGCCACTGCTGACCCATGCCTCCACAGGAGACACTCAAACACTCAAACGCAGGTCTGGCTCAGTCTCCTGTGGGGTCTCTGGGTCCTGTGGGGTCTCTGGGTCCTGGTTTTGAGTCTGCCATTTGACTGTGTATATCTGATTTGGGAAATGATTTTGATTGATTGTGTGAATCACAACAAACTGTGGAAAATTCTTAAAGAAATGGGAATACCAGACCATCTTACCTGCCTCCTGAGAAACCTGTATACAGGTCAAGAAGCAACAGTTAGAACTGGGCATGGAACAAGATTGGTTTGAATTTGGGAAAGGAGTACATCAAGGCTGTATATTGTCACCCTCCTTATTTAATTTATATGCAGAGTATATCATGTGAAATGCTGGGCTGGATGAAGCACAAGCTGGAATCAAGATTGCAGGGAGAAATATCAATAACCTTAGATACGTAGATGACCAGAGAAGGAAATGGCACCCCACTCCAGTACTCTTGCCTGGAAAATCCCATGGATGGAGAAGCTTGGTAGGCTGCAGTCCATGGGATCGCTAAGAGTCAGACATGACTGAGCGACCTCACTTTACTTTTCACTTTCCTGCATTAGAGAAGGAAATGGCAACCCACTCCAGTGTTCTTGCCTGGAGAATCCCAGGGACAGGGGAGTGTTGTGGGCTGCGGTCTATGGGGTTGAACAGAATTGGACACAACTGAAGTGACTTAGCAGCAGCAGCATGTAGATGACACCACCCTTAGAGCAGAAAGTGAGGAGGAGCTAAAGAGCCTCTTGATGTAAGTGAAAGAGAAGAGTGAAAAAGCTGGCTTAAAACTCAACTTTCAAAAAATGAAGATCGTGGCATCTGGCCCCATTACTTCACGGCAAATAGATGGGGAAACAATGGAAACAGCAAAAGACTATTTTCTTGGGCTCCAAAATCACTACAGATGGAGACTGCAGCCATGAAATTAAGATGCTTGCTCCTTGGAAGAAAAACTTTGACAAATCTAGACAGAATATAAATAGAGACATTGCTTTGCCGACAAAGGTCCATCTAGTCAAAGCTATGGTTTTTCCATTAGTCATGTATGGATGTGAGAGTTGGACCATAAAGAAAGCTGAGGGCAAAAGAGTTGATGCTTTTGAACTGTGGTGTTGGAGAAGACTCTTGAGAGTCCCTTGGACTGCAAGGAGATCCAACCAGTCCATCCTAAAGGAAATCAGTCCTGGGTGTTCATTGGAAGGACTAATGCCGAAGCTGAAACTCCAATACTTGGGCCATCTGATGCAAAGAGCCAACTCATTGGAAAAGACCCTGGTACTGGGAAAGATTGAACGCAGTAGGAGAAGGGGATGACAGAGGATGAGATGATTGGATGGCATCACCAACTTGGTGGACATGAGTTTGAGCAAGCTCCAGGAGTTGGTGATGTATAGAAAAGCCTGGCATAATACAGTCCATGGGGTCACAAAGAGTTGGACACGACTGAACAATTAAACTGACTGAAGAATTTACCTAATTAATTCAAAGATTTTCGGATTATATGATAAAGTAAATCATGCAAATGTTATTCACTACTCTACTGTATAGACAGAAAACACACTTAGTATAAGTAAATCAGTATTTCTGCACATATTCAGAGCCAGGTTCTCTATTTTTATTACACTGAAGAGACAATGAGGAGGCTACTACTTCGTGAGTAGCAGAATAGACTTTGAGTCACGACTCTAGTGATTTGGAAAGGCTCCTGAGTGTAACGAGGTACACCTCTAAGGTGAGGATTCTTGAAAGATCAGCAGAATCTTATATTTAACAGTAGAGTTACATAATATGAAACTATAATGTTTGTGCATTTACTTATTAGTATAGTACTCACCAAAGGAAGTATATTATTTCTGATTTTCTTCTTTTTAGTCTATATTTATCTGGCTCCCTGGTGTTTGCTGGTTCCCCTCCCCCACTATAACTCAGTCTGCAGTAGCTTCACTAGTGTTATCAATATTTAGAGATACTATTTTTAATTTTATTCATAAAACATAATATGATCTGTTAAATCACTTCCGGTGACATGTTAAAATGTCATTCTCCCAATGACATGTTAAAATTTCAGGAAATTTTTTTTTTCTAATTAGTCTTTCATCAGTTTAGACTTATATTAAAGTCTTACATTGAGTTTTTTTCCCTATTTGTGATCATCTCCCAAACAATCAAATACTCAGCCTGTCAAATAATTCATAATCTGTATCTAAGTTCATAAATGCTAGCATTTACATGAAACAATCCCCTGTCACAGATAGACTCCACACTGAGAGGCTAAGAATGAGTCTGTCATGCAAATAATTACCCCCTAATTTATGTGTTTCATAATTAGATTTGCTTTTCTATATTGGATTTTGTGAAATCTGGATCCAGTTGGAAGAAAATAAGCAAAAACTAATACCAAGGTGATAGCATAATATTTTATGAACTTCACTATGAAGTCCAGGAGCCTGGCTAACCTCACTCAGTTTTAAAGTCCTCCTCCAAGTCAAAGTTATGTCACTGAATGTCTAGAACCACTTGGTGTTGGCTCTGCCTCAAACTTCCACATCCAAATTTCAGCAGGTTAATTAGCATAATTTATAATCATATAGCATAAATGAAGAGATAGGATTTATGAAAATATATTGATAGCAATGAATATCAATATTTCTGTACACCCCAAATAATGCTTTTTGAATAAATATTTTCACCAAAACTGGACAAGTGTAGGGTATAAATAAGGGCTTTATTCTTAAGCAATGACTATTCATAAAAAGGCTGACACAGAGAGGTAACATCAGGAGGGCTGAGTCATGAACTCCTCTGTTGGTCTAATGGGAAAGCTTCAAGCAATATGGCATCATTCTGTAGCTTTGGTATAACCAATGCACCAATTCAGGGTGTAGTTACCAGAAAAGGGGTTTTTCCACGTGAAGAAATGATTCTCACAGCCTATAGAGCAAATAAATAGCACACTAAGAAGCCAAGCAGGCAACATCTACAACAGAGAATATGTCCATGCTATATTACAGCATCAAGAAATCTATCACGCATCAGTACATTTAGCCATATATTGTTTTTGTTTAGTGGATCACTCATGTCTGACCTTTTTGTGACATATGTTAGCAACTAAATAATAATATCAACACTATGTGCAGTCAGAATCCTTGATCTTTGAGTGTATGTGAGTCGCTTCAGTCACGTCTGACTCTTTGTGACTCTACGGACTGTAGCCCTCCAGGTTCCTCTGTCCATGGAATTCTCCAGGCAAGAATACTGGAGTGGGTTGCCATGCCCTTCTCCATGATCTTTTTAGGTTATTAAAAAACATCAAAGTGTACAGAATATAGCTCAAAGGTGGTTGGATTGAGACTAGACTTGATCTTACCTCACGCTAGTTATGTAACTGTCGCCAAAGGATCTCTTTCTTATTTTTTTCAATTTGTTAAATTATGGAATTGTTGTTATTTAGTCACTAAATCATGTCCAACTCGTTGCAACCCCATGGATTGTAGCCCCCCAGGTTTCACTGTCCATGGGATTTCCCAGGCAAAATACTGGAGTGGGTTGCCATTTCCTTCTCCAGGGGATCTTTCCAACCCGGGATCAAACCAACATCTTCTGCACTGGCAGGCAGATTCGTTACCACTGAGCCACCAGGGAAGCCCAAATTAGGGAATACCATTTAACTAGATATCTCTATGGTCCTTTCATGCTACGATTCTATCACCTCTATAACAAATATGTGTGTGTGTGAATATGAGAGAAACAAAAACTAAGCCTCAGCTATTAGAGAAATAATCCTTCAAAGAACTATTCCTAACTTAGAGATATTTCATGAGCTAGTTAATGAAGTTATAATAAATGTAAGTTTTCATAGTGACCATCCACAACTACAAATGAGTCAGTAGTACAATCTTCTAATGATCTTAATACAACCACTGGCAGTTACTTAAGCAAGTTTAAAAATATTTTCTCCTAATAGAGTGCAAGCAGATTGATTTTGATGTTTGAAGGGTCTGTGGGATAGTTCTTGCAGTCCATAAATGAAATGAATTTTGGTGATTTCTCTGTTCATGCACAGGATATCACATCACATCCCTCCTAGTAATCAATGGTTCTAAATGATGCCATTCAATACTTAAAGGTCTCACCAGCCTATCAGTAGAGACAAGGATTCACTAAGTAATAATACACATTTATTTGGTCTTTGCTCTATGAATTCAAAGACCTGCAGATCATCAGCTCAAAACATTTCTCTTCTATCCAATTCATATCTATCTTAGTTTCAACCTGGTATTTTTTGTTTTACTTCCTTTCACAGTTCTACATAACTCCTTAAATTCCTAGATTTTTAGCTCTATCTATTTTTATGCTCTATCTTATCTCCTGCTTCTAATCTAATAATTTAGGAATGGAAATATATATCCCAGTCCAATAAGTCAGTCTCTTAATCACTCTTCTTACTCCTTGCCAGGTTGCTTCTATTTATCACTTCTTGAAGATTTGAATGCCAGACCTCAAATACAGCTGCAGAGTTGAGCTGTATCCTCATGAGATTAAACAGAGAAAAATTGATAACTGCAGGAAATGAAACTTGGATCACATCATCACTGCTTGACACTAATTCCTAGGATTGAGGAAGAACAATAATTTAGTTTTATTTACTATCACTTGAACATGAAACTAAAAGAAATACTCAGAAAATATACAAACTTTGAAGAGTACAATGGGGCTATTAACTACCTACATCTATGCATATTACATTTAACAATATGTTCTAAGATTATTGGGGGTTTAAGTGATAAAGCAATAATAAGAATAAATTACGGTTAGTTCATAGTCAATTAGACCTTTAATTCAAAATATCAACTGTCGCTGATACTTTAAAACTTATCACTGAGTGATAAAACAAATCTAAGTGTCTAGGAAGGCTGAAGTAGATAGAATTTGCAATATGTAATACCAGGATTAACACTGTATAATGAAAGAGCTTCAAGAAGCTGAGTTCCCTGTGAGTCTATTGCTGAATACTCAACTTTTCCCCTTTGATAGGCACAGAGTAGACTCCATTCAGCTGCACAGTGGATTGGTGAGCTGTGAGTTGAATGGTTCCCAAGCCACACAGTTCCAAGATATGTTTGAGTTCTAACAAGCCAGAGTGGAGAGTCTTTGTTAATACCAAGAGCCCTCAGTAGAATCAACTAGGAAGTCATGCCTTGGCAGTGGAGCTCAGCCAGCACTAGTGTAAAGGTTATTCCAGACTTGCCCTAACTAAGATTAAAAACACCTGAAAATGATCAAACCAGTTTTCAAGTAACTTAACTGACTTCCAGAACAAATGCCAAGGATCTTTAATAGAATACACTACGTTAGTTTGCTGGGCTGGGGTAAGAAACTACTACAAAGTAGTGGGGGTCTATCCTGAAGGAAATCAGTCCTGAATATTCATTGGAAGAACTGATGCTGAAGCTGAAACTCCAATACTTTGGCCACCTAATGCGAAGAACTGACTCATTGGAAATGCCCCTGATGCTGGGAAAGATTGAAGGCAGGAGAAGGGGATGACAGAGGATGAGATGGTTAGTTGGCATCACCAACGTGATGGACATGAGTTTGAGCAAGCTCTGGGAGTTGGTGATGGACAGGGAAGTCTGGCGTGCTGCAGTCCACAGGGTTGCAAAAGAGTTGGACAGGAATGAACAACTGAACTGAACTGACTGATGCAACAGAAATGTATTGTTTCACAGCTCTGGAAGTCTTAGACCAAGGTGTCAGCAGGCTTGGTTGTTTCTGAGGGCTGTAAGGGGAGGCTCTGTTCCAAGACCCTTTCCTAGCATTGTAGATAGTCATATCCATGTCCACATAATATTCTTCCTATATATAAACCATAACCAAATTCCCTCCTGTTATAAGGACAAAAGTAATATTGAATTAGTGGTTCATTCTACCTCAGTATTACCTCATCTTAACCACGTATTTATATCTGTAATGACCCTATTTCCAAATAAGGTCACATTCTAAGGTACTGGGGGTTAGGTACCTCGGTTAGGACTTCAGTATATGAATTTTTGGGAGGAGGGCACACAATTCAATTCATAGCATACATCAAATCCCGGCAATCAAATAAGTGAAATTCTAAATTCCAGGATGAAAAAAAAAAAAAACCCAGTCATAAAATAAGCAGGAAAACCTGATCCATATGTAGGAGACAGATGCAGTGCAGTGAACACATGGTCACTCACGTCTGACTCTTTGGGACCCCAGGGACTGTAGCCGGCCAGGCTCCTCTGTCCATGAGAGTCTCTAGACAAGAATACTGGAGTGGGTAGCCACTTCCTTCTCCAGGGCATCATCCCAGCCCAGGGATGGAACCCAAGTCTCTTGCATTTCCTGCACTGGCAGGCAGATTCTTTACCACTAGTATCACCTGGGAAGCCCATAGAAGTCAAAGGAAACAGAGGTATAAAATGACAGAGACAAGAAATCAGAAGAAAAGAACACTGGAAAAGCTATTATAAATGCCCTCCTGAATTTAAAAGAAAACATCATCTTGACGAGAAATGGAAACTATGAATAAGTATCAAATAAAACTTCCTACAATTGAAAAAAAAATACATTAGGTGAAATATTCACTGATGATATTAATTGATTAGATAAGACAGATGATCAAAATACATGAAGACATAGCCAAAGAAACTATCTAAAATGAATCATAGAAAAATACAGTGATCTATGGGACAAACCAAGCAGTCTAATAAATGCATAGTTGGAATCCCAGAAGAAAGACAGGTAGAAAGAACAGTATTTGAAAAATTAATGGCTGAAACTTTGGAAATACAAACTTTATAAATAGACAGACTCAAAGCTCAATAAATCATAATAAAATCATGCTGAGGCATAGCATGACAAACATTTTGAAAATCAGAAATAAAGAGAAAAGCTTTAAAGAATCCAGGTGAAGTAGAGGGGATAACATTTATACAGAGGATCAAAAACATATATAACTAAACTTCACAAGTACAAATACACATGCCAGAAGGCAATAGAATGACCTGTTCAAAGTGCTAACAGAGGGGTGGAAAACACTATAAACATAGAATTTTATATTCAGCAAAAATATCTTTTAAAAATGAGAAGAAAGTGATTTTTCAAATAACAGAAGTTTAGAGCTGAGAGAATCTACTGTCAGAATACTCGAATGACAAGTGTTAAAGTTCTTGAAGCAGAAGTATAGTATCAGACAGTGGCTTGGATCTACATAAAGAAGAGTTTTAGAAGTGATAAAAGTGAAGATAAATATAAAACATTTTTTCCTATTTTATATTCTCTAAAATAAAGCTGAGAGTTTAAAACAAAAAGTATAACATGTATTAAGGGGATTATATGTAAATGAAAAAGTAAAATGTGTGGCAAAATAAAAAGGATGGGGGGAATGGAATTATAATATTGCAAGAGTTATAAATTATATGAGAAATTGTCATTATATTAGTTGTAGGTAGACTATGAGAAGTTAGAGATATATTTTGCAGAAGCTAGAGCTATTACTAAAAATGGTAGCTTAAAAATAACTTCCCAAGAGTACTGTAAAACATGTGTTTAGTTGTGTCCAACTCTGCAGCCCCATGGATTCACAACCCGCCAGGCTCTTCTGTCTATGGGATTTCCAGGGCAAGAATACTGGAGTGGGTTGCCATCTCCTACTCCAGAGGATCTTCCTCACCCAGGGATAGAACCCGTGTCTCTTAGGTCTCTTGCATTGGCAGGAGGGTTCTTTACCCCTAAAGCCACCTGGGAAGCCCAAATAATAAAAATACCAGCATAAAAATTAGCTAACAATGGTGATAATATGGAATACTGAAAAACAGTTAAAAGAGAGCTGGCAAAGACTGAAAAAAGTAATAAAGAATAAGATGGTACAATCAGAAGACAAATAGCAAAGAGGCAGATAAAATAGCAGTCATATTGATAATACTAATAAAATTATATATAAATATTTGAACACACCAATACAGAGTGTGTTAAGTTGATTTTTTTTAAGTCCTGTCTGCAGGAAAACATTTTAAATATAAAGACAGAGATAGATTAAAAGTAAAATTATACTCTGCAAACACTAATCATAATAAAACTGAAGTGACCATATTAACAACAGATAAACAATACTTTGGGACTAAAACTATTGAAGGAATAAAGAGAGACATTTTATGCTGGTTACGGGGTTAATTCATTAAGGAGACTTCAACAACTCATCCCTGAGTAACTGACAGAAAAAATAGGCAGAAAGTCAGTAAAAAAATAGAGACCAAAAATAAAATCAGCCAAATTTACCTAATATTCATAGAACTGTATGCACAATAACAATTCCATATTATTTTCAAGTGCATAGGTAATCTCTACTAGAAATTTCTAAAATCTTTTAAAAATTAATTTATCTATTGAAATCAAGGAATGAGGAAAAGGACAATAACATGGAGTAAAATCTATATTTTATAATATACTGTTTAGAAAACAATTGTCTGAATAATTAAACTAAAAAGCAGCACTTTGAAATGCCCTCAATTTAAAGGAGTTAGCAAAATCCAGAAAGAGAGAGAATAAAGTCAAATAAAAAATATAGATCAAAGTTTAAAGTGAGTTAATAAACAACATAAAAATTTATGAGAATATATTCCTCAACTTGATGCACTTCTTTTTGAAAATTTGGATAAATAGGATATATCTAAGGAAGTTATAAATGATAAAATTTGCTTTAAAACAAACATGCACACACACACACACACACAAATATTCTAAAGAGCTATGTCGAAGAACTGTACCAAGTCTAGATGGCCTCAAAGCTGATAATTTTTAAACTTCCAAAAAACATATATTTCTGGTGTTATTTAAACTACTCAGTATGGGTTGCGGCAGGGTGAGATATCTTCGTGGAAAAATAAGCTTGAGAATACAGACAAGAAAATCCTGAAAATGAAGAATAATAAGAAAGGACAAGCCTTGAAAAGCATTCAAATACTTTCATAAACTTACATTGCTTCCAGCAGTCTAAAACTGACAGAGAAATGAGTAAACAGAAGAAGATAAGAGAATCCAGATCCCAAAATATAGGGAATCTAGTTGTATATAATAAATATGGCATTTCAAATCAGTGAGTAAAGCATATTATATAAATGCATACTTTGAAAATCTAAGCATTTGGAAGAAAAATTAAGCTGGATTTCTATGTTAAAGTTCCATACAAAATTGATTCCAAATGGATCAAACTCTGCTTGGTAAAATGGAAACCATTCAAATTCCAAAAGAGATCTTGGAAGTATTATTTTAAAATAAAAAGTTTTGAATAAAAGTAATTAAATGGTATCGAAGCATGACTTTAAGTCATAAAATACTTAACAGAAAATTTTTGATGAAAAACATCATTAACAAAGTTAAAAGATGAATAACTTTCTTGGGAAAAGTAATTAAATGCCAATGCTTTGTACATGGAAAACATTCAGTAACCTGTTGAACCAAAAGAGAATGCACTGATAAGGACATCAGTAGTATGTAATATTACAGAATGCTGTGTCAATCCATCCTAAATTATGACCCAGTCATTTCAATTCTGAGATCCATCTTCAAGATAATCTTACAAATGGGAAAAATATTTGATTATAGTATTTTAATAGGAAAATAAAAATGGACAGGGGAGCCTGGTGTGCCGCAGTCCATGGGGTCACAAAGAGTTGGACATGACTGAGCAACTGAACTGAACTGAATAGGAAAAAATGAATAAAAACACTGAAATTTCATAAACAGATATAAAATGAATTATGCTATATTGATACACTGGAATATTAGGCAAATAAATTTCCTGGTAGAAAATTTATGTATATACATATAAATATATATGTACTACATATACACACATACAAGTATACATATACACACCATATACATACATATACAATACAAACATATCCATACACCATATTATGCCATAATTTTTTACTACTCATAATACTAGTAAGAATAAAGTGAAATAAGGGCTTCTCTGGTGGCTCATTGGTAAAGAACCCCAGTGGCAACCCACTCCAATTTTCTTGCCTGGGAAATCCCATGGACAGAAGGAGCCTGGCAGGCTACAATCCATGGGGTCACAAAAGAGTTAGACATGACTTAGTGACTAAAACAACAACATAAAGTGAAATAAATCAAACTAATGTTCTCCTATTCTGGAAAATAGATTACTAGATAAACAAAGGAGGAAAATTTATACAAATTCTGTTCAACTATTACACCACCATTTTAAATATCATTCAATATTTTTATACATACGGATCTCACCATCTTGAAGTATATATTTGTTTAAAGGTCAATTTCCTTCTGCCTTTGTAAGCACATACAAAATATTCTATAAGCATATATCTTAACTTTATGATTATTTTATCTCTTTAAGAGTATCATAAATGAAATTAAATGCCCTGTATTTCTGTAAGTATGTAGAAAGGCTTTTATATTTCTTATATTTCATAAGTAATTCAACACCAACAGGTAGCATTTACTGTTTCAGGGAAAAAGAGAGCACATAGTAAGCCTGTGGCTGTATTTTAACATCAGGAAATGTTTATATCATGTTTCTAACAAGCCACAAAGTGGAATTCTTCAGTACCTTCTCAACAATGGAAACTGGGAAGATGCAAAAGACTGACCACAGAAATCTATGCCAGTGTCACTCCCAGGGGATTTTGTAGTCCAAGGTAGCAAGCTCTATTTCCCAAAAATCTATCTTTATTATATTTGCACTGTATATATTAAATTAGAGTAAATTTGTTCCACTTTGCTGAGAAACAATTGAAAATGAACTAGAGCCTGAATCATAACTACTCTTCTGAAAATGTCTAGAATTAACTCTGTATAATTCGTGTCAATAAAAAAAGTTTAAGCATTTCCCACCTATCATATATAACAATACAAGGGTGAAATTTTGAGGATCTTTAAATAATAATCCTCAAACTTTGGCTAAATAATTATTAGTAGTAATATTAGTTGCTCAGTCATGTCCAACTCTTTGTGACCCCATGGACTGTAGCCTGCCAGGCTCCTTTGTCCATGGAATTCTCTAGGCAAGAATACTGGAGTGGGTTTCCATTCCCTTCTCCAGGGGATCTCCTTGACTCAGGGATTGAACCCAGATCTCCTGCATTGCAAGCAGATTCTTTACCATCTGAGCCACTAGGTAAGCCCTTAAATTATTATTAAGTAGGACATAAATTTCCTTGAAAGAAATATGTAACCATCTCAAATACATTCTGCTAAACTATTTTTTATTTTAAAATTGATAGTACAAGACAAATGTTTATAGAAGAAGAAAATGGGAGCCAATATCATGCAAAAATATTATTTTCACAGTTATATATGCGATCATTTTGTTTTGCTATTTATCACAAGAGTATTTCAAGTATCTTACTTTTTAAAATGTAATTACTAAATATTTTTCTGAGGTTTCTAAAAGCTTACGGTTGCCTTCATAAGCACTTAAAACAAGAACAAATAATTAATTTTTCTTAATCACCAAAGCACCTACTATAATAGCTATTTAGTCCAAAAGTAAACCACAGGAATGAGCGTTGCTTTTCTTGGAAGTGCTTTCAGGAACTTATTATAGCTCTCTGTCATCTACTATAATCAGGGAAAGGGCATTTGGTTAATCAAATTTATTTTGGTGTTGAGAAATTATCTAAGTACATAAGACATGGCACATGAGTTCTGACGTGAGTTCTGACTTTTACAATAGGAGACAATGACATAATTAAATGAGACATCTCTCTGGGGAAAGTGATTGGTGAATCTGTGATTATAGGCTTTGGAATGATTTGTATGTAAAATCTAAGCAACTAGAAGAGGTGGTTATTCGATACACACGTAGGAACGTGGCTCTTATATTTAAGGGATTATCTGGGAAAGCAAGGAATTTCTGTATCAGTCAAGCTTGGAGATAGAAATCTGTGTAATTAACTTAATAAAGTTATTTAATATTAATAATTTTCAACCAGAGATCAGAGAATATAAAATGTATTGCTTCTGCCATTACTCCTACTAGTAGTAATAAAAGATGCTAAGGAATCACAGAAGCAGTTACTATAGGATGAAGCTGAGAGAATGAAGGGGACCTGAGCAAAAAGGACTTGTACTTCTGGGGCAGAGATGCTGTCTGGGAACTAACTGGTACTTCAGGAGATGCTCGCATGGAGCTGGGACACAGACTTCTAAGAGAGGGGCTTCAGCCAACTGGTACTGGCATCTCTCAGAAGTCTGGTTCTGGCAAGTGGGAAAACTACAACCTGAAATCAGTTTGAATGAACCATTTGAATGAATTTCAGTGAACTATTTGAATGAACTGCCACTGCCAAGGTGAAAAACCATTCATGTGATGGTGACAGGCACAGGAAGTATCAAGTCTCCGCCCTTCTCCAGTCACGTTGTTTCACCTTAAGCCCTAATGGACAGAGAATAAGGGGAAACCAACTGGCAAAGGAGAAATGTGGTTTGGTTAAAGTACCAGCCCAGAATCAAAAAACAGATAAGGGTGGATTTGGAACTGAGACAAAAGTTCAATTATTAGCACAGCTCATCCATTCCTATGCTTCCTTTCCTTTAATTGTTTAGATGTGGTCTGCTTTAATTCTCTGACATGTTTATAATAGCCAGTTTGAAATTTTTTATCTAGTAAATTCAGTGTCTAAGCTTTTTCTGGAAAAATTTCTATTGACTGCTTCCCCTCTCTCTTTATCAGATACTTTCCTGTTTTCATATCTCATTTATGGGGGTCTCAAGGCTACGGTGGCAGTGGTGATGTATGGATGTGAGAGTTGGACTGTGAAGAAAGCTGAGTGCCGAAGAATTGATGCTTTTGAACTGTGGTGTTGGAGAAGACTCTTGAGAGTCCCTTGGACTGCAAGGAGATCCAACTAGTCCATTCTAAAGGAGATAAGCCCTGGGTGTTCTTTGAAAGGAATGATGCTAAAGCTGAAACTCCAATACTTTGGCCACCTCATGTGAAGAGTTGACTCATTGGAAAAGACCCTGATGCTGGGAGGGACCAGGGGCAGGAGGAGAAGGGGACGACAGAGGCCGAGATGGCTGGATGGCATCACCGACTCAATGGACATGAGTTTGAGTAAACTCTGGGAGTTGGTGTTGGACAGGGAGGCCTCATGTGTGGCAATTCATAGGGTCTCAAAGAGTCAAACATGACTGAGCAAATGAACTGACTAACTGACTGAAACTATTCATTTAAAATAATGTAGTGGTGAAACTCTGGAAGTTAGAATTCTCTCTGACCCATAATCTGTTGGTGGTTATGGTTTATTGGTGGTAGTGCTAATTGTTTGCATGGTAACTTTTGTGTATGAATTCTGCAAAGTTTTCATTCTTTATCTTGTGCACTCACTAAAGGCTTTTCTCAGTTAGCTTAATGGTCAGTTAATTTATGGACAGAGCTCTTCCTAAATAACTTGAATCAATAAGTCTTACATTATCTTCTATATTTTCCATCCACTTCTTAATATTTCAATCTAAGTATTTTCTTAAACTTAGTTTCCTTTTCATGCACAATCTCTTCAGCTATATCTAATGTGCTATCAAGCTTACCCACTGTGTTTTTAATTTCTATTTTATTTTGAGTTCTGTAATTTTTATATTTTTCTATTCAAATATATTACTTTTACTTTTGATACTATTTTTCTGCTGTATTTCTCAGCCAAGTCTTTTATCTAAGCCTAAGAGGCAGTGGAAACTGTTCAAGAACTCTGGCTCGCAACTTGCCTTTCTCATAATTAGCAAATACTCCCAGTAAAAACACAACCCCAGCTATGGTACTCAAGTTCCTGAGTTACCATACCCTATGAATCTTGGCCTGGAAACTCACTTTTGTCAAGAGGTATCTTGATGAGGGTGAAAGAGAAGAGTAAAAACTGAGATCATGGCATCGAGTCCCACCACCTCATGGCAAATAGACGGGGGAAAAGTGGAAACAGTGGCAGATTTTACTTTCTTGGGCTCCAAAATCACTGTAGATGGTGACTGCAGGCATGAAATTAAAAGATGCTTACTCCTTGGAAGAAAAGCTATGACAAACCTAGACATTGCATTGAAAATCAGATTGATGCCACTTTGTTGATAAAGGTCCATATACTTAAAGCTATGGTTTTTCCAGTAGTCCTGTACTGATGTGAGAGTTGGACCATAAGGAAGACTGAGTGCCAAAGAACTGATGCTTTTGAAATGTGGTGCTAGAGAAGACTCTTGAGAGTCCTGCAGATTGCAAGGAGATCAAACCAGTCAACTCTAAAGGAAATCAATCCTGAATATTCGTTGGAAGGACTGATACTGAAGCTGAAGCTTCATTACTTTGGCCACCGGATGCGAAGAGCTGATTCACTGGAAAAGACCCTGATGCTGGGAAAGATTGAAGGTAAAAGGAGAAGGGGCAGCAGAGGATAAGATGGTTAGATAGTATCACTAACTCAATGGACATGAATTTGAGCAAACTCCAGAAGATAGTGGAGAAGAGAGGAGTCTGGTGTGCTGCTGTCCATGGGGTTGCAAAGTGTCAGACACAGCTTAGCAACTGAACAACGATGTGTTGTGTGCTAAATTGCTTCAGTTGTGTCTGACTCTTTGTGAACCTATGGACTATAGCCTGCCAGTTTCCTCTGTCCCTGGGATTCTCCAGGCAAGAATACTGGAATGGATGGCCATGCTCTCCTCCAGGGTATCTTCCCAACCCAGGGATTGAACCGCCAACTCTTACATCTCCTAAACTGGCAGACAGGTTCTTCACCACTAGCTCCACCTGAGAGGCCCCGAACAAAAACAATGATAGTATTTTAATGTCAATAATTATATTTCTGGACTTTAATCCTAGGGAAATAACTTGAATATGGATAGGTTTACATATAAAGATGTTTAAAGTAAAATAGTTTTAATAGAAAATGTTTGGAGAAAACTTAAGTGTTCAATAATCTTGAGATGTCATAGTGTCATTATTAATGACATTTTTCAAAACATTTTATAACCTAACAAAGTGTTCATAATGTAATATCAAACAAATTTTCTGGAAAAATACAACTACTTCCTCAAATACAATTATTTATTTATAACATCTTACAAAACAGAAGAAAGAAAATATCTTCAAAGATATGAGGATAGAGGTAATTTTAAATTTCTTCTTTATACTTTCCTAAAATTCCTGCACTAAAAATTTAGTAGAGAACCATAAGTTAAATTCAGTTTAAACTTAATCTTAAAAAAGACAATGACTAATTTTTTCAGTGTGTTTAACATAAGACTAATTTGTCTTCCTCTTCCTTTCTCCAATATAGTTGTGATGTTATTTTTTCCTTTTCTCTCACCTGTGCTACTGACATGTTTGTTTTTACAGCTGTCAGATTGTTACAACATTTTTTTTAGTGGTACATCTTCTATCATTTCATATATCTAAATACAGCCACATGGATGAACTCATGATGAGTTTTTAAGCTCTGGGCAAGGTTACAAGCGCTTCATCTTCTGGGTCATGACAACTGACAGCCTATAGTGTATTCTAATGAAAGTAATGACAAACGTCTGGCATACTCTCAATGTAGACTTAATCTTCTGACATCGTTTACATATACCAGTGATATCTGAATATGAGCTCTTACAGAATTATTAAAAGTAATAGTTGGGTAATGGTATAATAATTGAGACCTACTCTTTTTTAAAATTTTTATCTAGACAACATCTATAAATATTGTCATCACTCTCTTTTACCATATTCTAATGTTTGGGCAAAGTATCATTCACTATCATTCTTTCTTATGGAAGTACTTTTCTTTGTTCATTACATTATTAATATGATGACTTCTTGTTGGCAAGCTAAATAATTAATCTTCTATGAATAGATCTGATTTAATTTAAACATGCTAATCTTTTTGCACCTTTCAAGAATGAGATGAGACATCACCTAACAGATAATTAGTTTTAGCAGCTCCATATTATGTCTCACAAATGATGGGAAAACACTGTGTATCAGCCAGAAAATATTTCAAAGATTGTGCTGTAAAGAGAAATTATGTCAAGTCATATGGCATAGCCATATTTGGGCAAAGGAGAATCTAAATGTTGAGCAAATTTAAGAGCTAGAAACTAAGACTGAAACATTAATGCCAGGGTTCTTTAATTTTGAAACAAGATGGACTATTTAATAAACCTGGCTTGGTACAAGACAAGTTGTACATTAAGCAAATTATTCCTTTGGTTAGTGTGTTCTGCTTTCATTTGGGAAGAAACTTCAGATCAGAGAAGCAAAGCATGTTGCAGAAGGGACATTTCTAAAGTAAAATATCTTGCTGATGAGCTAAAATTGAGTATGGTAAGGCAAACGCAGATCTGCAAAGGCAGATCTAGCCAGTGCAGACAGCACTGGAAAATTCAAGGTTGTAAGTACTGCAGGAAGTTAAGCGAGTTAAGAACAGGTTTTTAAAGACCGGTTCATTCACTGCAGTACTCCACCTAGAGAGAAACGAAGCAATGGATCCAATCATTTGGATGAAGACCGGGCAGCGGCTAGGCTGTATCAAAACTAGGTGCAGAACTGAGTTCAACCACAAGAGAAAAACTGAAGTACCAGATCAAGTAAATTCTATGTAGAGTAGAAATAGTAGGGTCATTATCTCAGAGACAATGCCATTTTATAAACAGGAAGAAGGAGTTTAGACAGAAAAGTAGAACTGTATCTCAAAGATTATATGGACACATATGACTCAGTTATAACACAAGAATTTTCTGGTCTGTTGACACTAAATCCAATTCCAGCACTTCTGAATGGTAGTTCACATATGAGAAAAAGAACATATTCAATATTTAATAGAGAGGGGAGAAATGGTGAACTTAGAACAGATGCAAGCAATTACTACTTGAGCCAGGCAAAGGAAGTAGACATGGATGTAACCTGAAGCCAGGTTTCTACACATCTGTATATAAAGAAGTGAATAGGAAAATCATTTATGATAGAATGGTTTTTCCCTTAGTTATGTATTCCTATCAAAACCTCTTTCCTATTTCCTATCAGAACCCTTCAAATTACTCTGCACGGAGAGATGGCCACCTCTTCATACATAAAAGCTTCTGGTGGCACATGTGTCCTGGGCAGAGATGTGTCCAACACACTCCAAAGAGACTGAATTTTCTCGCATTATTAGGAGAGTGCTGTCTCTCCTACTGATGAATTCATGGGTCCAAGAATCAGGGGATGGAAGTGGCTCCTCTCATCCTCACACCTAAAACCCATTCACAGTTTCTGATTCCTCTCCATGGAATTCTGAATTCTTCTGCTTTGGTTGTCTATTTTTCCAGCAAGGCAATGCTCTCTCTGTGGGACAGCAAGAAGGCTTCTAACAAATTGAGAGTGAAAGCTGTTATCTGGTCATTTCAGTTCTACAAACCACTGAACCTACCTACAGACAAAAAACGTGCTTTATATTACTGGTTAGGATGATTGACCCTAATGAGCAAGGAAATTAGACAAGAGAACTGTACACAGAAGCCAAGGTTTCCTTGGGTATCTCTTAGTACTTTCATGTCCAAGAGTAAAAGTAAATGGAGGATCACAACTTCTTTTCCCAAGATATAATTGTTATATCTTCTTCTTGGATTGATCCTTTGATCATTATGTAGTGTCTTTCTTGGTCTCTGTTCACAGCCTTTGTTTTAAAGCCTATTTTATCTGATATGAGTATTGATGTATGGCAAAACCAATACAGTATTGTAAAGTAAAATAAAGTAAAATAAAAATAAATAAATAATAATAAAAAAAAACATTTAAATAAAAAAAAAAAAAAACACCTACTGAGGATTCAGACCCTCCAGAAATGAAATCGGGATCATCCAGAACACCGATTGACTGAGGTCTTTGGCTGATGGGGAAGAAAACATAAAATGTGTGGTGAAAGAAAGAAAGCTGTGGGGCACATTTAAGGCCTTGTCATCAGATACAGAAATGAAGTTGCACCATACCAGCCATGTATGGTTTATCCCTTGCTTTCTACGCCCACATGCATTACTAATAACTGTCTGGAATTTCAGGGAATCGATGTGAACATGTCCTCTATGGTTAAACACTAAGGTTTCCTCTGATCATTCGCTTATAAACACTTCTGTATTAAACATGTTTGTATATAAAACCAAATATGATCATATTCATGATTAATTCCTAGGATATATAGGAAACAGATGTAATTGCTGGATATGAAAAATTTATACTCCAAGTAGATATTAAAAATATTTTCTTAAATATTATAGGAATTCACATTCACCCAGAGGTACTTACATCATCCCACCTTTGTCAACACTGAGTACAATCTTTTATCAAGAACGTCTATATTGTTTTCATAAGCAAAGAGCTGTATTATGTAGCTGTATTGATTAGTTGATAAGTTTAATTTTATAGGCTGAAACTTGTCAGTGAACTTTTGTTTATATCTTTTGTTAAGTTTAGTGATGTTTTTAGTATTTGCTTAACAACTATAAAAGATATTTACATAACATTGTTATAAACCCTCTTATCAAGTCATTGTAAATAGTTTCCACGATTTTATTTGCCTTCTGCCTCTTTGTTATTTCATTTATAAAAGTTTTCATTTTATGTAGCTAAATATATCTTTTCTTTTGAAATTAACTTTCTTCTTATTCAAGAAGTGGTAGCCTGACTCCTTCAACAAAGAATAAAAAGTTATGGAACTATGATTGGTTCATGTTGAAATTTGACAGAAAACAGCAAAATTCTGTAAAGCAATTATCCTTCAATAAAAAATTAATTAATTAATTTTAAAAGTTATGGATGTTCAGAAAAACAGATTTTTTCTTTCATAGCATCTATTACTTTATCCATTTTATACTTACCTGTACACATTTTGTCTCCTTTATTAGCCTGAAGTCCTTGAAACTTGAATCTATGCTTTATTTATTTCTAAATATCTCCAAAATATATAAAGGGCTCAATAAATGTGTTGTTAAATGAAAAAATATGAATTAATAAACACATACTTTATCAGCTTTACAGAGGCTTTTCAAAAGACCTCAAGGCAATGCACATTCATTTATTAACTCTAATATATTCCTTCTTGCTTGTTTATATTTGGATAACTACATTCTATTCCTTGTATACATCAGAAAAAAATAATTTTGAGCTAAGAATTGACATTATACCTAAATATTTCAAAAGTAAATTTAAAATAACAAGGAAGTTTCTTGCATAAAGACATTTACTATAATTTATCATCTCATGAATTTGGTCTCTTCAACTTACTTATTTATGATATGCAAGATTCTTTGTAAGCATTTCATAAGGAAAGTCTGTTTTGTGTACCCACAGTGTGTGGTTGAAATATTCCACAAAATAAACCAAGGGAATCACCTTAACTGCAAGTCATTAGGCTATATTTCAAGGAAGAGTAAGTAACTGCTTCCCTCTTCACCTTTTGGAAATTCACCCTTGATTAGGCTATTCATGGTCAAAGTGAGATTAATTCTCAATTAAAATTAATGCATTAAATTGTGAAGAATGTAGGATATGCTTCTGGAGTTACAGTTGGGATTATAATCAATATTATGTCCATTTCCTTTTTTAAAAAAACCTTCATGTCTTTGATAAATATCAACATTTTTTGGAAAGAAGAAAATCAAGTAATCACAGTGATTACTGTCTTCATGTTAGTATTTTGGGGCTCGGGAGCTGGAGAGGAATAATTATTATGTGAATTCTTTCATGCTGATTATAACGGCTCTTAATACCATTCTCAAGGGGCTACAAAAAGTCACATTTTGGGGTGAAAGGGCACTGTGGGTGAGGATTCTTAGAAGAACTGATGTCATTTTGCTTACAAGTCAACAGTCCCAGTGTTTTATATGAAGAATGGTTGACTCCAGGGAGGGGCAGGAGGTGATACTTCCAGTAACAACTAGATTTCATTTAGATTAAAGGGTTGAAATGCCTCATTCTTTTCTGAATATTTCCATATATCTGCATCATAAGCTTCAGGGGCCTTATCTTCCCAACAAATGCCCTAACTTAAAACATAGTTAAAAAGAAAAATAAAATAAGGTCTTTCTGATCTCAGTCATTCATATTTGCCTTTCCTTTATGCTTACCATAAAGCTTTCTCTTTCCCCATCTTAGTCTTGAGTTGGAAGTTCAAGATATTAAGCCATCTTTCTCTTGTATATGTTCTTCAATGCCACCAAAACCATCCATTCCATACTATACCCTAAATTTGTAAGCATTATGATATATTATATTCCATTATTTATATCTCAATAACTTTTCCACCATTCAGTATCCAAGGCCCCTCCATTTAATGAATTGCTCCTCTAAAAGGGAGGTTTACATTCCTTATCATTCATTTGCACTTGTCAATGGCACCCCACTCCAGTACTCTTGCCTGGAAAATCCCATGGAAGAAGGAACCTGGTAGGCTGCAGTCCATGAGGTCGCGAAGAGTCAGACACGACTGAACGACTTCACGTTCACTTTTCACTTTCATGCATTGGAGAAGGAAATGGCAACCTACTTCAGTGTTCTTGCCTGGAGAATCCCAGGGATGGGGGAATCTTGTGGACTGCTGTCTATGGGGTCGAACAGAGTCGGACACGACTGAAGTGACTTAGCAGCAGCAGCAGCAGCAGCCTTTCTCAGCAATTCCACGTAGCTCTACTCATGAGGACTCTGTTCCAGGAACTTTTTCTCCCAGAAAAAGAACAGAACAAACCAATCTGTGCTATTTGTTTTTTATTAACAACTTTTATTACCAAAAGATGCATGTTCCCTAATAAAATTTCTAGCCGCATACTGATCCAGGAGCATTCTCTCAATGGAAAGGGTCTTTATTTTGTACTTGTATCTTTCTGACATAGAAATACATTGTAAGAAAATTTTAATATCACTGATTTATTATTCCCCTCTGCCGGCCAGTAAGGTCTTATATTTTCAGCCAAACAATCTGTACAGCGTTTCATCTACAAATCTTTGCACATGTGCAAAGACACAACAAACAAAGCACAGGGGAGAATAGTGACAGCAAATTTCCAAACGGCCTGCACAAAGCTATTTTATGTCTTCCCACATTTGAGGGAGGTAAAAAAACTAAAATACAAAGTGTTAGCTATGAAGTTAAAAAAATGCTTCATATTATAAAATAGATACAGGCTTGTTGTGCAAGGATCCTTTAATCCATTTTTTAAAATAAAAATATAAGTGTTTATATATTTCAAGAAAATTTAATCCCTCATATAAAATGTTATGCCTTAATACGGAATGAGAAGATTTTTTAAAAAAGTATTTTTCCTTTGTCATCAATACATGGATATGACAGATCTTGAAGTTAGCTATTTATCCAGGTTTGGACAGTAATATAGTTATCAAAATGAAATAATGAACAACTAACAAATATTTCTTTATTGTCTCCTACATGCCAGACATTTTGTTAGCTGCTAGAGCTGTAGCACGTAACAAGACAGATTAGATCTCATAATCCATGGAGATGGAGCTCATAAAGCTTTCAGTAGGGAAGACAGATAAAGAATAAAGAAAGAAAGAAGCAAGTAAATAATTGAGATAATTCGAGATAGCGATGCAGGTTATTAAGACAAACAAAACAGAATAAGATGATGACAGAAATGGTGGGCAAGGTTATGGTAGTCTTATAAGTCCATACTCAAGAAAAAATTTTCAGAAACAGCTGATATAAAACTTAAATACTCATGAAGTGAAGTAAAAGTGTTAGTCACTCAGCCATGTCCGATTCTTTGCAACCGCATAGACTATAGCCCACCAAGCTTCTCTATCTATGGGATTCTCCAGGCAAGAATACTGGAGTGGGTAGCCATTCCCTTCTCCAGGGGATCTTCCCCACCCAAGGATCGAACCCGGGTCTCCAGGATTCTTTACCATCTGAGCAACCAGGGAAGCCCAACTACTCCATAAACAACCATAAAAATTGAACAATATACATAAAGCAATAGTTTGCAGACACTGAACAGGACAAAGATTTTTAAGAGAAGGGATGTACAGGAGATGATTACCAAATCTCAATCACCCAGCTTTCTTCCTGAGGGCAAAGAGAGCTATCCTCAGTCACTGGAAGAAACATGGATCAGAGTTAGGGGCTGCCATGCAGCTGGGACTTGAAAGTTAGGATATTAGAGGTAAAGAGCTTCAGAAAAGGGTGCATTCATATCAGCATACAAATTTCTATGGTGTCTAAGACCACCATCATAGCTGCACACAAGCAGGACCACAGTCTACCTGGACCAGCAGAGAATGGCCGCTGGTTGCCTGAAGAATCAGCACAGTGACTTCCGACGCTACACAGTGCCTGGGGAGAGCTGACGTTCAGACTCAGCCAGCTTGGAGAGATGTTCATACACACCTATGCCTTTGGCCAAGAATCCACACTAAAACTGTTGAGACTAACCCTAGAAATAAAGGTAGAGACTTTAGTTCATGGGAGATTCATTGTTTTAGCAATTAATTTTATTATTCTTGAAATTACTGTGAAACTAAAGAAGCCACTCCCTAATAAATGATAATATGAATATTCATCTATTTACTTTCCATCTAGGAAAAAATGTTATTGCTTTTGTGTTTAAAATTTTTGGTCTTTCAAGAAAATTTACTACAACAAAAAATAAAACATTATATGAATCTTAGGATTCATAGGAAATACACTAATTTTTAACTTTTTAATGACTCTTAAGAGTCACTGTCTTCCCTGGTGGCTCAGAGGTTAAAGCGTCTGCCTCCAATGTGGGAGACCTGGGTTCTATCCCTGGGTCGGAAGATCCCCTGGAGAAGGAAATGGCAACCCACTCCAGTATTCTTGCCTGGAGAATCCCATGGACTGAGGAGCCCGGTGGGCTGCAGTCCACGGGGTCACAAAGAGTCGGACACGACTGAGTGACTTTATTTACTTATTTAAGAGTTTACTAGTCAATGGTAAAAATACACCACCTTTAAGAAATAAGGGGTTGATGGGAATGTGAAAACCTGCATTGACTCAGGGAATGGTAAATAAATAGATGGAAGTCTCCTGTGTAGGTATAACTAGGGTATATGGAGGGAGAGGGATGAATTAATTTACAGTTGCATTCTTCTGCTGTTCATTTGGCTCTGTATATCACTTACACTAAACGTATTCCAAACTATGATGACTACTGTATCGTTGATTAGGAAGATAATGTCTTAAGACAAGAAGATGCAACAATTTTCATTTGTTTAATCCTGACTGCCCTTCAACAAATCACTCATATTCTTTATTTATAGGCTTCTTTCTCAGAAAATCATTTCCACCTATCAGCTCCCAAAGGTCCATTGAAATGCTTATGAAAACACAGTAAAAACAAGACAGTTAAAATACCACTGAAAGTCAATAATAATAATAACATGTAATTAACTTATTAACATTAATAAATGATAAATCACTAAAAATATTTCAAAAACAAATGGAGCAGGACAGAAAGAAAGTTAAACAAAGTAGGTCACAATGCATAGTCACCTAGTTCTTCATGAAACAGAGTCGGTAAAGAGGTGGAAAACTCATTATGACTCAGAAAGCTGGGGTCTAAACAAAGGAGAGGGCTTCCCGGGTGGTTCAGCAGTAGAGAATACACCCTGCCAATGCAGAGGACAAGAGTTTGATCCCTGGATCAGGAAATCCATTGGAGGAGGAAATAGCAGCCCACTCCGGTATTCTTGCCTGGGAAAGCCCATGGACAGAAGAGCCTGGTGGGCTATAGTCCATGGGGTTACAAAAGAGTGGATATGGCTGAGCGACTAAACCACCACCACAGTACAATGGAGAATGCCTTCCTGAATTCAGGAAGACCTATAAACATAGAGTAGAAATTCTTGCTCCAAATAATTAGCTGTCTCTCAGATAAATGCTTGAAATGTGGAAAAATAGATGCAGATTTAGAATCCAGAAAAAAAAAATGGGTATAGAAAAATACTACAAGCAAATAAAAATAAAAAGTTCTACAAATGGTTGAACAATTTCTATAGAGTTTTCAGAGGAAGGCTTGGGATTAGTAAAGTGTAAATCCACACAGTGTGTAAAGGAATGAAGATATTTTCAGGATTGAGAAAGTATTAACCTGCGAAAAGTTTTAAAACTGAATATGTACTCTGATTTTGAAAGGAAAGGATTGCATCCAAGCAGGGGATGTTCGAGTATGAAGGGATAGTGAGCACAAAAACCTGTTAAACAACAAGTAAAGTCAAAATAGTTATTTATTATAGTGATAAAATGAAATGAATATATTAAAAAATGACTTCTCAAAAATAAAACTTGTTAAGTAAATTATTTAAGAGTAACAATCTGAATTTTAAAACTTATATTAAAAGTAAAACAATACGAATGGGGAAGGGCAAAAAAGCAAATGATACTCCTTGCTTTTAATAGTGAGGACTTAAAAATATGTATTTTATTCTTGACTGGCAATGAGAAAAATGTAGATTAAAGGAGGCTTTTAAGGATAGAAAATAGATTTTCCACAATATTGGGGAAAAAAATCGAAACATGGTTTATAAAAAGCAAAAAAGAATTAAGAAACTACTACAAAATAGCAATAAAATGACCTAACACGAAGAACTAGGTGGCTATGCATTGTGACCTATTTTGTTTAAGTTTCTTTCTGTCCTGCTCCATTTGTTTTTGAAATATTTTTAGTGATTTATCATTTATTAATTAGTTACATATTAGTTATTATTCTTGATTTTCAGTGGTATTTTAACTGTCTTGTTTTTACTGTATTTTCATAAGTATTTCAGTGGACCTTTAGTACTGACTTCTCTGGTGGCTAAGACAGTAAAGCGTCTGTCTACAATGTGGGAGACCTGGGTTTGATCCCTGGGTCGGGAAGATCCCTGGAGAAGGAAATGGCAACCCACTCCAGTACTCTTGCCTGGAAAATCCCATGGATGGAGGAGCCTGGTGTCCATGGGGTCACAAAGAGTCGGACAATGACTGAGCAACTTCACTTTCACTTTCACTTTAGGAGCTGATAGGTGGAAATTATTTTCTAAGAAAGAAGCCTATAAGTAATGAATATGAGTGATTTGTTGATTTGGACTTGGCTTCCCTGGTGGCTCAGAGGTTAAAGCGTCTGCCCGCAATGCGGGAGACCCTGGTTCGATCCCTGGGTTGGGAAGATCCCCTGGAGAAGGAAAATGGCAACCCACTCCAGTATTCTTGCCTGGAGAATCCCATGGAGGAAGGAGCCTGGTAGGCTACAGTCCACGGGGTCGCAAAGAGTCGGACACGACTGAGCGACTTCACTTCACTTCACTTCACTTCAGAATAAATATTGGAGAAGGAAATAGCAACTCACTCCAGTATTCTTGCCTGGAGAATCCCAGGGACGGCAGAGCCAGGTGGGCTGCCATCTATGGGATCACACAGAGTCAGACATGACTGAAGAGACTTAGCAGGAGCAGCAGAATAAATATTGGAGAAGGAAATAGCAACCCACTCCAGTATTCTTGCCTGGAAAATCCCATGGACAGAGGAGCCTAGTGGGCTACAATCCATGGGATCACAAAGAGTCAGACACGACTGACTTCACTTTCAGAATAAATATAAAATTATATATAAAAAGATAACAATAAATATAAATAAGATGATGAAAGATGAAATTAAAATAAATTTTAATTTAGCAAAAATTTGAATAAAAACCCAAAGAGAATTTTCCCAATTTGTGGTTCAAAAAGGTTAAATTCATGACTGTAGAGTCCCTGACCAGGTTTTTGGACTGCACGGAGATCCAACCAGTCCATCCTAAAGGAAATCAGTCCTGAATATTTATTGGAAGGACGGATGCTGAAGCTGAAACTCCAATACTTTGGCCACCTGATGTGAAGAACTGACTTCCTGGAAAAGACCCTGACGCTGGGAAGGATTGAAGGCAGGAGGAGATGGGGATGACAGAGGATGAGATTGTTGGATGGCATCACCAACTCAATGGATGTGAGTCTGGCTAAACTCCTGGAGTTGGTGATGGACAGGGAAGCCTGGTGTGCTGCAGTCCATGGGGTTGCAAGGAGTCAGGCACAACTGGGTGACTGAACTGAACTGAACTGACCAGGTCTAGATCCAGTGGAGACACTGGTTAAACTTTTAAGTACAGAGTTTCATACACTTTCCCATATAGTGTTTGAATTGATACCAGTCTGGTTCCTCTGAAAATTTCTGTATTAGAATTAAAACAAATTAAGATAATGACTATGCACAAAAAAATATCATATCAAGATAAACATTTCCACACATAGTTTGAAATTTTAAAGTTCCATGAGAAGTGGAATTCACCCATTTAGGGATTCTTGGACAGGCGGAGCATTCTAAAAATAGAAGGCATGATATTTTAGTTACATAGATGTTAAAAGGCTTTTCTTACAAGGAAATGGTTGCCTACAACAGTCCACAGAGCTATGACTTTTGTACAAACAGTATATTCCAGAAGAAAAGAGAAATAGAAATTTTTCAGAAAGGTAAAAACACTTCCAGACTTTGGCCATTTTAGTCAGTTTAGACTCTTTAGTCCTTCAAGTGTAAAGCATATTAACAAAGCAATACTGATACTTATATTCTTAGCAAACCTCAATGGTTTTGGTGATAAAACTATGATGCCAGCCTTCACAGTTGTCAACCTCTTATTTTCAAGGGAGACAAATACTGTTTACTTGACAGCTGTCTTTTGAAAATACTGTTATGTCCTTTTTTCAAAGGGAGAAAGCAATTCTGAATGTTGTTGTTTAACCAATTGTACTTAGATTCACTGGGCTTGGCTAGAATATTACAGAGACAATAGTTCTTGCTATGCGAATCACAGCTATGTGTGCCATCTGCCAATAACAATTACTCTGACAACATCCTGCCTGTAATACACATTTTTGATACCTGTTGACATGACACACAGAAGCACATTTTAAAAGAAATCAAAACGAAGTATGGTTGCCAGCATTTTTACTGTTACTGTCATATCTGCCTGAAAAATATAACAAGTAACTATTGTGTAGAAGTAATTTTGATCTACATAATAGAAGGAAGATTTTTTTTAGACTCAATTTACCATTCATTAAGATCACTGAAAGAAGTATCACTAACTTTAATCTCTAACCAGAGAGTCTCCATCGTCGCTCACAACACTAAAAGAAATGTATTCTCTTAATTTTTTACTAAAGCTTAGAAAAATTAAGTTTTCCAAAGTCACACAGTTAGCAAAGTACTAAGTGAAGGCAGGAAAACTCAATGTCTCTGTGACCTCTCAGGCTATATAACCTTGAACGCAGTGCTAGGCTTCCTTCCTTCCTCAGATACTGATATCTACTAGTTTGAATATTTTAGAATTTTTTTTTCAAAACCACAGTATCTTAAAGTAAACCTTAAAAATATTTTTCATTCCACTCTACTTCTGTCAACTATACTGTTGCTGTTGTTCAGTAGCACAGTCAAGTCAGGCTCTTTGTGACCCCATGGACTGCAGCCCGACAGGCCTCCCTGTCCATCACTAACTCCCAGAGTTTGCCCAAGTTCCTGTTCATTGCATCAGTGACGCTATCCAGCCAACTCATCCTCTGACGCCCTCTTCTCTGACTAGTATAGCCAACTATCCTAGTTTTTAGCAAATATTTAGAGTTCTCTTTTAACCCAGGGTTCTATCCCTGGGTTGGGAAGATCCCCTGGAGAAGGAAATGGCAACCCACTCCAGTGTTCTTACCTGGAGAATCCTATGGACTGAGGAGCTTGGTGGGCTACAGTCCATGGGTCGCAGAGTCGGACACAACTGAGCGACTTCACTTTCACTTTCACTTTTTTGTTTTAACTGTAGAACTTTAGAATTAGAATAAATTTGCAAGACTACCTAAACTATCTCTATTTTCACTAAAAAGAAAAATGAAGCCATAAAAATTTGAGATTTAAATTAGTCACTTAAGTATTCTGTGATAGAGACAAGGAGAGGACCAGAATCTATTTCTTATGAATCCTGCCCAGCTCTTTCTCCATCAGTTGATGATGAATATTAGAAAAAGCTCTTATTCTTGAATTTCTGCAGTCTGTGTATGATTAACACTTGCTTTCTATGAAAGTAAGCATCATTTTAAACATTCCTCTTTTTTTTTTGCTTTCTATTAACATAGGCGATGTAGTATTCAGCTGTCTACGTTGATGCCTTCATGCTTCAGTCAAATTACCAACATGCCAATTATCTCTATGTAGCTTTTCTCTTTAAGTATGTTCTCCTACAACAAAAACAAGAAAACAATAATTCTCTATGCAATAACTTATTTTAGGTGGTATTTACTTTCCCAATAATATTTTTTTAAAAAAGAAAGAAAACTTACAATATATAGAAAGGTTAGCTGTGATTGTCTTCCTGTGAGAACTTGTACCTCATGAGTATACTAAGAAGGGACTTTCCTGGTGGCTAAGACAGTAAAGCATCTGCTTACAATGCGGGAGACCTGGGTTCAATCCCTGGGTCAGGAAGATCTCCTGGAAAAGGAAATGGCAACCTACTCAGTATTCTTGCCTGGAAAATCCCATGGGCAGTAGAACCTTGTAGGCTACAGGCCATGGGGTCTCAAAGAGTCAGACATGACTGAGTGACTTCACTTTTCATACTAAGAAGGGGGCTTCCCAGGTAGCACTATTTGTAAAGAACCCACCTGCCAATGCAGAAGACGTAAGAGACATGAGTTCCACCCCTGGGTGGGGAAGATCCCCTGGAGGAGGGCATGGCAACCCACTCCAGTATTCTTGCCTGGAGAAGCTCATGGACAGAGGAGCCTGGTGGGCTACAGTCCACAGGATTACAAAGAGTCAGACACAACTGAAGCGACTTAATACACACACATACATACTGAGAAGGCGGAAATCAGTTATTAATACTAGAAGACAAATCAAATCATGTGGAAAGCCATTCTTTCAGGAAGCACAAGAACAATTTTTAGTGAAAGTATAAACACAAACTATGTACATTTACATACTTTCATTATGAAATCATTTTTTTGGTAATGCAAATTTTAATATTGATATAATTGGTGGTGGTTGTGCTTTGTTGCTAAGTTGTGTCCAACTCTTGCGACCCCATGGACTGTAGCCTGATAGACTCCTCTGTTCATGCGATTGCCCAGGCAAGAATACTGGCAGTCTTCAAAGTATCTTAGAAGATTTTATTTGTAAAGTCTTTACAGTGAAGCATGAAGTCTAAGGAGGTAGAAAGTTACTGTAAAGATCATTATTTATTAAAAGGTGTATCTAAAGAAGCTGGAAAGGTGTTTGTTAGCTTCTGGTCAGTGAACTTAATCAGGTGTCTCCAGACTCAGTTACTTCTGGAATAACCAGTGTTAAAAAATGGTGAAGTCCCATTCAGGCTTGCCTCCCTTTGCTGTCATTTAGCAGTAAACCCAGGGCAAAGGTGCCATTGTTAAAGTTTTATGTGAAATAAGATCTTCCTATTACAGAACTTCAGGCATTGAATAAGATTTATGAAAAATCTTAATGCATCCCTTGCAGAAATTTGGGAAACTTGGCTTCAGTTTTGTCTCTACCATTTTATACAGGAAAGTTCAGGTTTATTTTTATTACTTTCTAAAATCCCTTCACCTGTAGCATGGAGAAAAATATTGCTAACATTCTTCAAAAGATTGTCGTGAGAATAAAATCTGGTAGCAGCTATAAAAGTACTTTGTAAAGTGCAGAATACAGAAGTATTAGTTTTTATCCTCTAAACACTAATGGTAGAAATAGTAAATGGTATAACCTATATAGAAGTGTTTTTAAATATGAAGCAAGTGCCTTAAACATGCACCATACCCTTTGATTTAACAATGTCACTTCTAAGATTCTAAAGAAATAATCAAAGATATAGCAATAGATATTCATGTATGGTCATTACAGTAAATTTCCTGATAATAAATAGCAAAAAAAATAACAAGCAAGTAGATAAACTTGGAAACAATCTAAATTATTGGAAAAAAGATAATGTCTAATCATTAATCCATCTAGTGATTAAAAAATAACATCCTTGAAAATTAATGATACTATCAAATGTGCATAAAATAATCGGTGAAAAAGTAAAATAGGAAACTGAATGTACAAGACTATTAAATATGCAGTATGTTGCTGCTGCGGCTGCTGCTGCTAAGTCACTTCAGTTGTGTCCAACTCTGTGTGACCCCATAGATGGCAGCCCACCAGGCTCCCCCGTCCCTGGGGTTCTCCAGGCAAGAAAGTGGAGTGGGTTGCCATTTCCTTCTCCAATGCATGAAAGTGAAAAGCGAAAGCGAAGTTGCTCGGTCGTGTCCTACTCTTTGCGACCCTATGGACTGCAGCTTACCAGGCTCCTCCGTCCATGGATTTTCCAGGCAAGAGTACTGGAGTGGGGTACCATTGCCTTCTCCAAACTATGTAGTATAGTTAAAAACATATGTGTGTGCACGACTTCATGTGTGTGTGCAGCTGTATGTGTATGCGTGTTGACAAAGATTGTTTGATCAAACTGGAGTCAGTCTCCTGAACCTTCTTCTAGGCCCACTTCCTTGTAAAATCTAGTTTTAGCCAGAACTCTGAGTACTTTAACCAGAATCCCCTACATTCTATATTTGATCTCCCTTAAAATATGACTGGGTTCCTCAATCTTCAACATCCTCCAAGTGATAGTTAATCATCCTGACTGGTCTTCAGCTAAAAGAATTCTGTTAGGTAAGTTTAATCAGAATTGTCTTCATACTTGATGTTTCCTCTTAGTAATTTTCCACTGATCCCCATCCTGATACCTGGCTATATGTTCCCATCCACTCAGGTAGTACTCGGAATTAAGCCCAATTCAATGCTAAATCTTTTTTCTCTATTGTAATAATCCAGACATGGGGATTTTTCTGATGGTGTGTATGTGAAGGAAATAAGCAAAATGGGAGCAGTTTCTCTGTTTGGAAAAATTCCATTAGCTGTATTACCAAGCTGTGGTGAAAGATTCAAGTAAGACACGGCTGGCCCAAACATGAGATTCAACTTCTAAGGATTCATGGTTTAAAGTTATTCCTCTGAGATCGTTTTCCTCTTATCCTATCATCCCACTGTAACCCAGCTCATGTGCAAAAAGACAGCTGGTGGCAGGCCTCTGCTAATGCATTTCTCCCCATCTAGGCCCCTAGGACTTATCCTGACTTCAGATTACAAGGATATTCTTTGTAGAATCCCTGGAGGTATGGAAATGAGAAATTTAGAGAAAAAAAAAATAGAAATCTTTGAACCAATGCTGGGAAGAAAGGCCCTTCTTGAAATTCTGGAACCAGAAAACAGTAAGATAATATGTATGCTTAGTGTTTATTTCAGAGGTTTACATAGTAAATGAAACACTGCTCAATGATTAGCATGTATAACTTTGCATTCAGACATCAGTCTCTGATTTTAAAGAACTGTCAAGGTCTTACTGCTTTCTGGGCAAGAACAGAATTACCCTAAAATTCAACAAAAGGAATTCACCTATGAATATGGAATCTTTCACATATTTGACAACCTAAGATTTCTTTTAAAATGACACAGGAAAAAGTTACCCTCAAAGTGACTTTATGTTTATTTGATTGTAGTTGCAAAAAGAAAAGGCACATGTTCATCACTCATACCCCAGAGACACCTTCACTTGTTCAGGCCTCTCAGGCCTCTTCCCATGATACCATGTGGAGATGCTAAGTGAGAGCAGCTTTTGTAGAGGGTGTATTTCACAGAGACACACAGAGAGCAGCCCGGGAAGATGCACTAAGGCCACAATTCAATGGAGAGGTTCTGTGTCCATGCACAGAGACTTAAACTTCTTTCTTCAATTCATGAACTCATTGATACCAAACTTCATCACAGCCAAAAGCAAATCAGATGGAGATATTAGAAAGAAGTTAAAAAGTGATAATAAAGCTCTCAGTGGGAAGTACTAGATTCAGTCTCTAATGACAGAGACTATGTAGGTACTTGAGAGGATGAACATGTAAAGGGTTCCCAGATTTTAGAAGTGAAAGTTTCAGTACTACTTCAGAAACTTTAGTCACATCTGATTGAGAACATTCTGCACATGCAGCTAAATATTCTTCAAGTAGTTACAAGAAGCCTAATCCTCAAGGAAGAGTTCCTTTCCTTGGATGCTTATTAGTTGACTGAAACCAATCAAGCAATTTGCAACAGAGAAAAGAAATTCAGCATTGAAGAAACAAACTGCAATCCCTCCGTCATCACAGCTTACTTCCCCATCAGAACATTATTGTTGGTATTATTATGGAATCCTACCTTAGATAATATCTGATTGTAGTTTATCTGATTGAAATATAGAGCACTGATTATTATGTACAGATTTCCAAAACCACGTAGGTAATTACAGGCCTGCATAACAAACTCTGTTCTTTATCCCTTCCAAAGGAAGTTTCATTATCCCCGTATTATCTTGCACACAGAAAGAATTTCCTGAAGGTGACCTTTTTATAGGTGGTAACCATAGTAACCGATTTCCAGCCGCTAACATTCTGACACCGCTTGCACACTGCAAATGTTACGGGGATGCTGAGGATTGATGTTTTGTGCTGCCCTCCAGAGACAGAAGCTGCATAAATAGTTACCAATTTGAGAGGAAAGATGTTATAAGAAATTTAAAGCCATATTTCCCTGCTCTCTTGCTAATCAGACAGCAATCCATTTTTCCCAAGATCTCTGCAATACTCTCACTTAGAGACTATCAAAGTATAAATAAAAGGTGTGGATCTTTAGGAAATGTGAGGGGAAAAAAATTTAAGTATTCCTTACTTTACTCTTAAATAGGACATTCAGTAGATAAAGGAGGGAGAAACAAACACTCCTTTGGGAACCTATTCTATTTTAAAGTACCTCCTGGAGTCCCCGTGAGCTATAATGGGAGTTATATGCTCTCATCAATGGAAACTGGGTTGGCTGTGTAACCCTGGGAAACTGCAGCTTCAGCACTTGATCCCAAGAGTTAGAAAATTTTCAAGGTAGTAGGAAAGTTAGAAGGTACATCTGCCAATTAGAAGCCAGCCAAGAAAATGCCAGAAAGGAGAGAGGAAGTGACTGGTACATAGAGGCCAAATGAAAATTCAGACACTCTTGATGCATGAGTAGTGAGAAAACAGCTTTAATCTTTAAGCAAGAAAAACACTGTCCAGAGTCTCTGCTTCCCTCTTTAAAAAAAAAAAAAAAAATGAGTTCACTTATATGGCTTGTTTCCCTCTTTGGGGAGAGATTTGTTTTTATGTTTTCAATAAATATGTTCACCTCTGGGTTTGTTCTCTAAGATACAAGAAAAGTAATTCTTCTCATTTCTTTTGTATGAAACATTTATTGATGTCAAGTACATTTTAAATTGAATAAAGGCTGTGTCTTAAAAACTCAGTTGTTATTCAAATTTTGGGTGCTTCTGTACTTCTTGTCATTGTCTTATTCAATTTTTGCACTATTTTAATTAATATATTTGTCCATGTATTATCTTCTTTATCTTTTTTAAAAAATTTTGATATGATTCACATTTTAGTATGGTCATTTATCAAGCTACATTTGCTTTCTAATCACTGATCACCATTATATCCTACAGACTCTCAGTTCTGTCTCTCTTTTATTTGGCTCCTGCCCAGTCAATGTTTCTCAAAATTCGAGTCATCTGGGAAACCATCTAAAGGAAAAAAATAGGGGAAAAGGCATCCACTAAGATCCTTCTCAGTTTATATCCTTCTTAACCTAGCCCTCAAGTATTAATATAACTTGTCTCTAGTTGACTAATTATCACTTTCTAAACATCTTCAAATCCTTCCCCTGTGCCTTTGCACAGGTCTGCCCCATGCCTGGAGTGTCTCCCCCATTTCCTCCTATCCATAGTCTATTCTCATTTTAAGATCTCTGCCCAATATCTCCTTCATGAATTCCTTCCAACTGAGTTGGATTTCTCGCTTCCTTGAGTTCTCTCTCCCTTTATTTTTTTGTGGTACTTTCATATTCTGCAGTTTTACATTTATTATGTCCTTATCTCCCATAAAGTTTCTTGCACAGGGAACTATGATATTCTTGCATCACCTCCTTTTAATATCTTAAAGTATATGTATAAATAAACTCGAAGAGTTACTCAATGGAACAGAATCTGTTTCTGTCCTTCATGTTGCTTCTCTTATTCTAATTTCTAGTATCCTTGAGCCACATGATTTTTCAGTTCAGTTCAGTCACTCAGGAGTGTCTGACTCTTTGCGACCCCATGGATCACAGCACACCAGGCCTCCCTGTCCATCACCAACTCCCGGACTCTACCCAAACCCATCCACTGAGTCAGTGATGCCATCCAGCCATCTCATCGTCTGTTACTTTAAAACTGCTATATTCCCCTACTTAAAATCCCAAATGTCTTCTTCAGTCACTTTTGATGACTCCACTCCACAAACTTTCAGGTGTTTTGTTGTTGTCCTTGTTCATTTGTCTAGTAGTTCTTCTCTGTTTCCTAAAATATCTCGTGTTTTTGCCAAATTAATGTCATTTCTGTCATTCGCTTTTAGAAACCCTGACATAATCTTCATTTCTGTCCCATTAATACGTCTCATTAAACACCTCCTCCCTGTGAGCTGGTGTCCACCTGTCACCACCCACATTCCCTCCTGCCTTGAGTCTCCTGCTTCTCTTTCATTTGCCTTCCCTTCGAGCCTTCCAGTTACTCATTTGTCATTTTTATCACGGCTCCTCTTAATCATCTTACCTCTTCTTCTGCATGTTCCTCACAATTTTCTACTCTATTCTTTCTTTCCTCAATCATTTTCTTCACTATTTAAACATTTCCTAATTTGCCTGTTTATAAGAACTTGGGCAAAGTTAGAAATTCATCACTAAAATCTACTGATATAACAGTAGAATTATGGATATTATACAGATAAAGCCCTCTGTTTGGCCTTTCAGAGTCTCTGTAACACTGCATAGAAACTATGCCATATAATTAGGTAGACAGACAGATGAGAGAGAGAGAAAGCAGTCACATGTCTTCCTAAAGTCACATTATGATTTCAGGCAGTTCTCACTGCCCAGTTCCACAAAGGATCTGGTTTGAAACTCAACAGAAATTTCTGTTACAGAAATAATACAAGGATTGAGAACAAACATTTTTTTTTTCCCTGTAGCTTCCCTTTATTGAACCATGAAAACTGAGTGTTCACCCTGGCTTCAAAGGCAAAGAGAAAACCAGGATTCCCCACAACTTGTAAGAGTCAGAAATGTATCAAATTTGCTATTGCACTTCTGAGGAGATATAGTAGAAATACTTTGATATTCCTACTAGGCACAAGTACAAACTCTGGGCATTACATATAAAACAAATGTAAGAAAACCTGAAACTTGCTCAGACGGCAGATGGGCTATGCAACTCAGGGCCCAGGCGGAGTGAAATGATGAATAAAATTAACAAACCTCTAGCAAAACTGAGAAAGGAAAAAAGAGGAGAGAACATATGAATAACCAATCACCATGGGTGGCTAAGTGGATTTATTCCAGGGATGAAAAGTAGGTTTAATATTTGTAAATCTATTTAACCCAGCATATTAACAGGATAAAGAAAAAAAAGTATTTGGTCAATCAATACAGAAAAAAGTATCAGATAAAACTCGGCATTCATTCATGATAAGAACACTCAAAAAATTTAAAATAGGAAGTTTTCTTAATTTGATACAGATCATTTGTTAAAAACCTAATGGTAAACATATTCTTAGTAAAGAAAGACTGAATGCCTCCTCTCCCCATCCAGCTGGGAATAGGGCAAGGTTGTTAACTCCCATCATTCTTACTCAACAGTGCTGAGAGCTCCTACTAATGTAAGAAAGGAAAATAAAAAAATAGAAACTGGAAAGGAAAAAGTAACAGTAGCCCTATTTGCAGATGACATAATTGCATATAAAAATCCCAAAGAATCTATAAAAGAATCCTTTTAGACTCAGTGAGTGAGTTCAGCAAGGTTACAGATTATAAAATACACATAAAAAACCAATTGTATTTCATATACTAGCAATAAACACATGGGCACACAAACTAACAAGAAAATATTATTTATAATTATTTTAAAAATTCAATACCTTGGAAGAAAAGTTATGACCAACCTAGATAGCATATTCAGAAGCAGAGACATTACTCTCCCGACTAAGGTCTGTCTAGTCAAGGCTATGGTTTTTCCTGTGGTCATGTATGGATGTGAGAGTTGGACTGTAAAGAAAGCTGAGCGCTGAAGAATTGGTGCTTTTGAACTGTGGTGTTGGAGAAGACTCTTGAGAGTCCTTTGGACTGCAAGGAGATCCAACCAGTCCATTCTGAAGGAGATCAGCCTTAGGATTTCTTTGGAAAGAATGATGCTAAAGCTGAAACTCCAGTACTTTGGCCACCTCATGCGAAGAGTTGACTCATTGGAAAAGACTCTGCTGCTGGGAGGGATTGGGGGCAGGAGGAGAAGGGGACGACAGAGGATGAGATGGCTGGATGGCATCACTGACTCGATGAACGTGAATCTGAGTGAACTCCGGGAGTTGGTGATGGACAGGGATGCCTGGCCAGCTGCGATTCATGGGGTCGCAAAGAGTCAGACATGACTGAGTGTCTGAACTGAATGAAATCTAACAAAACATGTACAAGACTTATATACTAAAAATTGCACAACTGTGTTGAAAGAAATCAAGGTCTAAATAAATGGAAAGACATACCATGTTCATGGATTAGAAACCTCAACATTAAAAAAAAAAAAAATGTAAATACTCCCCAAATTGACATACAGATTTAATGTAATTTCTATCAAAATAACAGTGACATTTTTGTAAATATTGAGAAAAGTACTTAAAAGCTGTATGAAAAGGAAGAGAAACTAGAATAGCTAAAATAATTTTGAAAACAAAAAAGAATTAAATGGGAGAAATCAGTCTGTCCAAAGTAAACATTTATCATATAATAGCTATAGTAATTGAAACACTGTGTGTACTGGCAGGGGGACAGACACTTAGCTCAATGGAACAGAACAGAGAACCCAGCAGTATCCACACAAATACTTCTGTGTATAACTTATTTTTGATGAAGACACATAACCAATTCAAGAGATGAAAGATAGCTTCCCTTGAGAAGGTAAGTGATACTGTAGCAATTAGACATCCATAAACAAGCAAACAAAAAACTGGACCTCAACCTAAATCTCATACTTCATGCAAAAATTAATTCTAAATGGATAACAAACTTAAATATAAGGTGTAAAGCTCTAAAATTTTTAGGAAAAAAACAGGATAAAAGTCTTGGGATCTAGGGCTGAGCAAAGAGTTCTTAAACTCTTGACACCAAAGGCATAATCCATAAGAGGAAAGGTTGATAAATTAAACTTTATTAAAATAATAATTTTTTTCTTTGTAATGCAGTTAACACAATGTAAAGACAAGCAGCAGACTGGAAGTAATTACCTGGAAACCATACATTTGATAAAAAATTGTTATCTAAGAACTCAGTTGCAAAAAACACAGAGACAAAAACAAAACAAGCAAACAAACAAACAAAAAAACATGCAATCCAATTAAAACACCAACAAAAGACATGAAGTGACATTTCTCTGAAGATATACAGATGGCAAATAAACACATGAAAAGATTTTCAACAGAATTAGCCATAAGGGAATGCAAATAAAACTACAATTTAATACCACTACATTCTATCATAATGGCTAAAAAAAAAAAAAGTAACGTCAAATGCTACCAAGGATATAGAGAAAGTCATACATTGTTGGTGGAATGTAAAACAGTAACCGCACTCTGAAAATGGCCTAGCAGTTTTGTTTTGTTTTCTTTTACAAAACTTAACACAGCACATGAGCATTTATCCTAGAGAAATGAAGACAGGTTCACCCAGAACCCTGTATATGAATGAATATATATATATATGAATTAAACCAACTTTATTTTTAATAGTCAAAACCTGGAAACAACCAAGATGACCTTCAATGGATAAGCTGTTAAACCATGGTACACCAGTGCTATGGCATAATATTTAACAATAAAAAGGTACAAATTATCAATACATGTAATAATTTGGAGTCATCTCCAGAGAATCAAGTTGAGTGGGAAAAAAGGGCAATCCCCAAACATTACATACTATATGATTCTTGAACCATATATAATATTTCAACATTTTTAAAATCTATAAAATTAGAGTAAAGGAAGACAGATTAGTGGTTGGCAGTGGTTAAGGAGAGGTTAGGGATGGCACCCCACTCCAGTACTCTTGCCTGGAAAATCCCATGGATGGAGGAGCCTGGTGGGCTACAGTCCATGGGGTCGCGAAGAGTCGGACACGACTTAGCAACTTCCCTTTCACTTTTCACTTTCACACAGTGGAGAGGGAAATGGCAACCCACTCCAGTATTCTTGCCTGGAGAATCCCAGGGACAGGGAAGCCTCGTGGGCTGCCGTCTATGGGGTCGCACAGAGTCGGACACAACTGAAGTGACTTAGCAGCAGCAGCAGCAAGGATGGAAAGGAAGTAGATGTGGTTATTATAAAAGGGGAGCATATGGGATTCTTGCAGTTGTGGAAATATTCTTCATCTTGATAGTATCAAGGTAAATACTTCAGTTGTGATATTCTAATACAGTTTTGAGGGATGATTTCTATTAGGAATCACTAAGTTAAGGGTACATGAGATCCCTTTGTATTATTTCTTACATCTCAATGTGAGTCTACAATTATCTCAAAACATTCAATTAAGAAATAAAATTTTTATAACTAAAACAAAATAGTTTCTATTCAGAAGATTAAAATTTTTATGCACTAAGTATAACAAACATATTGCTTCAGATACAGGAATTTGCTTCACATAAGATGTCTCCAAATAATGCAAATGTTCAATAACAAAAGTACCAACCTAGAGAAAGTTAACATTTCAGCAGAAAATCAGGCTCTTACAGTTTCAATGGTGTGATGGGGGGAAAAAATTAAGGAGCTTCTTGAATACTACTCAAAACTAAAGGGGCTTCCCTGGTGGCTCAGCTGATAAAGAATCTGCCTGCAATCCAAGAGACCTGGGTTCGATCTCTGGGTTGGGAAGATCCCCTGCAGAAGGGAACAGCTACCCACTCCAGTACTCCGGCCTAGGTCTCTAAGAGTCAGACAGGATTTAACTTTCACTCACTCACAAAAACTAAGAGCTACTTCCTCATGCCCAAATAATCATATACTTTTGTAACACTGCTACAATATAAATTAAAAATAAAAATAAATTAATGTTTTCAACACCTAATTTACATCATTTTTGTTAGTCCTAATATGCTATGCTAAGTCACTTCAGTCGTGTCCGACTCTGTGCGACCCCACAGACGGCAGCCCACCAGGCTCCCCCGTCCCTGGGATCCTCCAGGCAAGAACACTGGAGAGGGTTGTCATTTCCTTCTCCAATGCATGAAAGTGATAAGTGAAAGTGAAGTCGCTCAGTCGTGTCCGACCCTCAGCGACCCCATGGACTGCAGCCTACCAGGGTCCTCTGCCCATGGGATTTTGCAGTTAAGAGTACTGGAGTCGGGTGATCTTGTAAAATAAATTCTATATCCATCTCTAAGGAATGCAAGATTCACATGATAATACTGGGGCAAACAACAAGAAGAAGCATTTAACAGAAACAAAATACCTGTAGCTTCACCTGAATATCTTACAGTGGAAGATATAAAAGCAACTCAAATCCATATAATCACTGCAATTATCCTTCCCATTAAACCTATTACTCTTGTGGTATTTCCTTATATATTTATGGAACTTCATCTACCCATTTAAACCAGAATTTGGAAGTGATCTCTTCGATCTAACCCGAACTCCTATCTGACACATCTACCTACATCCAGTGGGTCATAAACACCTTAAAGCATAACAGCCTCCTGCTTCTCCCACCTCTAATAACAGTTTTATGGGTAAATTGTATTTTTTGTCTTTCTATATTCTCTAACAATTGTGTGTTCAGTTCAGTTCAGTTGCTCAGTCGTGTCCAACTCTTTGCGACCCCATGAATCACAGCACGCCAGGCCTCCCTGTCCATCACCAACTCCCAGAGTTCACCCAGACTCGTGTCCACTGAGTCAGTGATGCCATCCAGCCATCTCATCTTCTGTCGTCCCCTTCTCCTCCTGCCCCCAATCCCTCCCAGCATCAAAGTCTTTTCCAATGAGTCAACTCTTCGCATAAGGTGGCCAAAGTACTAGAGTTTCAGCTTTAGCATCATTCCTTCCAAAGAACACCCAGGACTGATCTTCTTTAGGATGGACTGGTTGGATCTCCTTGCAGTCCAAGGGACTCTCAAGAGTCTTCTCCAACACCACAGTTCAAAAGCATCAATTCTTCGGCGCTCAGCCTTCTTCACAGTCCAACTCTCACATCCATACATGACTACTGGAAAAACCATAGCCTTGACTAGATGGACCTTAGTCGGGAGAATAATGTCTCTGCTTTTGAATATGCTATCTAGGTTGGTCATAACTTTTCTTCCAAGGAGTAAACGTCTTTTAATTTCATGGCTGCAAACACCATCTGCAGTGATTTTGGAGCCCAAAAAAATAAAGTCTGACACTGTTTCCACTGTTCTCCATCTATTTCCCATGGAGTGATAGGACTGGATGCCATGATTCGTTTTCTGAATGTTGAGCCAACTTTTTCACTCTCCTCTTTCACTTTCATCAAGAGGCTTTTTAGTTCCTCTTCACTTTCTGCCGTACGTTTAATAATAAAAAGAGTATATTTCAAATGAATTAGCAGATTGCAAAGGTGAACTAATCCATCCATCTATCCATTCACCCATCATTGAAAAAGGTCATTCCAATGGTTTTGTGCAAATATAACCTTAGTTACATCATGTTTCTGCCCCTAATCACTAAAATGAATGGTGCCAGAGTCTCCAATGCTGTCTTATCAGCTACAGAAAGACTGTCTCCAGATAGCTTGCTTTCAGAAATAGGACATGGAATAGAGAAATGAGAGCTCTCTAAATGAATGCACACTGCATAGACTGTGAAATCCTACCAGAGACGTGGGATTGTGACTGCTAATGACCTTCAAAAAACAAGATATTCATTATAACCAGGTCATACTGACATTTCCCTTATAACTAGAGCAGGGGGGAGTCACTTTCAAAAAGCCACTGAAAAGTCACAGAAAAACTTCTAAAAATTCTATGTAAAACCAATCCTCCCTAAATCCTATTGATTTTTTCTCTCTCTTTTACCTTGTTTATTGTTCTTAGGGACACTTGGGGATAGAGGTTGGTATGTTTAGAGCATAGCAGAGGATGCAGCAAAGCCCCTTGAGTGCTAATGTCGGGTAAGAATTCTTTTCATTTGATATCTGGAGCTCTCGAGCTGTAAAATGAGGGTAATACTCCAAGCCCTTACCATTTTGATGGCAGAATTATAAAGATTACAGAATTGTAAAACTGAATGAGATACAGGTAAGATTTTCATTGGATTTTACTGATAACTAAATTATAATCATTGTGTTTGAAGGAGAAGAAAGGCAACAATGAGCATTGCCCACATTAGATAGAGCATCACTCCTGTGGACTTCCCAGATGCTATTTATCTAAGAAAAAAAATTTTTTTTGAGTACTGAACTTTTAGTCACTTGGATGCAAAGAGGTTTCAAGAATGATCACCACTTTGAATGGAACTGTTCTTTTTCCTTGAGGCCATCAGAAAAGATCTATAATCTATACCCTCAAACAGAGAGATCTTCAAGAAAAATTGCCAAAGAGATGCACAGAGAAAAATTCTTGCTAAGAAGCAGCTGAGCAGTCAACTTCTTTCAATGACAGCTCCATTATCACACTGATTGACTGTTTAAAAAAGAGAGAGAGAGAGAAAGAAAAAGAAAGAAAAGCTCTTATTTCGTTTAACAGGCTAAGAAACTTCTAAACAGTATCCTTTAGTAATCCTACCAAGAAGCAAAATATTAACAATAACTTTGCAAGCCTTGGTGTCACTCATAAAGAAACTGAAATCCTTGTGTTTTTCAGTATTTTATCACTTAAAGACAGTTGAAAGTTTTTTTTCATTGCTCTAGATCTTATTTTCTTCAGCTGTCATTTTCTGTAGGTAGTTACATCTGAGAAAAAAAAAATCCACACAGTCCTTGCCTGCAGCCAACAAACCTCACAAATCTTCAAACTGATTTTCGGAATAAAGTGGTCTACTTCCCAAAGATTCATTCTCCAGAAATGAAGTGTCTGTGAAAGAGTATAGATCCATGGAGATTGAGCATGGCTCTTTCTTTTCCACCTGTGCAGTTCCTCTGAATACACAAGTTCAAAGCTTTGTTAAAGTGAAATACACATTACCACTGGAATCCTTGGTCTTCCAAAAAAGGGAAAAAGGATAGAAATAGAAACAATATGGCATAATAGTCAAAACAAAAGGTTACAACACTAGCTTGCTGTGTGACTTACAGCTATTCACTCACCGTCTCTGTTAGCATTTCCCTATATATAAAATAAAAGATATGCTGTAGCTTAATGCTGTCCAAACTCAGCAGGGAACCATATCAAATAGAAAATTCCATTTCATGGAGCCCTTTGAAGTCTTTCAGAATAGTAAATCTCAAAGTACAAAAGTACCATTAAAAGCAAAATGACAGGTTAGCAGTCTAGAAAGGTACAGAAGGAAGAAGTGTGTGGTTTACCCTGACAATGTTCTATGTACTAAGGCTTTACACAGAGACAATGGGTATGCTTTTGTAGTGAGAAAATCAAAGGTGATGGTAAAGAATTTTTTATAAATCACAAATAAGGTATCAGCAGAGCTGCAGGAACTAGAGAACAAAGGAAAACATACACTGGATCAGTCCCTCTCAAATTCCAAAATACCTTATACTGAAATGGTGACTTTTTTTTTACAAATGGTTTTTACTAGATTTTTTATTTTTAAGAATTTTTTTTAATCTTTTAAGATATATTTTATTTTAGTTTTAGTTTTTAATTGAATGAAAGACTCTTAATTCCATAGTACTTTACAATTATCAAAAATATCATACACGTGATCTCACGTAACCCCATTAATAACTTCTTTTTCCCCTTACCCCTCTTTTGTCCCTTTCCCCTCTCTCTCCCCACTGGAAACCACTGGTTTGTTCTCTATATTTGTGAGTCTGCTTTTTTTTTAATTTATTCACTAGTTTGTTGTATTTTTTAGATTCCACATATAAATGATATCATACGATATGGGTCTTTATCTGTCTGACTTATTTCACTTAATGCCCTAACAGGTTTTTTTTGTTTGTTTTTTTTTTTTTTATTATTTTAGCTTTAATTTACTTTACAATACTGTATTGGTTTTGCCATACATTGACATGAATCCACCACGGGTGTACATGCGTTCCCAAACATAAACCCCCTCTCACCTCCCACCCCATAACATCTCTCTGGGTCATCCCTGTGCACCAGCCCCAAGCATCCTGCATCCTGCATCATACATAGGCTGGCAATTCATTTCTTACATGATAGTATACATGTTTCAATGCCATTCTCCCATCTCATCCCACCCTCTCCCTCTCCCACAGAGTCCAAAAGTCTGCTCTATACATCTGTGTCTCTTTTGTTGTCTCACATACAGGGTCATCATCACCATTTTCCATATATATGCGTTAGTATACTGTATTGGTGTTTTTCTTTCTGGCTTACTTCACTCTGTATAATCGGCTCCAGTTCCATCCATCTCCTTAGAACTGATTCAAATGTATTCTTTTTAATGGCTGAGTAATACCCCATTGTGTATATGTACCACAGCTTGCTTATCCATTCATCTGCTGATGGACATCTAGGTTGTTTCCATGTCTTGGCTATTATAAACAGTGCTGCGATGAACATTGGGGTACATGTGTCTCTTTCTATTCTGGTTTCCTCGGTGTGTATGCCCAGCAGTGGGATTGCTGGGTCATAAGGCAGTTCTATTTGCAATTTTTTAAGGAATCTCCACACTGTTCTCCATAGTGGCTGTACTAGTTTGCATTCCCACCAACAGTGTAGGAGGGTTCCCTTTTCTCCACATCCTCTCCAGCATTTATTGCTTGCAGACTTTTGGATCGCAGCCATTCTGACTGGTGTGAAGTGGTACCTCATTGTGGTCTTGATTTGCATTTCTCTGATAATGAGTGATGTTGAGCATCTTTTCATGTGTTTGTTAGCCATCCATATGTCTTCTTTGGAGAAATGTCTATTTAGTTCTTTGGCCCATTTTTTGACTGGGTCGTTTATTTTTCTGGAATTGAGCTGCATAAGTTGCTTGTATATTTTTGAGATTAGTTGTTTGTCAGTTGCTTCATTTGCTATTATTTTCTCCCATTCAGAAGGCTGTCTTTTCACCTTGCTTATATTTTCCTTTGCCTAACAGGTTTTTAATTAAAGAAAATATGCCACCATGGGTAAAAGCCTGCTTTCTTTATTATACATACACACACATACATCTTAGCTTTTTTTCCCGCCTACATATGATACATCCCACATTTCATTCTGGAGATATCTACTATATGACTGTCAAAAAGAGGTCCAGGGTCACACTTCTATGTAGATCAGAAATGATAATTTACAACAAGTGTTAACCACCCTTCCAGAACCCATGACAAACACAACTAAACAATCAGAGCAAGTACGGCCAGGCAACTACTGTCCATGGCCCACTGGTACGCAGTTGAAATGTGTTTTCCACTCCTATTGATGAAAAGAGCACCGGGATAGGGTCAGAACTCTGGTTTCTAACGTTGAGTCTGTACTATACCCCAGCAAGCCACATAATTCCCCATGCCTTGATATTTCCTGCAAAAATGAGTTTAACTAGGTAACCCCCAAACTACAACCCACTCGTTATTTGTGATTCCAATAAATACAAAAGTTTCTGTCATACTACCAGAAACTCCACCACCACTATTCCACCACTACTACTGTGTATATTCACATTAATGTATAATATTTCATGACTAGGTTCAGAGTTCTGTGCCACACCACACTCCCCTCCCGACAAAAGAATGCTTTAAGATAGGTAATATGTTAAAATTAACTGGTCATTTATGACCCCATTTGGATGAGCTTATCAAGTTCCTTCTAATCAAAGAGCACATCTACCCTTCTCTTTTATATTCACTATTTTCTTACTAATTAAAAAAGTAATTAGATCAATTAATTGTTTTAGTTACAAAATCAAAAATTACTGTGTGTTTACAGCAAGCATGGTCATCGGAGATGTCTTTCAGAAAATTATGAAATCTTTATCTTCTAATGACTATTTTCTCCCCATTATTTAGTGTTCACTCTTGCCTCCCTGAAAAGACTGATAATTGGTATCGAAAGGAATACTAGATGCAACTGTAATAATTGATAGGATTAGAATGTGGTATGTTAGTGTTAGAGCATTCCATTTGTAGTATCTCCGTGGAACAACTAAAAAAAATCAGATTTTATATTATAAGAGAAAAGAATAAAATACAGAGCACTGAAGAGATATGGAAATTTTAAGTATTAAAGAAATAGTGGTGTGAGGAACAATATTAAAGAAGGGCACTCATGATAGCCAACTCAATCTTCAAGGAGAAAATGAATTAGTCAGGGAGATGAAATCATAGATGCGGTTACGTACTCTCACCTTCAGCCAGGAATCAGACTAGTAATCAGGGAATCACATTCTTCCTATGACATTGGGCAAGTTGTTTCATCATTGAAGCCTACTGTGTACATTACAAAACAACATGATGAATATTGTCATGTAATCTACAAAGATATGAATCATTTAATGTTATATAATCATCATATACGGTTATATATTAATGCAACTGATCTTTACTCAATATTGGAAAAGCAAGTGATTTTAAAGTTTATTTATACTCTGACATTAAACACCTTTATATCAGGTGAAAGAATTAATTAGTTCTCTTACTTATAAATAAAAAATTATGATTTTATCTGTTTCCTGGGGCTTTCATAACAAAGTATCCGAATACTGTGGTTACAACAACAAATTTTCTCACAGGTATAAAGGTCAAAAGTCTGAAATTAACGTGTCAGCAGGGTTGTTTCCTTCTTGGGGGCTCAGAGGGTGAACTTGTCCCAAGAGTTTCTCCAAGTTTTTGTTGTTTATTGGCAAGCGTTGGTGTTCCCTGGGGAATAGAAACATAACCTAGTCTCTATTGTCACTTGGTGTTTTCCTGGTGTGTGTATATAAGTCTGTATCTCTTCTTTGTATTTTAGTCTGTCTGTACTAGCAAAAAACTGGATAGATTATTGAGACAACTTTCCTGAGATCATACAGCTAATAAGTGAGGGAGATTAGTTCCAACACAAATCTATCTGACTGCAAAGTTTGTGATTTTAACCGCCACTAGAAAGTTTTGTATTTGTCTGGACAGTCACAGTGTCAAGTATAGCCAAGAAAGAAGGGAGAACAGAATGTACTGAAACTCGAAGACAATGGAAGTTTAACCACTTGCACAGCAATGCTTACAACAACTGTAGATTCAATTAAATTACACTCAAAGTGTTCCCTTTCTGGTTTAGTGTGTTCCCTTTCTGGTTTGAAACATTAACATTAGAAAATGGGTCATTACTGGCATAAGTAAAGCTTACTCTTTGCTAACAAACATCATGGAAGCAATTAGCCCAAGGACAGACTTAAAACTCCATGAGTACAGGGACTATTCGGTTTATCACCACAGCTTCAGGGTCTGGCACTGGGTCTTCAGTTCTGCCACATAATAGCTAAATACCTAATATTTCATAAGAATTTACTAGGGGACAGATAATGTAGTAAATGCTTTCCTTACATTATTTCATTTTATTTTCACATGAATGCTTTGAGAGATATTATCTTGATATTATCCTTATTTATACACTAGGAAACCAAGGCTCAGAAAAAGGTTATAAAGCTTATGAGCAGTGCCACAGGAACATCAAGCCTAGTTAATAAATTACTAACCTTCACACTTTGGATAACATAAAGGGTAATATACATTCACTAGCTCCCCAGACATACCACTAGCATCTACATAATTAAATCCTTCCAGAAGAGTTGGAAATCTTGGATATAACAGTAACTGTTGACAACTGCCTAGTATCATCATTGAGAATGACAGAAACTAGAAAGCTAATGACTTTAAACCTAGACTTTTCTCCCCAGAGCCATTAATTCTGCAAGCAATCCATGAAAGCCAGGTATTGTTGACATAAATATTTTTAATTCCAAAGAGAACAATAAACCTAGAAAACATAATCAAAAGTGTAGATTTCTGTTTCATTAATAAGGACATTTTTTGAGACATATGAAATAAATTCTTTAGCTTTGCTATGTTCAAGGAGATGGCTTTCTCAGGAAATTGGCTCCTCACATTTGGGAAACATGCCTTGAAGAAGGTTGATTAAAACAGAAACAATAGTAACAACTGGTAACAACAGTAATCCTGATGATCATACAGCAGATGGTAGCCTCTTATCAGAGAGACAAAACAGCATGCCACATGTCCCCCAGCTCATCTTAAACAGAGCAGAACTAGCTACCACGAGGAAAGAGACTACGATCAGAGAGCAGCTTCCATTTCTAACATTTCACATCTAGCTCTTCTTCATCCACATTTTCTAACAAAGCAACACTGTCCAGTTATATGGCACAATGAGGGGCAAATTCTGTCTATTCTACAGATCCACCGATTATTCCAAGTATCACCGTATTTGTAGCTGAGAAATACATAATCATGACAATAATGTATTGAGTACTTACTATTTACCAGATAACTAGACTGTGCACACAGTAACATGTACTGTGCTAAGAATTCTACAAGTGTATCCCATTTAGTCTTCAAAACAAATAATGATATTAATACAATTAAAATCCCCATTTTACAGAGGAGTGGTTCAGTTATTTGCAGAAAATCAAACCTGTCTCTTTTATTCCCTTTCATTTGCTCTTAAACCCTGCTTAATTCTACTTGTTAATCAGAGACTAGTCAATAACAGATAACTCTATAGTCACAGAGGAGTTTGCAGAGAACAAATCCTGCAATCTTGATATCATACAATTCTTGTATCAGACACAGTTGGCAACAGGAAACAATACTGAGCCCACACCATAAGACTTAAGTGAAGAGATTCTTTGCAGAGGTGTTGGCAAGGTTAATGAAGAGAGAAAGGAAGTAGGTTGATGTTCACAGAGATTGGCAACAGAAGGAAACCAAGGCCAAAAGAAGATAGGAAGAAAATAGTATGAGTGCAGAGGAGCTGTAGCTGTTTAACAAGGTCAAAGCACTCGAGCAAGAAAAGAGCAAGGACAAAATACCCGGCCTATTTCCTGCCTTTTTCCAATATTTGCCACTGCTTCCCATTGGCAGACTCAACTGAGAGCCATTCTGCAAGGGAGCCCAGATGATAGAGTCTTTAGAAGCCGAGGGACACAGCCCAGAAACAGGAGAATGCATCCAGGGAGGCACACCAACACACTTGTTATGAAAGATTTTGAGACCATGCTTCTATCTGCATGCTGAGCCTGATGTCAAGGTGAAAGTCTGAAACGAACCTGATGGATAATCAAAAGCAGTTATCACTTTTCAGTCTGTGGCCTTTTAAAATTACCATACCCTACTGCCCACACAATTGCTGCCCCCTTAGATATGCTCTTTTATTTGCCAAATGCCACAGGTTAGCATTATTTCAAGAGAACCAAAAATCTACTTATAGCAGAAGAAATCTTCCTCCCTTGAAACTGTCACCCTTATAGTCACTGGGCTGTGTTCTTTCTGATAAAGTCTAGACAGGCTATTGGTTCCATGGTTCCCTGTGGAAATCAACTATTTTTCGTATTTCAGAACACCAGAAATCTAGCTCTACAAAAATATGTGGAATATAGTGATACAACCATAGCAGAAACACAAAGGCTACGAGGAAGTTCTACAAAGAGGGTTGGCAGAGGGTGAGAGGAAGGATTTATGTTTTAAGCAGACTTGGGAAAGTGATACTTATCTACTGTGACTTGATTCAGTGTGGACCCCATGATACTCTAGAGACAAAGATTAAACCAAAGGAGACTGACAAAAGAAGGTTTTAGGAACCGATCCACCAAGATTCAAGTCAATTAATATTAAAATAGTACTCCCATTTTCAAAAGATTTAAAACTAGTTTAAATTGGTATTTAGTTTTTGCTTAGCAGTTCTAACATTTTAAGTTAAAAGAAGCAATAAATCAGTCCCTGGGACAGGTTTTCAACTAAGTATTTCCAAAATATCCTCAACAATGATAGATTAAGAAAACATAATGCCACCTTATTTGATCATATCAGGCTGGCTTTTTTTTTATTTATGCTTGAGAAGAGCCCAAAGTTAGTTTTCACTGGCAAGCTGAGAAACACAGGCCATGAAACAACAAAACTATGTAAATAAAGCAAAGCAAATTGCTATTTGTAACATTACTTGCTTCATTATTTGAACAACGTTAGAAAAACACTAAGAGCCACGCACGGAAATTACACATGCCAACTAGGGCATTTTCTATGATCCATTAGGCTTCCTTCGATAGAAAAATTAATTATTTTGCCATTTCATAATTCTCTCCTGAAACATTTATGGAGGTGTCAAGGATTCATGTGACACAATTTAGAGTCCCATGATTAAAACATTTTAAAACATTTAAAATGTGATGTATAAGTGGAGAAATGCTGTGGATTGAAATGTAAAATAGAAGTGAAAGTGGGAACTTTTGAGAAACAAAACATTAAGTATATTGCTGGGACTTATAGCTTTTCCAAGGATGTATTTGTTGTTGCTTTTTTCTCTGGATTTAGATTTGTCCTAAGATGCTGAGATCTTTTCTGATAGATCTTTGAGAGAAAATTTGAAGACTAATGTGCCAATGTTCTATTTTGAGGTTCTACAGAAAATGAAGAGCAATATAATTTGATATCCTCACATTATATATTCATATTTATTCTTCCTAAACTCCCTCAGAGTAAAAAACATCCATTTGAAATTTTCAAATTATTATTCACATTCCAGTGTCTTTCCTCTTGGACCTGTTTCTCTTGATATAAATCTCTATGTAGTTTCTCAAGCCAACATGGTAAAGGAAAACAATTTATAGGAATTTGTTAGCTCCCCATCACAATTAATTTTGAAATGTAGTATCATCTTCCAGCTGCAATTATTCTAACATATACCATTGAGAATCACCAGAAGAAAATGTTTTGCTGGTTTCATCATTACATCCTTCTCAGATCTTCTTTGTACTAGTAAACTTAGAGTCCAAACCTTCTGTGAAAAATGCATATTTTTCAATCTCATGTTATTTTAGAAGGCCTTGAAATAGTATGTCAGATGTGGATAGTGATGAAGCACCTGCTGCCTTCCAGGTGGCGCCGTGGTGAAGAATTTGCCTGCCGCTGCAGTAGACACAGGAGATGCAGGTAAGATCCCTGGGTCAGGAAGATCCCTTGGAGGAAGAAATGGCAATCCAGTCCTGGATTTTTACCTGGAAAATTCCATGGACAGAGGAGCCTGGCAGGTCCACAGAGTCGCAAAGAGTCAGACACGACTGAGTACACACGCACGACTCCCACGCTCTGCCTTCTAGGCTCCTTCCATTAGTCTTATGGGACAGAAAGGGAAGGTGGTACGATCTCATTCTGCTGTTATGGAACTGCAATTTAGGAGGTTAATGACCTCTTCATTGATTCAATCAAGTGGTGGTGGAGAGGACAGGAGACAATCTAGGGTACCTAGCTCTTTGTGCCTTGATTGTACCACACGGCTTCCTGGCAGGATGGGTCTCAATTCAGAGGACTCCAAACATCCCAGTCTCCTTAGAACATAGAGAAACTCAGTAGTCAAACTGCACTTCTCTAATGCCCTCCATGGTGGTCGCCTCAATCTCCTAGGTCAAGACTGTAAGGAACCCTTTGGGGGATTATACTTCCCAAGTGCTCAAAAAGCCAGAGTCTGCTGCCGGTTCATTTCTTTTCTTTTAAATCCACCATTTTTTATTGTGGACTCTAAATTAGGATTCTAGGTTTTATGTCTGGCTGGGCCACTAACTTGCTGTCTTATCCTGAGAGATGAACGTGCCTTCTCTACTTAACTAGCTGCAAAATGACTATAATAAGGGTTATCTCTCAGGAGTGGTGTGCAAATTCTTTTATTATAATTGCTATATTCCATCATGCAGAGGAAAATGCTATGCCAATTACAGATTAGGACTAGGTTAGATGCCAGTAAATCTTAAGCAGGATAGAGAGGAAATTTATCAAGAATGACTTTCTTAAAAAGATGTATAGCATCAAATATTTATAGCATTCGAACATGAATTTCAAGGACTGTCATCAGTATGATAGCCTTCTCTCTGAAATGTTAACACCTAACAATGACAGAAAAAATTCAAAGTTGCTACTGAGCCTAGAGATTTCCCTCAAAAACAAAAACAAAATGCAAAACTGCAAAGCAATCTAGGGAGAAAAGCAGCAGGCAAGATTTCAAAGGATATTCCAATTGCCCAAATCAATGCTTACTGCTCAGCTTGGTTAACCATGTGGCTTTGTCATTATCATCTCTTATTATCCTCTCTTCATCAACCAGTTATTTATCAGATCAAACAATCTCCACTATACATCAAGTAAAAGCATTTGGGTGCCCTGTGTTTTGTCAAATTGTAGTTGGGCACAGTTATGAAGAAACAATTTAATATGTGGGGATAGAGTTCATTTCCAATGGGTGATGAAGGTGTTGCAGAGCCTTTGCCAATACTAGAGTATGGATAATTGTACTGCAAACCATAGGGAATGATTTATGAATGATGCCTGCAGAAAAGACCAGGGCTGGCCTCCCAATTAATCGAAACCTAAACCATCTTAACAAACAATGCTGTTCTGGTCACTGGAAGTTCATTACTTGAAGATGACCCCCAAGTCTTCAAGTAGCCTTAAAAGAAATCGTATAATGAAAATAATCAGCAAGGAAGGGATGAGTACTATCTCTTAATGAGACAAACCCAATGGCATGTTTAATATAAACAAATAAAGTCCACTCTAAATATGCATAATTTGTGAAGGAACTTTAATATATGTTTATAAAAATAAGAAATGACCTCCTCTAAAGAAATACTAAAACTAAATTATCAATTTCCCAGTGACTCTCCACATCATTACCTGATCTAAGAAGCATGTATCCTTACCTTTTGTTACAAAAATTAATTTCATTGTGTGAAGACAATATAGACAGTCTTTTTGGTTTACTGTGTATACTAAAAACAAAACCCAATCCAGAGTTTTGATTGGTTAACTGGGTGCTATAATTCATCAATGAAGGTGGCAGAGGCAATGCTACAAAGAAAACTGGCAAAAGAGCTACTCACATAGATAACATGGCAACCAAGAACTATAGCCACCCATGTCTCATGTGGTTTAATGCTCAACATTTTACCATATCCACTTGATCTTCTTCTGACCTCCAATACAATAAATGGCTACATCACCATCATAGTCTCAAATTACCTACAGAACATCCACGAAGAGCACTGGGTCTCCTTATTTTTTGTTTTGTTTAGTTGCTAAGTCATGTCTGATTCTTTTGAGACCCCATGGACTGCAGACCACCAGGCTCTAGTCCATGGGATTATCCCAGGCAAGAATATTAGAGGAGGTTGCCATTTCCTTCTCTAAGGGATCGTCCCAACCCAGGGATCGAACATAGGCCTCCTGTATTGAAGGTAGATTCTTTAATGTTGAACCACCAGAGTAGCCTAGGTCTCTTCATGGCCATTGCTAAATGGCATCCAAGAGACAAACTCCAAAATTCTTTTCATTAGAGTGAAAAGGTCTGGTACCAATCATTTAAGTAAAAAAAAAAAGCTCCAAGGGAAAACTGAAGGACTGTGAAGTGCAATGAAGTACTAAACAGCACAAAGCAGGCATTTGTGAAGACCACCACTATGGGAGACCTCAGGAACTCTGCAGAGAACATCCCTCCTCCACCCTCCAAAACATTTTCTCTCTAACACTGATGTCAGATAAACTAAAACCCTCACTATCCATTCCACAGTCAATGCCCTTGTGAGTAGAGCAACTAAAAGCAGCTTTGGAAAACTATGAAATGACTCTCAAACTGTTCCTGGGCAATAATTATCTTTTGTGCTATGTTCTAATATAATTACACAATTCCCACCAGTGTCACACTGAGCTAATATGTTCTTTTACCAATGGGCCACCAAAGGCTTATATTAAATATCTAGTAATGAGACAGCTTTGCCCTGTTACTGTCACAGTTATTTTTAATATGTCAGATAAGATGAACCCTTTATGAAAATATTTCATCTTGAAATATGTCCAGAAAAATTCATAGTACTTCCAATTATATTCCTCCAAATTTTCCCCACATTCCTTTAGGAAAGATGAAAGAAAAGTGAAAGTCTATCACAGGATATTAAATATAGTTCAGTATGCTGTACAATAGGGCTTTCCAGGTGGCACTGTGAACTGTGACAGTTACTCAGATGTGTCCGACTCTTTGCAACCCCATGGACTGTATAATCCATGGAATTCTCCAGGCCAGAATACTGGAGTGGGTAGCCTTTCCCTTCTCCAGGGGATCTTCCCAACCCAGGGATCAAACTCAGGTCTCCCGCATTGCAGGCAGATTCTTTACCAGGTGAACCACTGAGGAAGCCCAAGAATACTGGAGTGGGTAGCCTATCCCTCCTCCAGGGCATCTTCCCAACCCAGGAACTGAACCAGGGACTCCTGCATTGCAGGTGAATTCTTTACCAGCTGAGCTACCAGAGAAACTTAGGAAGGACAGGGGGGATTATTGCCATTCCTATTTACATCAAAGTAAAAAGGGGGGTGGGAGGGAGGATCTGAGCTGTTTGGGACTGAACCAGCCATTTTGACAATATTGCCTGGTCAGTTCAATGAAGCAAGCTGTTGAATTAAATCCTATCGGCCAAATCAAATCTCTGTGATGCTGTTGCTAAATCAATCCTGGTGAAGACATATAGGGATGTGTCACCATCATCTATGAGGAGTACTGTAAAAAAATCTGTTACTTATAAAAATTAAACCATGAAATATATAAAACACAAAATAATTTACTTTTTTCATTATAGAGCAGAGTCAGATTCCCTTTAACAGTGACCCTTGTCTCTCACTGAATATCTGATGTCTCTCCTTAAGGGAAAAGGTTGGCATTACAGCTGGAATAACAGAAATTTATAGAGTATATATACTGAATTATCAACAACTACTTTCAAATGTGTGAAACTATGGGGGGAAAAGTGAAAAACCATTCATTTCAATTTAATTATTAGGTTGTATCTGTCTTTTTAATGTCAAAAGCAACCAGGTGTTCATTTGAAAAACCCCAGATTCTATCACAATTCTTATAGGCTTTGCCACAAGGCAACGTAAAATCCCACCAGTGGTTGATGATTTGCCCAAGATCATAGAACAGCAACATAATGGACTCCAAGTCAAGGAGGACTTTTTTCACAGCGACGTGCTTTAAACTAGAGCAGAATGTGTTGTTTAGTAACTTAGAGTCTGAAGTCAAATTCCCTGGTCTTAAATCCCATCACTACCTCTTAGTAGCCTTATAACTTTAGGCGTGTTACTTAGCTGCTCTGTGTCTCAGTTTCCACATCTGTAAATTAGGCATTATAAGATAATGTTTGCTTTATGGAGTTTTATGGATATTAACCCAGTCAGTATTTGTAAAGTGTTATGCAGTGTCTAGCCCACAGTACACACTCAATAAAGCTCAATAAATTCAAGTCATCACTATTATTCCCTATTCTGAGTAGTCACAAGAATCACCAAGGACCTTTGCAAACTTTCTTCCTGCTCCACTCATATTTACTGAATCAGTATACCAGGGATAATCTATGAAATTTGTTTAATAAAAGCTCCCTAAATTAGTCTCCTGACCAACTCAGTTTTAACACTGCTAAAGCACTAACAAATCTTAATGACTACCTCAAATATAGACTTCTCAGAAACAATCCATTTGTTCAAGACTAATTGCTTTCACATGCATTACTTCACACATTTGCACATATTTATATGCATATATGCCTGTTCACTACATCTAATTTATATTAATTATTCACCATGGCTTATTATAATTACTTCCATGTTGCTATAAGGAAATATGTTAAATGAGAAGACAATATATCTTACTAAAACGTAAGTACCGTTGATGATAACAGACCTAAACTTTAATCTCTCCACCTATANACCTATAGGATACTGATTTCCTAATGTTCATTATCACTATGATCTGCCTGCTTTCTTGCATCCTTCCCTCTAAATGGTAACTGCTAGCTCATTTAACTATATATAGGGTATATATTTTAAATGTAAGAAATTTCATCAACAATGATGTATTCAATATTCCATTTTTTAGAGAGATATAAAAAGAAAAACATCGAAATCTGAGAAGTGATCTCCTTACTGAAAAATTGGGCTTTAAGGGACCAAATCAAGTAACAGGCAATACTGCTCCCTCAATGTATGACTTTTTGTTACCCACAGGCCCCAGAAACATTTGCACCACAAATTGCTTTCTAAAAGTAATAACACAGAAGACAAACGTTATTCATTTGGACCTAAAATCTATGGGGGACTTTCAGGGGTTTAGATGTTGTAGCCTGCAGCAGACAAGATAAGAAATACTTCAATAAAGATGCACTCAAAGGACTGTTTCCTCTTTCACTAGGAGAAAGGATTATATGAAATAGTATCTAAAATTATCTTAGAAAATTATTTTAATATGCACAGACAGACACATATAGATGATGACCTCTTTTTTTTCCCCCAGACAAACACTATAATTAGAGATCTTATCAGAATAGTTACTCTTTTCTGCACATTTTGATGGAAAGAGAATATGTTTAGTATGAGAGACACCTTCTCCCAGTCCCTAGGTCCTTCACTGACCTCCCAACTGACCTCCTCAAAGGTGATTAACCTCTCCTAACTTTAGCTTTTTCACATGCAAAACAGGGAATTATCCCAAGGATTACATTTGATAATGTAAGATTGACTGATTCCTTACCTAATGCAGAGCAGGTATTCAAGTAAATATGTGTTTTAAAATGTTTCTATCAATATTAACCATACTTGAGTGTTGATTATTACTGTATGTATATAACCCATTCTTCCATTTCAGAAGAGAAAATTACATCCTTTTCCAATACCTATTGCATTTTGTAGTCAGTCCTCAACTGAAATTTTCAAGTTACAGTTCTTTTAATACATAAACATGAAATAATCTGAGAAGGCTAATAATATCTACTGAACCCAGAGTGCACCCAAATCTTCAATATTTATTCATTTGTAATCACTAAGACTGTTTCTGTTTGAAAATAAAAAGACAAGAAGGGACACCAGATGAGAAGTGAAGAAAGGAGGGAGAAGTGAACAGGAGAGGGACTGGCAGAAGGTAAAGAGCAGAGAAAGATAAAAGACGGACTGCTACATAGTAAAAAAGATTTGCACCATCTTTTAGACAAAAAGTGGCATAATTACTCAACACTACTGTAGATAAATACTTTTTTATATGTTAGTCACCAAGCTGTGAAACTAAATGAATATTAACCTCCTTTGTTCATTCAACAAGTTTTACACAATGCGTTAGGGTAAGACTTTAGGTTATGGAAAGACAGAGAGACAAATACATACGTATATATAAGCTATACATTGAAAAAACTCAACCAATATCTAAAAATAAAATGCCCAAAGCACATACAATGGCAGATGTCTCACCGTGATTATTTAATATATAGAAATTTAAAACATTATCTTATGGTAGAGAGAAAGAATTTAAATAGAGAATCACTTAATATAGAACCTAGACCCAAACATAATGCCAAATAACTACACAAATTTAATCAAGTCATTTAAATTTTCTGGCATTTGATCTATAATTATAAAGTGGGATGATAAAAATAACTTTGCCACCTTTGTATATTGCCTTTCTAGAAAATAAAGGTGAAGGAGTGTCTAAGTTGTTTTGAAATAAACAAATATGTACTATCAATATTTACTATAATAAATAGTAGTAAATTTTGATTTTTTATTTTTGCTATCAAATGATTTTGATATTTGCTATCAAATGTCACATTTCACATATAATGACTATCAATAGCATATAGATTCCTTTACAATGAGAAGAAATAAAAATTAAATGATGAGTTATGTTCCTACATATAAAGATTTAATATTATAAAAATGTTATTTTTCAAATGATAAAAATTTGATTATCCTTCAACAAAAATTTTTAACAAAAGTTCAAATGGAATGAAAAATAGGTAAAAGAAACTAGCTAAAATATTTAAAGAAAGGAGCACTTAAAAAAAATTATTGTGAAACTAGCATTGAAAACTTTTTTATAAAGTACCAACGAGTCAGTTCAGTAGTTACTACCTAGAGCTGACCCTCACCACCCATGCTCAAAAAAAACCTTACAGATAGACTGGAGGAAGATGGTTCCCAGACCTTCAGCATGACTAGAAAACAAAGGACATCAGAAATAAATGATAGCTATCATAAGCAAACTCACAAGTACCTGTGAGCAGAAAAATAAACAGGAATTATCAGAATATCTATGTTCTGAGACCCCACTCAAACCTTGCAGAAAGCAGGAAGGAATCTAGACAAGCTGTGAAGAGCTATGAGGGAAACAGAAGACATAAAATGAACTAAATGTCTAAAAGTTCTGGGAAAAAAAGTCCCAGCAAACCAGCACACTGAGTTCAAGGAAGGGACATAAAGGTGTGCAGGATTCAAGCAGGCAGCCTTTAAAAGGAGTGTTTCTTGCATTAAAAAGGATAAAAAAGAAGTACCTTTAGGAGTCTAGGTAGAGAAGGGGAAAAAACAAAAGGAGAAAATGTATGCAGCAGGGAAAAAAAAGGAACCATAAAATAAGATGAACAAGTATCTCCCCTCTCCTCCCAAAAAGAACAATGCACTGAAAACACAGAACTTTGCTAAACTGAGAGAAGGCAATCATGAACTATAAGCCCATATCCACCTATGCAGAGATGGAAGAAAGCATCATTCATTACACGGTGATTAGCACAGCAGGCTTCCCTGCCGTCCACTCTCTCCTGGAGTTTGCTCAAACTCATGTCCAGTGTGTCGACCCAACCATCATTCTCTGTCACCCCCTTCTCCTGCTGCCCTCAATATTTCCCAGGATCAGAATCTTTTCCAAATACGTACCCCCAAATAGGCATTCTCTGGTAAAAGGAAAACATTATTGTTGTCTTTTAGTAGCTAAGTTGTGTCCAACTCTTGCAATGCTGTGAACCCACCAGGCTCCTCTGTCCATGGGATTCTCCAGGCAAGAATACTGGAGTGGGGTGCCATTTCTGTTAAATCAGAAATACAAAGACTAAGGCCAAAATAGTAAACTGGGAGAAATGAAATTAGAGCTAACAATTCAGGAAAGACGTGGGGATGAAAGTGGCCATTTTAATCAAAGGGAAATTTATGGCTATACAATAAATGGCATTGAGATTAATGACTAAACATTTGAAAACAAATGTAGTTATATCTCTGCCTCACTTCTTATACTAAGTCCCAGATAAATTATACTTTAAGTGTTCATAAACTTATATTAAAAGGAAAGTTGTAGATGTTACTTCCTAAATATCTGAATAAAAAGATTTACAGATTAATGTAAAAATGAAAATATTTACTTAAAAAGCCATAAATGGAATCAAAAGGTAAATTATAAACCAGAAAGATGTTTGAAAAACATATTAGTATATCAGTGTTTGTATATATCATATCATTGTGTTGAGAGACCCATAGCTGGTGAATTAAATTAAGAGTATGAAGATTCCGGGGGCTTCGGTGGTTCAGTGGTAAAGAATGCACCTGCCAGTGAAGGAGACTCGGGTTCAACCCCTGGGTTGGGAAGATCCCTTGGACAAGGGAATGGCAACCCACTCCAGTATTCTTGCCTGGGGAAATCCCATGGACAGAGGAGCCAGGCCTGCTGCAGTCCATGGGGTTGCAAAGAGTCAGACACAACTTAGCAACTGAAAAACAACAACAAAAAAAGGTTGAGACCAGTCCTGGGTGTTCATTGGAGGAACTGATGTTGAAGTTGAAACTCCAATACTTTGGCCACCTGATACGGAGAGCTGACTTATTTGAAAAGACCCTGATGCTGGGAAAGATTGAGGGCAGGAGGAGAAGGGACGACAGAGGATGAGATGGTAGGATGGCATCACTGGCACGATGGACATGGGTTTGGTTAGACTCCGGGAGTTGGTGATGGACAGAGACACCTGGCATGCTGCTATTCATGAGGTCACAAAGAGTCAGACACGACTGAGCGACTGAACTGAACTGAAGCAAGAGTAATATAACATAAGCATTTTAGGGGGAAACATATCACACAATATAATGTAGACATAAATTATCAGGTTGGGGGCCAGCACCAGACTAAAACAGAGAGCTGTAAAGAGTCAATGGCAATAATTGCAAGTTAAGGAATGATAAGGGGCAGAGATAAGTCAACAGTGTTAGAACACAGCATTCTTAGTGATGCTGCTGGCTCACACTAATACAAACTCTCATCTAATTCACAAATAGTTGGGTCAATATGAGGAAACATCAAAATATATCTTCTGTTCTCATATGGTTAATTTAGAAAAGAAAGGGTTAGAATTTTGTCCATGTAGCAGAAAATAGAGGGCCTTATGCAACCAGACTAGAAAAAAATACAGTATGTGGTTCTTGCTAATCCTTCACACCGCCTCCTTTTGTAATGAATGAATGATTTTGTACAAAAACAAATTCAGTGCTGCTTGCTGATGCCATCAGTTGAAGTAAAGGAAACCATATGTTTAGCAACACCAAAGGCAACTGTATTTGGTCAGAGACAGAAGTGGAAATTACTTTTTGTAAAACTTACAATATTAGTAGCCCAACCTCAAATTGCATATACATTTTTAAATGACAATCTTGACACTATTTGATTAACCATTCTTAACCTCTTAGATTTTTTTTCACTAATATTCACAACAGACATTTATTACATTGTATAAACCGTACATTTAAATCAGATAATGGAAAAGAAGAAAAATTAACTAGGTTTTATAAACAAAGATGAAACATAAATAGCAGTGGCAGCTACACAGTTTGGGGGGGAAACATTGTGAACATATTCTCCAAGATGTATTTTCAACTATTTGCTGTTATGCGTTCTGTCAAATATTTGAAACATCCTTTATTTCCTAGAACAACAATCAGTGTCTGTATTTATACTGTCCTCCTTTAAGTAAGCTTAATCTAATAAATCAAGAAATGATTTGCTCACACCTAACTTTATTCAACTCATGACTACATGTGGCACACAGAAACATCTTAGAAGTTCCTTTCTTCCTATTTCTTTATTCTCAGACATTGTCAACTGTCCCAAATCTGCTCCCCAAACTCCATCAAATCACCTGTTTATAAAGCAGAGATAAGTTTATTAAGCCGGCTGCAGTAAGAGAGAACACCATTACTCAAAAATGTCTCCGAAGGTTCATGTCAGGAGCTGATTTCCATAGCACTCTTGGATCTGGACTCACATGATTTAAGGTAGGTCTTTCAGTGTGAGGCCTGGCTCCATTTGGAACTGGGATAAACCCATGATGCAATATTTTAGGCAGACAGAGTGAGGTTATGGTCTTGAAACAAGCCTTGATGTGAAAATAGGTGTTTGTTAAGTGAGCTATTTGCCCAGGTGAGCCATCTACTTTCCCGTGCATGGCCTGTTTACCCAGGTGAGATAAGTATTTGCTCTGATAAACTGGTTTTCAGGAAGTTCCCAAAACATACAGTAAATGTATTCATTAATTTCATCCTTTCTTCCTCGGCAAGAATTTCTTGGAATACATGCTAAAGCTATGTTGACATTGAGGCCTCAGTTGACATAAATATCATGGGCACATTTCTGCTGCTGCTGCTAAGTCGCTTCAGTCGTGTCCGACTCTGTGCTACCCCATAGAAGGCAGCCCCCGTCCCTGGGATTCTCCAGGCAAGAACACTGGAGAGGGTTGTCATTTCCTTCTCCAATGCATGAAAGTGAAAAGTGAAAGTGAAGTCGCTTAGTCGTGTCCGACTCTTAGCGACCTCATGGACGGCAGCCTACCAGGCTCCTCTGTCCGTGGGATTTTCCAGGCAAGAGTGCTGGAGTGGGTTGCCATTGCCTTCTCCGGGGCACATTTCTAGCGGTTATTTATTTCCTTTGAAGAGGAAAGAGAAGGGTGGCAAACTCCTCTTAGTTCTTAAAAATCTATTGGATCCTAGAGACACAGAGAAGAATTGGCACTGCCCCCTCTTGGACCATCTCCATCTGTCACATTTCACATTTCGTGTCCCAAACATAACAGACATTATAAGGCTCAGTATGTCAAAAAATTGTAATCATGAATAGGGACAGAACTGGGGAGGAAAGTACTAGGGAGCTTGATATAAAATTCAGACTCCTGAGAAAATAAATGAGATTTCTTTTATTTTAGTACTCTATTGCCCAGCTTCTAACATGAGATCATCATGCTTCCAGGGATTCATCCATAGACATCTGGGGAATCATTATTCTGCCTACCCCAATTTACCCTCTGATTTTCAAGATTCGTAAGTAAAATGCATTCACCCTATCACAGCATTCCCAGAGTCTCCATCTGTTCCACAATCAGTATTACTGCAGTGTGTCCGTGCGCGTGCTAAGTCACTTCAGTCATGTCCAACTCTTTGCACCAGGCTCCTCTGTTCAAGGGATTCTCCAGACAAGAATATTGGAGTGTGTTGCATGCCCTCCTCCAGGGGGGATCTTCCTTACCCAGGGAACGAACCTATGGCTCTGCACTGGCAGGCAGTTTCTTTACCACTAACACCACTGTGATAAATGCCTCCTTAATTGTTTAAGGTAGCTACTTTCCTCTCTAAAGCAACCAAAAATCAGACTGTTGACTAATCAATAGAAGAGGAGAGAGAATGGAAGAGGAAAACATATTTTTATATATAGATTTTGAATTTAGGCTTTTCAAAGAATCAAGGAGTGAAATCATCTTAGGTTTCCTCCACAATATTGCAACGTTTTATCAGAGTGGTTTTCTCTTAATTTCAACAGTACATGGCACCCTAGCAGGTCCCAAGGACCTTCACTCTTACAGAGGGATCAATGTGAGTCTTTATAAACCTATAGGAGCCAAACCAGTTAAAAACTAAAATGAAATTACCAAATCACCCCCTTTAATAACACTTCAAAATTCAAAAAGATAGAGAAAATCCACTGTTCCTCCAATGTTTAGCTGATTATAATTTCAGCTAATATGTTAACTTGAGGTCAAATTTTGTGGTTAAATTGTGTGTTGCTTCTATGTCTCTCTCCTTTCTTTTTTTAATCTTTTTCCTTCCAATTCCACATTACAGCATCTCTACTTATCTTGTCTTTTAGTTCTAATTCTCCATGGCTCTGTTCTCATATTCGTTTAATGGCTGCCATGTAAATTTTTGTGAGTAAATAAGCCTACATGTATACTTGGATCTGAGCAAATGATGTTTCCAGTCTGGTTATATAGAAAAACACTGGCAAAGGCAGGAATGAAGCTGAATTTTTTTTTTCCAGAAAATGTTGGCAGACCATAAGTTTTTTTTTTTTTAACTCATCTACAGTTACAAATATGCTTGCTACCCATGTGCCATACAAAACCTATCTAGGTTGTTCCAATTTTTTTTTTAATGTATAAAATCCCAAATGAGAAAGATTTATAGCAGTATATCTAAGTGTCCAAACACATCTAGAAATTAGCATAATAAAATAGCTTACACTTCTAAAGCATTTTGCAGCTCACAAAACAGTGAGCACAGCTGTGAGTGTCACTAGTTCCCTCTGGACGTGTCACATGTACATCTGCTAGCTTTGTCTTTGGTGGAACTTTTTTCTCCCTAAGAGTTCCTCCTTGCTGGACGTTCCTAAAAAAAAAGTACCTCTGACTACTTTGGTGATTCTTTCCTTCCAGTGGTTGCTTAAAATTAACTTAGTTACCAGGTTTTGGTGGTCAACTCCAGATCTTTTGTGTTACCTTCCTCCTCTCCAGGTAGTCTCCTAAAAAGGATTCCTTTAAAAATGATCCCAGGTAGTTTCCATTTGGAAGCGTCTTAAATTCATGGAAAAAATCACACATCCCTACACCATTATCAGTAGAAGCACAGGTCTCCTTTTCTTTGAGCTGCTGCTTCAAGTCCAAACTCCAGGAGAAACATATCAAGTCCTCCAAAAGTGCCCTTGAAACTCTTCTCACCTGCATTCATTAAGAAAATGTTGCTTGTTCCGTACAGTGGAATAAGGGTGAAAATATCTGCATTTCTAGACCTTAACATATCTTCCACACTCCTTCACAGTCTCTCTTCCCTTTCACCCCTGAATACACAGGCCACCTGCTGTATGAGACAGAACTCTATGATGGAAGAATACTGGATTCCTGTCATCACTAGGAGAGGAATCACCCAGGATAACAAGTCTATCGTGAACACGCATGTTAGACTCTGAGTGAATTACACAATTGTAGTGTTTGTTAGAGCACGTAATCTATCCAAACTAATACAGACCTACCAAGAAGTAGAAAGATGCTATAAGAAAAACAAGAGATTTGTGGCTTTAATTTATTAGACATGCAGAAGGAAGACAGTTCAGTTCAGTTCAGTTCAGTCGCTCAGTCGTGTCCGACTCTTTGTGACCCCATGAATCGCAGCACACGAGGCCTCTCTGTCCATCACCAACTCCCGGAGTTCACTCAGACTCGTGTCCATCGAGACAGTGATGCCATCCAGCCATCTCATCCTCTGTCGTCCCCTTCTCCTCCTGCCCCCAATCCCTCCCAGCATCAGGGTCTTTTCCAGTGAGTCAGCTCTTCGCATGAGGTGGCCAAAGTACTGGAGCTTCAGCTTTAGCATCACTCCTTCCAAAGAAATCCCAGGG
>SJYQ01000241.1:602821-619141 GCA_006410935.1 Redunca redunca | reverse complement strand
GCTTTAAGCCAATATTTTCACTCTCCACTTTCACTTTCAACAAGAGGATCTTTTGTTCCTCTTCACTTTCTGCCATAAGGGTGGTGTCATCTGCATATCTGAGGTTATTGATATTTCTCCCGGCAATCTTGATACCAGCTTGTGCTTCTTCCAGCCCAGCATTTCTCATGATGTACTCTGCATATAAGTTAAATAAGCAGGGTGACAATATACAGCCTTGACGTACTCCCTTTCCTATTTGGAACCAGTCTGTTGTTCCATGTTCAGTTCTAACTGTTGCTTCCTGACCTGCATACAGATTTCACAAGAGGCAGGTTAGGTGGTCTGGTATTCCCATCTCTTTCAGAATTTTCCACAGTTTATTGTGATCCACATAGTCAAAGGCTTTGGCATAGTCAATAAAGCAGAAATAGATGTTTTTCTGGAACTCTCTTGCTTTTTCCATGATCCAGCGGATGTTGGCAATTTGATCTCCGGTTCCTCTGCCTTTTCTAAAACCAGCTTGAACATCAGGAAGTTCACGGTTCACGTATTGCTGAAGCCTAGCTTGGAGAATTTTGAGCATTACTTTACTAGTGTGTGAGATGAGTGCAATTGTGCGGCAGTTTGAGCATTTTTGGCATTCCCTTTCTTTGGGTTTGCAATGAAAACTGACCTTTTCCAGTCCTGTGGCCACTGCTGAGTTTTCCAAATTTGCTGGCATATTGAGTGTGGCGCTTTGACAGCATCATCTTTCAGGATTTGAAATAACTCTACTGGAATTCCATCACCTCCACTAGCTTTGTTCATAGTGACGCTTTCTAAGGCCCTCTTGACTTCACATTCCAAGATGTCTGGTTCTAGATGAGTGATCACACCATCGTGATTAACTGGGTCGTGAAGATCCTTTTTGTACAGTTCTTCTGTGTATTCTTGCCATCTCTTCTTAATATCTTCTGCTTCTGTTAGGTCCATACCATTTCTGTCCTTTATCGAGCCCATCTCTGCATGAAACATTCCCTTGGTATCTCTAATTTTCTTGAAGAGATCTCTAGTATTTCCCATTCTGTTGTTTTCCTCTATTTCTTTGCATTGATCGCTGAAGAAGGCTTTCTTATCTCTTCTTGCTATTCTTTGGAACTCTGCATTCAGATGCTTATATCTTTCCTTTTCTCCTTTGCTTTTCACTTCTCTTCTCTTCACAGCTATTTGAAGAGAAGGCTTCCCCAGACAGCCATTTTGCTTTTTTGCATTTCTTTTCCATGGGTATGGTCTTGATCCCTGTCTCCTGTACAATGTCACAAACCTCAGTCCATAATTCATCAGGCACTCTATCTATCATATCTAGGCCCTTAAATCTATTTCTCACTTCCACTGTAAAATCATAAGGGATTTGATTTAGATCATACCTGAATGGTCTAGTGGTTTTTCCTACTTTCTTCAATTTCAGTCTGAATTTGGCAATAAGGAGTTCATGATCTGAGCCACAGTCAGCTCCTGGTCTTGTTTTTACTGATTGTATAGAGCTTCTCCATCTTTTGCTGCAGAGAATATAATCAATCTGATTTCAGTGTTGACCATCTGGTGATGTCCATGTGTAGAGTCTTCTCTTGTGTTTTTGGAAGAGGGTTTTTGCTATGACCAGTGCATTCTCTTGGCAAAACTCTATTAGCCTTTGCCCTGCTTCATTCCGTATTCCAAGGCCAAATTTGCCTGTTACTCCAGGTGTTTCTTGACTTCCTACTTTTGCATTCCAATCCCCTATAATGAAAAGGGCATCTTTTTGGGGTGTTAGTTCTAAAAGGTCTTGTAGGTCTTCATAGAACCATTCAACTTCAGCTTCTTCAGCGTCACTGTTTGGGGCATAAACTTGGATTACTGTGATACTGAGTGGTTTGCCTTGGAAACAAACAGAGATCATTCTGTCATTTTTAAGACTGCATCCAAGTACTGCATTTCGAACTCTTCTGTTGACCATGATGGCTATTCCATTTCTTCTGAGGGATTCCTGCCCGCAGAAGTAGATATAATGGTCATCTGAGTTAAATTCACCCATTCCAGTCCATTTTAGTTTGCTGATTCCTAGAATGTCAACATTCACTCTTGCCATCTCCAGTTTGACCACTTCCAATTTGCCTTGATTCATGGACCTGACATTCCAGGCTCCTATGCAATATTGCTCTTTATGGCATTGGACCTTGCTTCTATCACCAGTCACATCCACAGCTGGGTATTGTTTTTGCTTTGGCTCCATCCCTTCATTCTTTCTGGATTTATTTCTCCTCTGACCTCCAGTAGCATATTGGGCACCTACTGACCTGGGGAGTTCCTCTTTCAGTATCCTATCATTTTGCCTTATCATTCTGTTCATGGGGTTCTTAAGGCAAGAATACTGAAGTGGTTTGCCATTCCCTTCTCCAGTGGACCACATTCTGTCAGACCTCTCCACCATGACCCGCCTGTCTTGGGTTGCCCCGCGGGCATGGCTTAGTTTCATTGAGATAGACAAGGCTATGGTCCTAGTGTGATTAGATTGACTAGATTTCTGTGAGTATGGTTTCAGTGTGTCTGCCCTCTAATACCCTCTTGCAACACCTACCATTTTACTTGGGTTTCTGTTACCTTGGACGTGGGGTATCTCTTCACGGCAAGACCACTAATATACAGGATATAAAAGTGATCATTTAAGTTATTCAGTGACAAAAATGTTGGTAAAAATGTTACTTATCACATCTTCAAAAGCATACTTTGTGCCTATGGAGCTTGCATCTCTAGGTCAAGATGAACAAAAGAAAATTGTGTTTACTGATTGGTATTGGCTGTTTATAGCAAACATTTCATGAAAAATTTAAGTCCCATAAAAATAAAATGGGTTCTTTGAAAGGAGAAAGGAAGTTGAGTCAAAAAATTTAAACCTTCATGGTGGCTCAGAGGTTAAAGCATCTGCCTCCAATGAGGGAGACCTGGGTTCGATTCCTGGGTCGGGATGCGCTGGAAAAGGAAATGGCAACCCACTCCAGTATTCTTGTCTAGAGAATCCCATGGACAGAGGAGCCTGGTAGGCTACAGTCCACGGGGTCGCAAAGAGTCGGACACAACTGAGCGACTTCACCTCACATCATCAAAAAATCTGATTCTTGGCCTCAAACAGTAAGGAACGGGATTTTTAAAAGCTTTGAGAGAAAAGGTCTCAGACATTAAATAGAACAGAGCGATTCAACCTACTGGTAAAACTCATTAACAGTACAATCTTCCCAACAGGTTATTTTAGATAGCCTCAAGGTACCTGCTAGTTAGTTGAGAAAGAGATATGAGGGAAAGACAACAAGGAAATCAAGTAGGTTTGCAAACTATGTCTTGGAAAGAACCTTGGGTGTAGCTATTAGTACATATAACTGACTAAAGAAATTAGAGCCATAAAAAGATCAGAATCAACTGTTTTTCAGGAAATTACATTGCCAAAGAAATCACAAGCCTAGACTTTAAAAGGTTTTTGATTGTTTAAACTGCAGACAACTTCAGCCCTCCAAGATTTCTCTGCTAAGTCGCTTCAGTCATGTCCGACTCTGTGCGACCCCATAGACAGCAGCCCACCAGGCTCCCCCTTCCCTGGGATTCTCCAGGCAAGAACACTGGAGTGGGTTGCCATTTCCTTTGCCAATGCATGAAAGTGAAGAGTGAAAGTGAAGTCGCTCAGTCACGTCCGACCCTCAGTGACCCCATGTACTGCAGCCATCCAGGCTCCTCCGTCAATGGGATTTTCCAGGCAAGAGTACTGGAGTGGGGTGCCATTGCCTTCTCCAAGATTTCTCTACCAGCAAGCAGTTGTTCAGTTCTCTTATATCATTCCTAATTTTCCATCTGTTAGGTCTATCTGCTACTTGGAGAGAGAGTAGCAAAGTACAAAAACATGATTAAGGATTTGCCCATTTCTCCTTCCAGTTATGTCAGTTTTTGCTTCAGTTATTTCTACTCTATGTTGTTAGATGTATACACATTTAGGATTATGTCTTCTTGGTGAACTGATCCCTTTATCATTATATAATGCCCTGCTTTAACTCTAGTAATTTTCTTTTTTTCTGAAATAATACAATTATGTCAGCTTTCTTAAGATTAGGATTTTCTTGACACATCTTTTTATTTTTATGTGTCATCATATTATAAATGAGTTTCCTGTACACAACATATGTTTTGATTACTTTTTTCTTTATATCCATCCTGACAATTCCTAGTGTGTTTTTACTATTTATATTTCATATGATTATTGATATGCTTGAACTAGGGCTACCATTTTGTTGTTTGTTTTTGCTTATTTCCTCTGCTTTTCATTGTTTTTCTCACATCCTACTAGTTTATTGTAACATTTATTATAATTCATTTTAATTTATCTATTGCAACTCTAACTGTATCTCTGTGCATCCTTTTGTTTGGTGGTCCCTCTGGGATTAAATTTTTACAATAAACTTAGAATCAGTATTCTAACACTTTGTATGGAATGTAGAAACATTTATCACTATAAATATATATATTAATATAGAAATATCCTTTTATTCTCCACCTTTTGTTACAGTTGTTTTATATATTACACCTACATATATTAAAAAAAATCAAACCATGTTTTCAATTTTGCTTTCAATAATCATAAATATATATTTTCAAGTCAATCCCCCTGGATATATGATTACACTTTTAATAACCATATATATTTTAAAGAACTTAAAGAAGAATGATTATATTAACCTAAATATTTCCATTTCTATTGTTCTTTATTCATTCCTGATGTTTCAAGCTTTTTTCTGGTATCATATCCCTTCCATCTGAATAACTTACTTAGCAATTTTTAAAGCAGGTCAGCAGGCAACAAATTCTATTAGCTTCTCTTCATCTGAGAATGTCTTTATTTTCTCTCAGTCCCTAAAGGATATTGTCACTAAATATAAAGTTCTAGCTTAACTGTTCTTTTCTTTCAGCGTTTTAAAAACGTCTGCAACACTTTCTTCCAGCTTCCCTGATTTCCAATAAGAAGGTTGTAATCATTTAAATTGCTGGTTGTGCCTATAGGTAATCTATCACTTTTTCTCTAGCTGCTTTCAATGTTTTTTTGTTATGTTTAGTTTTTAGCAGTTTGGTTGTAATTTGTCTAGGTATGCATTTTTATAGATTACCCTATTCAGTTTCTTGAACCTGTAGATATATGTCTTTCTTCAAATTTGGAAATTTTCAGCCATTATTTCTTCAAATATATTTTTTCCAGCAATAAAATATTTCTCATTTCCTTCTAGGATTCCAGTCTCAGGAATGTTACACCTGTTGCTATATCCCAAAGGACTATGTTGTTCAGATTAGATTATTTTACTGTCCTCAAGGTCATTGACATCTTTGTCATTTTCATTCTGCTATTGAGCATATCAAATGAGTTTGTATTTGTTACTATATCTTTTTCAGTTCTAAAATTTTCATTATTCTTTGTATCTTTTGTTGATAAGTCTTTCTATTCTTTTCTTATGTTTCAACAGTGTTGAAGCATTTATGTAATAGCTACTTTAAAGTCTTTGTCAGATAACTTTAATCTCTGTGGCATTTCAGTGTTGATTGTTTTAGACTTTCCTGGCCATATATAAACTGAATACTTTCACCCATGATTTTGAGATTCTTCCATTTTGTTGAGTATAACAGTAATTAATTTTTTTTTCTATGCTAAGCACCTTTCCTAGCCACCCTCCCATCCTAGGACATCTTGTTGCATTACCTTATTTAATGTTCTTTATTATCTGTATCACTAACTGTAATCATCCATTTATTTTTAAATTTTCAAATAGAATTCATCATTATTTAGAACAGTTTGTGTGTGTGCATGTGTGTGCTTAGTGAATGGTTTATTGATTTTTCTAACTAAAAACAGTTGATTTTTTAATATAAATTTATTTATTTTAATTGGAGGCTAATTACTTTACAATATTGTAGAACAGTTTCAGACTTGCAGAAAAAAAATGAGAAGAATGAACCTATTTGCAGGGAAATAATGCAGATTCAGCTGTGGAGAACGAACTTGTGGACACAGTAGGGGAAGGAGAGAGTGGGACGAGTAGAGAAAGTAGATCACCATATATACACTGAAACTGAAAGTCACTTAGTCGTGTCTGACTCTTTCCAACCCCAAGGACTATACAGTCCATGGAATTCTCCAGGCCAGAATACTGGAGTAGGTAGCCATTCGCTTCTCTAGGGGATCTTCCCAATCCAGGGATCGAACCTAGGTCTCCTGCATTGCAGGCAGATTCATTACCAGCTGAGCCACCAGGAAAGCTCATTACCATGTGTAAAATAATAGCTGGTAGGAAGTTCCTCCATAATACAGGGAGCTCAGCCTGGCACTCTGTGATGACCTGAGGTGGCAGGGAGAGACAGTGGGAGAGGAGAGAGGCTCAAGAGGGAGGTGATATATGTATTATTATGACTGACTGAATTGTTGTACGCCAGAAACCAACACAACATTGTAAAGCAATTTTCTGCCAATCAAAAATAAGTTAAAAATAATAATAACAATAAACCTTCACATATATTAAGCTAAAAACAAAGCAAAATAATGAGAAGATAGTACAGAGAGTTCCCACATACCCATCCATTTTATTGATCAGTGTCTTACATTGCATGAATATAACATAATTTGGTAACCCAGTCTCTTGGTGACTCATATTTGATACCTCATTCCTTTATATTGCTGAGTTGTGTTCCATTGTATGGATGTACCACAGTTTGTTTTTCCATTTACGTACTGAAGGATATGCTGGTTTTGTTTGTTGTTCAGTTGCTAAGTCACGTCCGACTCTTAACAACCCCACAGACGACAGCATGCCAGGCCCCTCTGTCCTTCACTGTCTTGCTCAAATTCATGTCCATTGAATTGGTGATGCTATCTAACCATCTCAGCCTCTGCCCCTTTTCCTTTTGTTTTTAACAATTATGAATAAAATTGCTATAAACATTCATGTGAAGACTTCTGTGTGACTATACATTGTCTTGGCTGTTCCAGATCTCTTTCTTTTCCATATCCACTTTAGAATCAATTTGCTAACAGTCACAAAATAGCCTGCCAGGATTTTGTTTAGGAGTACACTGAATCAATAAATCAAGCTGGAAATAATAGTCATATTTATGGTATTGAGTCATCAAGACAGTATATCTCTCCATTTAGTTAGATCTTTTATTATTTCTTTCCTTCAGTTCAGTCGCTCAGTCGTGTTTGACTCTTTGCGACCCCATGAATCGCAGCACGCCAGGCATCCCTGTCCATCACCAACTCCCGGAGTTCACTTAGATTCACATTCATCGAGTCAGTGATGCCATCCAGCCATCTCATCCTCAGTCGCCCACTTCTCCTCCTGCCCCCAATCCCTCCCAGCATCAGAGTCTTTTCCAATGAGTCAACTCTTCGCATGAGGTGGCCAAAGTACTGGAGTTTCAGCTTTAGCATCATTCCCTCCAAAGAAATCCCAGGGCTGATCTCCTTCAGAATGGACTGGTTGGATCTCCTTGCAGTCCAAGGGACTCTTTTTCCTTAGAGTATTGTAAACAACTTGCTTGTCTAAAAACAAATCCTATATGTATTATGTTAGCTAAATATTTCATTTTAGGTATTACTGTAAATAGTATTTTTTAATTCCAATATTTTAGTGCTAGCATAATGAAAAGCAATTGACACTTGTATACAGACCTTGTATTAATTATTTGCTATAATTACTGTGACCTTGCTATAATTACTTATTTGTTCTAGAAGTTTTTTATATAAATTTATTTATTTATAAATAAATTGGAGGCTAATTACAGTATTGTATTGGTTTTGCCATATGTTGACATGGATCTGCCACAGGTGTACATCTGTGTTCCCCATCCTGAAAGTTTTTAAGTAGATTATTCGAGATTTTTCTACATAGACAGTCATAATGTCATGTGCAGATAACGATGGTTTATTTTCTTGTGCTGTTTCTTCCCTGCCAATCTATATTTTATTTCTTTTTCTTTTCTTCCTCCTCCTCCTCTTCGTACTTTGTGTGTGTGTGTGTGTGTGTGTGTGTGTGTCTTGCTACTCCATCTATGACTTCCAGTATGATGTTGACTAAGAGTAGTAAGACAAAACACCCTTGTTTTCTTCCCAATCTTGGGCAGAAAACACTGAGTCTATAAACTGTGTCAGTTTGAGGAGGTGCCCTGATATTCTTAGTTTGCTAAGATTTTTTTATCATGAATGTGTTGCATTTTGTCAGATGCTCTGTAAACTGATATGATCGTATGACTTCTTTGTTGTTGTTCAGTTGCTCAATCACATCCGACTCTTTGCGACCCCGTGGACTACAGCATGTCAGGCTTCCCTGTCCATCACCATCTACCAGAGCTTGCTAAACTCATGTTCATAGAGACGGTGATGCCATCCAACTATCTTGTCTTCCATCGTCCCCTTCTCCTCCTGCCTTCAATCTTGCCCAGCATCAGGGTCTTTTCCAATCACTCAGCTCTTCATATCAGGTGGCCAAAGTATTGGAGCTTCAGCTTCAGCATCATCCTTCCAATGAATGTTCAGGATTGATTTTCTTTAGGATTGACTGGTTGGATCTCCTTGCAGACCAAGGGACTCTCAAGAGTCTTCTCCAGGACCACAGCTCAACAGCATCAATTGGGCACTCAGCCTTCTTTATGGTCCAACTCTCACATCTGGACAGGACTACTTTCTTCTTTAGCCTGTTCATTTGGTAGATTATGTTGATTTTCAAATATTGATCCAAACCAGCCATACATATCTGAAATAAATCCCACTTAATAGTAGCACATACTTCTCCTGTTTGTGGAGGGCACTGAGCTATGGCAAAGTAAAGAAGTGGGCCTGGTGGGTTTGTTCTATGGCTGAGACTTAATATAAACAGCTCTAACAAACCATGCAGCCTCTTTCACTCAGAAGACAAGGAATGATTCACGAGCCAATTTTAGGTTGTGTGTATTCCCTTTTGTCTTCTACATTCTTAAAAACAATGTCCTCTTCTGCAGAGAACAGTACATACAGCTATTAAGCCCCGGTCCTCTCTCAACACAGAGGAAGGCTGGCATATGTGGCTTTTCAGTACATTATGTACAAAACTATCAGCTTACAGATGACAAAGGATTAGAACAAAGGAAAAACCTGAATAAAAGGAGAACCTTTTCAACCAAGAGATTCTAAGAAAAAGATTGCTATTCAGGAATTTTAATGAATTGGTTTCATCACTGACCCCGGGAAAATGTCAAGTTCCACATTAATATGGAAATGGAAAGACACACTGAGGCTTGTTAGCAGCAGTTTATCACACTGAGACTGCTGTTATTATGCTCGTTCTCTCCTCCTCCCTCTGAGTCTATCCATCTGTACATATATACAAACACTCAACCCTTATACTCATGAACTCCTTATTGCCTCAGAACTCCTTATTGTCTCAGATGTGTTTCCTCTGAATCCTGGCAGATGACAACAGTGTTTAAAAATGTGGCCAGGTTGGGCTTCAGAAGAGGCCCTGTGCTAAATTAACACAAATATGAACCAGCTGAAGACCCACAGTGAGAAGCAAATTTGGACACAAGATTTACCGCTTCATTTTTAAGTGCTCTCAGTAAAAATTTCCATCAACAGTTATCAAATAGGACCTTGAAATAGGTTAAGCTATCCACTGCCTGTTTTCAAATATTGGAGCCTTATTGCATAATAATGCCAGTATTAATAATTATACAAATATTACTAATAATACAAGCAGAAATTGTCCCAGTAGACTGCTTCTAGGTCCTAGTCAGCTAGAATTGGCTCATCACAGTAATTTTCTCTCTGTTCAGACACCTATCTCTTATTTCTCTCCAGGTTTTCTTTTTATATCTTGCTCCCCCTGCCCCATTCTTCGAAGCCTTCTTAATGAAGATTCCACAGGTTTAATAAGGATGTTATCATGAAGCAGGAGGTTTAAAATGAAAGTTTTAAACCCTGCTTCTGTATGCCTGGTCATTTGCATTTTATCCAGACAAAACGCAGCAGCAATAATAGCTACATGTAAAAGCAGGAATCTTTCACTATCATTTTGCCTTTTAGGGGCTTTTAGGATTCTGCGTTGCTAAGGCAATCTTCATCACAGTGCATCACAATGGGAGAAGAATTTGTAACCAGAGCTTGGTCAGTCTAAACAGTGTACAGTAGTGTGACCCCAGGTAACATTCTCCATCAGCAGAGGAGAGAAAGTAACCAAAGAGGAAGAAAACACCCCCTTGGCAGCTTTAGGATGCTATATGGGCCCTTGAGATAAAGTGAGATGAACTTGGGTGGCTCAGAGACCCCGCACCTGAGATGTGGGCAAAGCTATAATGCAGTCCACCCAGGTCCATTAATATTAGGACCATTAAGAAAATATTATGATTAAAATAAAAATATACTGTCCCCAGCTTAGCTTCATCAGCTTCCATGCTAGCAGGGACAGACATTGTGACTTGTAAGTGGCCATTCAAATTATTTGAGGAAAGTGAGGTCTCCACTTGTTAACCAGAACATCACTTTAAGAGATATCTGACAAGAAATAAACCCAGAATTTAAAACAATGATAATCAAAAAAAAAAAAAAACCCTATAGATATAAAAAGACATCTCCCAATCTTGTTCTTGACTGTTCACCTCAGAATAGCAGAGTACAAAGGCTTTTCAAATTTATCTACCACTTATTTTCTGTTCCAATAAAGTTGAAGCATAGAAAACAGAAGAGATTTGCCTAAGAATATAAGGCCAAATCTGGAATGCAAAAGTAAGACGTCAAGGAACACCTGGGGTAACAGGCAAATTTGGCCTTGGAATACGGAATGAAGCAGGGCAAAGACTAATAGAGTTTTGGCCAGAGAATGAACCAGTCATAGCAAACACCCTCTTCCAACAACACAAGAGAAGACGCTACACATGGACATAACCAGATGGTCAACACCAAAATCATTGATTATATTCTTTGCAGCCAAAGAAGGAGAAGCTCTATACAGTCAGCAAAAACAAGACTGGGAGCTGACTATGGCTCAGATCATGAACTCCTGATTGACAAATTCAGACTCAAATTGAAGAAAGTAGGGAAAACCACTAGATCATTCAGGTGTGACCTAAATCAAATTCCTTATGATTATACAGTGGAAGTGAGAAATAGATTTAAGGGATTAGATCTGATAGAGTGCCTGATGAACTATGGACAGAGGTTTGTGACATTGTACAGGAGACAGGGATCAAGACCATCCCCATGGAAAAGAAATGCAAAAAAGCAACATGCCTGTCTGAGGAGGCCTTACAAATAGCTGTGAAAAGAAGAGAAGTGAAAAGCAAAGGAGAAAAGGAAAGATATAAGCATCTGAATGCAGAGTTCCAAAGAATAGCAAGAAGAGATAAGAAAGCCTTCCTCAGCAATCAATGCAAAGAAATAGAGGAAAACAACAGAATGGGAAAGATGAGAGATCTCTTCAAGAAAATTAGAGATACCAAGGGAACATTTCATCAAAGATGGGCTCGATAAAGGACAGAAATGGTATGGACCTAACAGAGGCAGAAGATATTCAGAAGAGTGGCAAGAATACACAGAAGAACTATATAAAAAAGATCTTCATGACCTAGATAATCACGATGGTGTGATCACTCACCTAGAGCCAGACATCCTGGAATGTGAAGTCAAGTGGGCCTTAGAAAGCGTCACTACGAACAAAGCTAGTAGAGGTGATGGAATCCCAGTTGAGCTCTTTCAAATCCTGAAAGCTGATGCTGTGAAAGTGCTGCACTCAATATGCCAGCAAATTTGGAAAACTCAGCAGTGGCCACAGGACTGGAAAAGGTCAGTTTTCATTGCAAACCCAAAGAAAGGCAATGCCAAAGGATGCTCAAACTACCGCACAATTGCACTCATCTCACACACTAGTAAAGTAATGCTCAAAATTCTCCAAGCCAGGCTTCAGCAATACATGAACCATGAACTTCCAGATGTTGAAGCTGGGTTTAGAAAAGGCAGAGGAACCAGAGACCAAATTGACAACATCTGCTGGATCATGGAAAAAGCAAGAGAGTTCCAGAAAAACATCTATTTCTGCTTTATTGACTATGCCAAAGCCTTTGACTGTGTGGATCACAATAAACTGTGGAAAATTCTGAAAGAGATGGGAATACCAGACCGCCTGACCTGCCTCTTGAGAAATCTGTATGCAGGTCAGGAAGCAACAGTTGGAGCTGGACATGGAGCAACAGACTGGTTCCAAATAGGAAAAGGAGTACATCAAGGCTCTATATTGTCACCCTGCTTATTTAACTTATATGGAGAGTACATCATGAGAAACGCTGGGCTGGAAGATCACTAACCTCAGATATGCAGATGACACCACCGTTCTGGCAGAAAGTGAAGAGGAACTCAAAGGCCTCTTGATGAAAGTGAAAGAGGAGAGTGAAAAAGTTGGCTTAAAGCTCAACATTCAGAAAACAAAGATCATGGCATCTGGTCCCATCACTCCATGGGAAATAGATGGAGAAACAGTGGAAAGTGTCAGACTTTATTATTTTGGGCTCCAAAATCACTGCAGATGGTGATTGCAGCCATGAAATTAAAAGACACTTACTCCTTGGAAGGAAAGTTATGACTAACCTAGATAGCACATTGAAAAGCAAGAGACATTACTTTGCCAACAAAGGTCCGTCTAGTCAAGGCTATGTTTTTTCCTGTGGTCATATATGGATGTGAGAATTGGACTGTGAAGAAAGCTGAGTGCCTAAGAATTGATGCTTTTGAACTGTGGTGTTGGAGAAGACTCTTGAGAGTCCCTTGGACTGCAAGCCAATTCAACCAGTCCATTCTAGAGGAGATCACTCCTGGGTGTTCTTTGGAAGGACTGATGCTAAAGCTGAAACTCCAATACTTTGGCCACCTCATGCGAAGAGTTGACTCATTGGAAAAGACTCTGATCCTGGGAGGGATTGGGGGCAGGAGGAGAGAAGGACGACAGAGGATGAGGTGTTTGGATGGCATCACCAACTTGATGGACATGAGTTTGTGTGAACTCCGGGAGTTGGTGATGGACAGGGAGGCCTGGCATGATGCGATTCATGGGGTCGCAAAGAGTCGGACATGACTGAGCGACTGAACTGAACTGAACTGATAAAGTCAAATCAAGCTTAGAATCTAAGTTTCCTAACTAGAAGGCCAAATATATTCCTATTTGATGATGAACCATGTTTAAAGAATCTGCATGCTGATTCTTCTGGGTTAGAAATAAAAGTATCTTGATCTCATGCCCACCTATAGACAATCAGGGTATCTCAGAGCCAAGAAGGATGTTAGTTCCGTAACAGTATAAATTTCCTTCCTCATATATCTAAAATCTCCAGGACACTGGATTTAAAGTTATTAAGGGTCATGTGGTAATTTCTGGTGGTGGGAAAAGCCCACCATACAAATGCCAATAACGAATCTGTATTCCACCCTCCCACCATCCATTCTCAAATGTATAAAAGGTATAGAAAGACTTCTGATACAATGGTGTTTTTAAAAGAGTAGGACATGACTTAGCGACTGAAAAACAACAAAAAATCACTTTCTAAATCATACAGCTTGCTTTGGACCCCCAAATAACAAAACCATCAAGATAGTTATTAAATGCATCAAATCAACTGTATTCACCACTGTAATTCACCAGAGATTTCCAAAAAGAGTAGTCTATAAGTACTAGAGCCTATTTCCCCAGGGATTGCACAGGTCCATGTAGGCCCAATGCCTTCATCTCTCCTCATACATCAACCTTTCCCAGTCCTCTTATTACTGTAACAATCTAGTGTCTATAATACTCACGTACAGAGCATCATATTTCTATAAAGAACCCACTTAGCAATGCAGAACAAACTCTGGGAGATGATGAAGGACAAGGAAGCCTGGCATGCTGTCGTCCATGGGGTCACAGAGTTGGACATGACTTAGTGGCTGAAAAATGCAGCCAATGCAGGAGACACAAGAAAGGTGGGTTCAGTCCCTGGGTTGGGAAGATCCCCTGGAGTAGGAAGTGGCACCCCACTCCAGTATGCTTGCCTGGCAAATTGCATGGACAGAGGAGCCTGGCAGGCTACAGTCCACAGAGTCACGGAGTTGGGCACAACTGAGCAACTTAGCAGAAGTACAAGTACTGCCATAATATCTCTATGAGACATTATAGTGAGCCCAGGAGCCTAGTTACATGCCTTTCAATCTCATCTCCATGCCCTTTGGACATATTTCCATAGTATATCCAACTAAATAACCACTGCAGTTAATTTAAACATTTAGAAACCACTTTTTCTATGTTGTCATTGTTCTTTGTCTTCTTATGAGTCCAGATCTCTTTTGCTTGGCTAACTAAGTCTTTGCCTTACTTATATGACTCCTCTCTTCCCCATAAACCAAGCCCCCCCAAAAAAGAGTAACTGTGGTCTCCTAATGAATCTGTATATTCCAAAATGGTGAACTGATTCTAGTTTGGGTAAAACATTAAAGAAAAAAAAAAGACTTTGTATTCTTGACTAAAAGCAGAAGGAAAAAGAATTTAGAGAGAAGGAAAAAAAAAGATAAGAGTAGGAATACCATGAGGATAAAAGCACTGACAGTTGGTTTCTCTTTTGTAATGCAAGTGACTGACTGCAAAGACTTACAGACTGCTTAGACTTACAGACTTGCAGACTGCTGTCTTGATAAATGCATTGCCAGCCTCAGAACAGATAGAAAGTCAGGCCAATCCCACCCACGCTGACCCGAGCAAGCGGGCTCTTTTGTTTTAGACATCTCCGTTGATTTCTAAAGTTGACCATTGGGGCTCTTGTTCTTTCTCTTCCCATTCTTATGTTTTTAACTTCACCAGTAAAGAGTGAGCTTTTGATACCTAGGTCCCCCCACTCTACCCCAGTGAAAGCAAACCCCAGGTCCATGTGGACTCTGTCTCTCTTTCTACCCTTGTGCGTCATGTAATTTCCAGGACCTGCAATACATACATACATATTTTTTTTTCTTTTTTTTTACTTTCCTAATGGTTATAGAAGAAGGTATCTTGCAATTATAATAATAAACAAGGGCCAGGGCAGCTACAACATTGGTTACCAATAGGCTGAGTCCAGCATAAAACAAAAGCATAACCAATGTAGCTCCCATCAAGAAAAACTAACAGCAGCAGATTTTCTCAGGAAGCCAAGGGATCATGGACACAGAATGACCTGGCCTTATATACTTAAAAACAAATATCCAGACGGAGAGATCTCCCAGGAATAGACAGACTGACTTATCTTTCAAATGTAGAATACCAACATTTATCTCTGCTCCAGTACCCCTTAGCTACCTATTCATGTAGGTTTCTCACCTGTTTAAATATAATTTATATCTTGATCCAGTCTTACTGGGTCAGAGAATGAGAAAGTTATGACCTACTAGACAATGGGGCTTAGGAAGATGATGTACAAGACACATTACTGACTTCAACCTACAAAAAGCAAAGCTTAAATCTCTAGAGAATAAGAGAAATCAGCTGTCAGATGGTGCCAAGCTGACCATATAAACAAAGGCAAAATGAGTCTTCCACTGTCATTGTAGATGTTGGCCAAGCTGAAAGTCAAGGCTGAAAATGCAGTGAATTGGGCAGCACATTCCAGTGAAAAGCTTTATAATATATTCGAACAAAAGGAGCATCTCCATTAACGTCACTGGTTACTAAGGTAAGTGGCTATGAGTTGGGTTCTTATCTCTCATTGCTCCCAAATAGAACAAAATCTACTGCTGTTTGATTTTTACTCTGAATTCTAATAGAGTATATCAATGAGATAAATAAGGTCCTAACTTTAAAAATAATAATGAAGTATCTGTTTTTTTATAAATATGCAAATCTTGAAAATAAGGCAAAGGGGGTATTTTATGTTCCAATATCACGTGCTACAGTCCATAGGGTCACAAAGAGTCAGACACAATTTAGCAACTCAAAAACAACAACAAATGTCATTCTGGAAAACCTAACAAGTCCTCCCACTGATTCTTTAATTATATCAGAGGACACAGCACCGTTTGACCTGTCATTTATTATTTATTAGAGCCAACATTTTATGAAGTTATATATTAAGTTACAGACTTTTGTCTGATGGAAATACAAATTAGTTCTTTCCAGGAGGAAAAGATATGCTCAAAGGTTATGGTTTTATTTTCCTGGAGGACATTAACCCGTCAGACTCCAACTTAGTAAATTTATCTCAATATAACTTTCCTGAGGGACTATTTTTCTTCTATTCATCTTTTGAACCAGGTTTATCCTCATACTGCTTTCCTCGACT
>SJYQ01000241.1:570264-594494 GCA_006410935.1 Redunca redunca | reverse complement strand
CTCATGAAGTTTTTTTTTTTTAATTTTTATTTTAACTTTAGTTTACTGTACAATACTGTATTGGTTTTGCCAAACATTGACATGAATTCACCACGAGTGTACATGCATTCCCAAACATGAATCCCCTCCCACCTCCCACCCCATAACATCTCTCTGGGTCCTCTCCATGCACCAGCCCCAAGCATCCTGCATCCTGCATTGGACATAGACTGGCGATTCGTTTCTTACATGATAGTATACATGTTTCAATGCCATTCTCCCATCTCATCCCACCGTCTCCCTCTCTCTCTCCCCCAGAGTCCAAAAGTTCACTCTATGGATCTGAGTCTCTTTTGTTGTCTTGAATACAGGGTCATCATCACCATAATAGTATTCAACATCCACTAGTGAGTTACAAAACAAAAACAACAAACAAACAAAAACCTTTAGCAAATGAGTAGAAGATGAGTGCTTCTTTAACATGATAAAGATTATCAATGAGAAAATGTAATGAATGTTATTTTAAATTGCTAAATATTAAAAATATTTCTTTTAAAATCAGGACTAAGACAAAAATACCTACTTACTATACCTTTGAATTAGTAATGCATTGGGAATCTTAAGGATCATAATAAGATAAGAAAAAAAAAGTCATCCTTTGATAATATGATTCTCTACATTTAAGACTCAAACTACAGACAATTTATTAAACTTAATAAAGCTTATCAATATCAAATGGATTTTTATTCCTCCACAATAGTTAGAAAACATAATTAAAAACATAATTTACAATGTGTAACGTGTTTCACTTTCCAATAAGAGTAAAGTTGTGCAAGACCTTTATGGAGAAAACTTCAAAACTTTAAAAGAAAGCAAACTAAATGGAAAAATATACCATGCACACTTAACAGAAGTCTCAGTAGCATAAAAAAGGAAATCTCTTCAAGTTGTTTTGTTTTAATATAATTTGATCAAAATAACAACATATGCCTGTAGAAACTTAAGTTGATTTCCTAATACATGAAAAACAGCAAAGGCCTAAAAATAACCCAGATTCACCTAAAGCAGAAAAAAGTGTATGTTGTTGGGTTATCAGATATCAACAGTTTCAGTTTTATTCTGTGTCCCTGTTCACTTTATACATGTGTACACACACACACACACACACACACACATACATACACACAGAGACATAGGCATATTGATGAGTGGTTTCAGAACCTAGAGCTCAGAAAAGATTCATGCAAAACATATGGCAAGTTAATAATACCAATGTTGGCAAAACAGAACAGTAGGTGTAAAATGAACTGTTTAATGATTATGGCACAATTGTTTATTCAGAGGAAATAAACATATTTTGATCTGAACTTCTTAACATACATAAAAGTAAAATTCCAAATGAATCTAAGAATTAAATGTGAAAGAAAATATTAACCTTTAAGAGAAAATTCTGAAAGTCTTATTTTACACTTTATTACAGGCAAGGGCTTCTTAATTAAGACCCTAAAAATGCTAACCTAAAAATAAATACATTCAAGTTATATTAATTAAAGTTCATAGTAATGAGGAATAGTTTTTCACTAAAAAACACCAAAAATGGTATGTGAAAATACAAGCCACAAACTTGGAGGAGATATTTGCAATTTTTGCAATATCTCTATCAAAGGATAAGGGTCTATTTTATGTAAAGAAAATGTGCAAGTTTATAAGTGAACCACAGGCAAATTAACAGAATAATTGCCAGAATAAATGACAAGGCATAACATATAAGGGGATACACTAATGGAAAACAAACATGAAAAAAATGCTCGACCTCGTTAGTAATTGGTGCAATGCTAATTAAGATGACAATAAGATAGCATTTAATACCAACCAAATGGGCAAAATTATGACACCTCATCATTTCAAGTGTGAGGGTGGTTGAAGTTCATTGGGAATCCTAGTATATCCTGGGTAACAGCTTAAATTTGAATAATCACTTTGGGAAACAGTCTGGCAGTAGCTTTGACATCAACTACATGCAAATCCTATGACCGAACAATCAACTCGTGGTGTAAACCCTGGGGAAACTCTTGCCAGGAGACACACACACGGATGTTCATACATAATTGCTTTTTACAGCAGAAAATGCTGGAAATAAGTATCCATTGATAGGCAAACGGACAAATAAATTGTGTTATACTCACACAATAGAATATTATTCAGCCATGAAAATCAACAAACTAAAACTGCATCGAACAACATGCATGGATGGATCTTGGAAACATATCCTGGGTAGAAAAAAAATCCTGTCAAAATAGATGTTAAACAGTCATGACTTCATTTTTAAATTTCAGAAAGAAACACTGCCTAACAATGTTGTGTTTAGAGTTACATACTTATGGAGTAGAATTACTTCTAAAATCAAGGGGACAATAAAGCTCCAATTCTGGTGAGTGCTTACCTTTGGGGTTCAGGGGGAGCATATAGATAGCTTCAGTGCAATAGGTGAGGTTCTAGTTTTTAACTTTTGATAGTAGGGAATCACAGGTATTTATTCTGTTGTGCTTTAAAACTTACATCTATGTTATATAACTGCACATTATAAATACTACATATTTTATAAGAAAAAAATATTTACAGGACTTTTTAAAAAATTGAGAAATAGCACTGGGAAGAAACTGTAAAGCAAAATAAACTTAGCACCGTGTATTTGACTAATTGCTGTCACTTTTATTATTGTAACTATTTTTGTAAGTAGTCATCAGTTTTTTTGTGCTCCCTCTTATATAGATTATTATCATAAAAGGTAAAACCTTCTGAGGGCTCTATCACGTTGTCTGAAAGGTGGACTCTGACTGCAGCCAGTGATATTCCTATCTGCCACTCCAATTTCTTGACATCCCTGGTGAAAGTTGTTTTCTCTCTCCACTCAGCGTGTTTGCTCAAAGCTCAAAAAATAAATGTTATTTCAAGTTATGGTGGCAGTGGGGTGCAGAAAGTTGCATAAAACAACATACACACTGCTATTAATCTTGAAAACTGTCTCAAGGAAGAAATTTTTGAACGAGTTTGACTCTTGGAATCAGGAGAGCAGTGTTCTCATTTGGAGAACAATATTTTTAACAATGACTTTGATGTGGTGCTAGAAACTCCATTATATCTCATTTAAAGATCAAGTCGCTTGCTTTCTTGTGCTGGTAATAATTTTTTCTGCCACTTCTGGATAAGTATCAAGTTTATTTGTTGTAATGAAAGGGACTTTTTTGTGAGAGCCCTCTGCTGCTTCTGCTGGTCTCTGCGTGAAATCGTTGTGCTGCTAGGGTGTGTGCAGCCAGAGGCAGGGTAGGGGCAGTCAGGATGGTAGTGATAGAAAGGTCCTAACTTGGATGAGCATAGGGTTCCAAGAAGCAATCAAGCAACAGGAAGGTAGTTAGTCACTGCCGTCTATGGGGTTGCACAGAGTCAGACACAACTGAAGCGACTGAGCAGTAGCAGCAGTCACTTCTAACTACCAGAAGTGAAGAGTCTTTGCAGACTCAGGGGAGGAAAGAGGATAGATGAACCAGAAAGGCCAGTTGGATCAGTCAGGCAGCAAGAGGTTGCTGGGTAGTATAGCTTACTTGTTAAAGCACAGATTTTAGATTACATAGTCCAGTCTAAAACAAAATAGAGGAAGCAGTCGTGGACTTTATGGCTCATATTATTATTATTACTGATGCTTTTGAGAACAGAACTACAGCAATAGTAAATATGAGAAGTTTTAGCACACAGAATGTTGCTCAATAAATGCTTCATTTGAAAAAACACCACTGCTGCTGCTGCTGCTAAGTTGCTTTAGTTGTGTCCGACTCTGGGGGACCCCATAGACGGCAGCCCACCAGGCTCCCCCATCCCTGGGATTCTCCAGGCAAGAACACTGGAGTGGGTTGCCATTTCCTTCTCCAGTGCATGGAAGTGAAAAGTGAAAGGGAAGTTGCTCAGTCGTGTCCGACTATTCGCAACCCCACGGACTGCAGCCTAACAGGTTCCTCCATCCATGGAATTTTCCAGGCAAGAGTGCTGGAGTGAGGTGCCATTGCCTTCTCCCGAAAAAACACCACAGTCCTCTTTAATTTCACTTGTCTCACAAGGATGGGTCCTTCTCTGTTAGATTCCACTCTTCATCTCCTTAAGCTTTGTTCACTCATTTGTTGAATTTGGCATGCAGCTGTTTCCTACGTGAAATCATGAGGCCCCCAATAAGCAAAAGCTGCACTGAGATAATCTTTTATATTCCCTTCAGTGCCATATAAAAATGTCATTAGCCAAAGCACAGCAAACCTTTTGCACGAAGTATTCACTGACTAGCATAGCCTACAGAACATACAGACTTAGTTTCTGTATGATGCAGTGTTACCTATGTATATATATTATATATATTTAGGAATATTTTGTTTGGAAGCGATGAAATCCCATCTCAAACTGACATAAGCAAATGGAATTTGTGGAGTAAGTAGGTATGACATTCAAGAGAAGATCGGATCTCAAGTGTGATTGAGTCTAAGAGATCAAAACATGCTGGCAGTGCTCTCTTTTCCTGTGTCTTTCAGCTCTTCCTTTTTTCTGACTTTATCTTTGTTCTTGAGAAGTAAGCTTGCCCCACAGAGTAGCAGCCAGCAACTCTATGCCTCCGTCCTAGTCTCTCACAACCCTGGTGGAAAGAGTCTTAATATTAGCTCCAATTGCTTCTGGCTGTGCCACACACCTACCCGAAAACTAATCACCAAGGCTATTACATTTGGCTTAGGTCTAGATCACATGTTGACCCTCATATCAAGGTGGGAATGGGGGAATAGTCACACACAAATCTCATGAACTAGTTGGAGGTCAAGTGGTGCCAGGCGATTTCAGGGTTACTGGAAACTGTACAAAAGAGCAGAGTAGCAAAGCAACAGACACAAGTCTTATGTTGATTTGGCATTTTTCTCTACCACATTTGGAGGTTATTACATGTGAGGCTGTATTTTCTTCTTTTATCTCTTCTAATTTTGAAACAGAATATACAGTTCTGATATAATACAGACTCAACATAGTTGAGTTGAATTGCTTCCCTTGGTAGTGTCTAGAAGAGCCATAGCTGTTCATCTAGATTCTCCCTTGACTAATTACAGTTACTATAAACTTAGTTTCTCTCTTCCTCTCTCTGTATCTTAAACTTCTGTTCATGAGAGCACCAAGGAACTATTTAATTCTTCCACCTTACCTGCTGAACTACAAACTTAATTTTGTTTCTTTTCTTCCCTTGTTCTACCAATGCCCCATACATTCTTCCTGTCACTTAAGTTTGGGGCTTCTCTCCCATGTCACCCATGTTGAAATCATTGTATCGTACTGTCTTCTCATTATCTCCACTTCTTTTCTATTTCCACTGTTACCACCTCAGTTTTTGTCTTTGTTTTATAACACCTATAGCGGCTTCCTAATTTTTCAGATGCCTTTCAGTGTCTCTACCTGCTTCCTATGCACTGACCTAGTTTACAATTCCTACAGAATAACATACTTGATCATTCTTTAGAAGTCATCTCTACCTTTCCTCATTTTACAGGCAATAAAACTGAAAAGAGATCAAGATAACTGCAGAGTGTCATGAAGTCAGTGTGTGGTATTGTGCACGTCATACGTCATTCCCACACAGGAGAATAACCAATTGTTCTCCATTGCTCATATTTTGAGTTAGCGTTCGTGTCTTCCATTCTAGACTGCACCTTCCATCTCTACTCTTCCTCTTCATGTACTTCTTACCTCTCTAACCTACATGCTAATCCTTGAGCAGATGCCATTTTCCCAAGTGCTTCCTTTAGTCGTCCCACAGAAAGTGGTCATGCTACTTCTGAGTCTTGATGTTCCTTCATCCTTTCATATAGTACCAAGGGTAGCTATTTACACACTTTGTGCCACATCCTGTGTCAAGCCCTTACTTATTCTACCTTGCCCAAAGATGCCCACTCCTATGTTGTATCTAATAACCATGCTGGAGTTAATCCATCTTATCATCTTTGTTCCTTTGGCATTACTCAGAATAATACCCAGCATGCAGGAGATCATGAGTGGGCATTTGTTGAATGGATGAAAGAGTCAATAAATGAAGGAATGCAATTATTTCTAAATTAAAGATCAGCTTGATGCAGGAGACCATTATTCCTGATGAAAGTGGCAGATGATCTTTCTGTTCTATGTCAGAATGAGACTGGTTACCATAGAAAGGCATTCCTTTCTCTTACCTGAATTTTGCAGAAGCATCAACAACTTGCATTTGAATGTCAAGGCCTTAGAGCTCTAATACTTCTTGACTTCACCTAAGTCAGGTGACTAACATGAAAGTGAAAGTCTCTCAGTCGTGTCAAACTTTTTGCAACCCCATAGACTATACAGTCCATGGCATTGTCTCGGCTAGAATACTTGAGTGGGTAGCCTTTCCCTTCTCCAGGGAATCTTCCCAATCCAGGGAGCGATCCCAGGTCTCCTGCATTGCAGATGGATTCTTTACCAGCTGAGCCACAAAGGAAGCCCAAGTGACTAAACCAGAGCCCAAATTTGCTCTCTTGGAAAATCCACTATTTTGTTTTAAATACCTTGTATCCATGGTCTTATTGCTGTACCAGAGAGCTTTCTGGATCTGTTATTAGAATCCAGAGGGTTGCTCATATTTACTTGTCACTGGATATCCAGGATATGGGATTTGCTCTTTATGGAATGAGAATTTTTTAAGGCAAGCGGTCTCATAAGTGTTGACCATATAAGACAGTTTCTTCCAAATGAAATTGCCAAATCTCAAATGGCTCTCCCTTGCTGTCAGGGTGAAGTACAAGTTTGTAACCACAGAATTCAACCTTTATGCAGTTTATAACATATATGCATTACTCTCTGCTTCTTTCTGCAAACCCTATTCATTGCATGGATCTTGGATACACACTAAGTATGGGAAGATCATAGAAATAACAGTTTTGGACTATAGTAAATTGATGTGAACATGCCCTGCTTAAAGACAGTCAAACTCATTAAAGAGCTATTTTAGCAAACAAACAAATAAACCAAAGCGACTCCCTTTCCTCCCCTAAAACTCTCCACATGAAGTAACAAAAGCTGGATTTGGATTACAGAGTTGGGGATCGGGCACCTGATCTTCACCATTTCCCTCATCCTCTTTATGCTGTCCTGTCACTATTCCCTTGCTTATGTATGAGTTTCTGCCCTTGCTGAAGAGCTACCAGCTCAGATATCAGTCAGTCAGTCAGAAGGCATCTCCCTTGTCTGAGCTCCCATTACACTCATCTGTACCTCTGTTGCTTCAGCATATAATATCCAACATTGTAGTTAATTATTGCAAGCAACGCACTCCCCCAGGAGATGATATGCTACTGGAGTGCAGGACGTGTGTCTTAGACATCCATATGTCCAAAGTGCATTGCACAAAGCCTTGTCATTAATAGAGTCTTGGGTAACACCTATTGGCTGGTGCTTGATCCATCAGCGTGTGTGTACACTAAAATAGAATTAACCAACCAGTTGCATGACTGTCTCTCTGTGCTGTTTTACAGAGCTCAAACACTCTTTTATTTTCCCACCTGAACTCTGACACATTCTCATTTTAATAATGAATAATTCTAATAACCGGTAATTGTAATAATGTTCCCTGAGATGGGATGATTTCAGTTGACTCACTTGACCTATCTATAAACACACTGGATAATATAAAATGAATCTTTGTGAATTTGCCCTTAATAATGCTAGGAAGCACTAGGCTTCTGTTTGATTAGTTTTTCATGGTGTCCCCAGTCTGGTTCAGAGCTTACAGTTAAGAGAAGAGAAAGTTGGGAGACATTTATGTTTTCCAGTATGTATGAACCTATTTGTATAAGCTACAAATCATAAGGTATAATTCCAAATATATGAAATTCTGGAAAAGGCAAAGCTATGGAGACAGTAAAAAATCAGTGGCTTCCAAGGACTAGGGAGAGAGGCAGGGTGAAAAGGTAGAGCATGGAAAATTTCTAAGGGCAGTTGAAACTATTGTGTGCCACCGGTGGATAGTATCATTCCTTCTACATTTGTCAAAACTCATAGGATGTACACAAAGAGTAACAACAATGAGCTTTAGTTAATTATAACCAATCTACCACACTAACGCAAGGTGTTAATAATAGTGAGAAAAAGAGAGGCTGTCTGGGAATTTCCACCTGTTTTTCAGCAACCTAAAATTGATCCAGAAAATAATCAGTAACCATTAATTTGAATAATTAAGACACTAAAATATCCCAATTATCAAGAGATGACTTCTTAGATATTTTACCCAAAACAATCCTTTTTGGTCAACATGGGAAGTTAGAGAAAGGCCATTGCAAGGATTTCTATGGTTAAGGAGATGGAGAGTAGACTGCTGCTGCTGCTAAGTCGCTTCAGTTGTGTCCGACTCTGGGCAACCCCATAGACAGCAGCCCACCAGGCTCCCCCGTCCCTGGGATTCTCCAGGCAAGAACACTGGAGTGGGTTGCCATTTCCTTCTCCAATGCATGAAAGTGAAAAGTGACAGTGAAGTCGCTCAGTCGTGTCAAGACTCTTAGTGACCCCATGGACTGCAGCCCACCAGGCTCCTCCATCTATGGGGTTTTCAGGCAAGAGCACTGGAGTGGGGTGCCATTGCCTCCTCCGGGAGAGTAGACTAGGTAAGCCAAAATGACAGTTAATTCCCTTGAGCACTTTTTCCAAACATAGAACTTTTAAAGCAGTTATTTCTAAGATGTCATTCATGATCATTAAGTCTGTAATAAAAAGACTTTAGAAGAGACAGGATTAAAAAAAAATAATAGAGCATCTGTGGGTAGTTAGTCCGAGGATGACCTTGTATTTAAAATGCTCCTTGTTCTACCAAGCAATGAAACATATTACAGTTCCCTCTCTCTGCCCCATTCCAGGTTCACTTCTGGTAGGAGCACTGGGATAAGCTGTTTCTACAAACTCTCCTGTTGAGTGAAACACTATCATGGAGTTGTGACCAGTTTCAAACTGACAGAGTGAAAATGAAACCAAAGCTAGTAGATAAATGGGTCTATTTGTTTTTATTTCAGTTACTGGTTTCACTTTTTATTATTATTACTGTGAGTAAACAAGGGCTAGAAATAGAAGTACATATGCAGATTTATTTTTCTATTCTCCTGATTCCTGTCTGCTGGCTGCCATTCCTGAAATTGCTTGGCCCATACCAGTGGCTGCCTCTAAGCTCCTGCCAGAAGAAAAAGCGGAGCGTTCCCAGTGTTGGAGAGAGGACGGTTGTGCTGGGGCCACTTTTCTGGCTTAGGAAAACAGCTCCTGGTCTTTCCATCTTTGAGACTGATGGATTAAGTCTTTGTTTTCGGTGCCTCAGCTTTCTGTGTGTGTGTGCGTGTGTGCCTGAGGCTGTCAGCAGAAAGCTGTTTGTGTTGGAGGCTGTGTACCGTGCCATCTTGGCAATTCTGTGTTTTCAGCATTTCATCAACGCAAACAGTAAGATAAATTGTAATTGAGGCTGCCTTTCTATAAATCATGCCACAGAGAATGAACACATCCAAGTGATGGGTCCAGTAGGAACTGTCCCTCGCCTGGGGACAGTGGTGGTGGGAGCGCAGTATTGGAAAATCAGCCTGAAGTATCTCGGTGGTTGATGAGCAATACAGTGGGGAAGAAATTGAAAATAAATCCTGAGTTTCCTGGCAAAATTATGAATGCTGAACACTGATAGGACCGGGAGAGCAGGGGGCAAATAGCAATAAATTAGCGAACCATAAAATCCAGTTTCAAATGAGAAGAGGAGCTCACGGGCAGGGTAGTTCCCGTGTACTTACCTAGGCAGACAGGAGCTGGGCAATCTCCAAGGAGGAGCCAGCCTTCCCTTTTCCTCAATATTTTCATTTTTGTAATTTGACCGTATCATGACAACACTGTTGGAATTTAGCGTTTTCGGTACAAGAATGTTAAAATCAAATATAAAGCAAAATGGCACCTGTATCTGTATATGGCTATGTGATATACAGTGGCATAAGACTAACCTCTGGCTGAGAGCTCATTGCATAGCCCCTTGTGTTACTGCTTTTCTGCAAAGATTATACAGACTTTCTTGTTCTGGTGTCTTCTGATGTAGCTGAGAATGCATTTGGCTGTTGGTTGTCCTTCACTGTTCTTTGAGTACAAAATGTCAACAATGGAGGGGTGTGGGGCCACTTTACCATCAGAAAAAAATATACTATGCTCATCCCTGGGTTCATAGGGTACTCCTGCATGGTTCCAGCCCTGAAATGCAAAGTTTTCATGAAACAGGATAGGGGCAGGAGAAATGGAGAAGAGGGGATCATGTCTTTACCTAACCCCTGTCTTAGCTGTCTTATGTTTCAAGGAATCTGAGTTTCGCCTTGTTCACTCCCCTTGAAGGGGGGCTTCAGCATTCTCAATACCCACATATTTTCATGCTTCTCGACTAGAGTAAAAGTTGCAGGCATTATCTAGAAAAAAAGTGGTCAAGGAGTATGTATAAAAGTGTGTGCCTGCACACGCGCGCGCGCGCGCGTGTGTGTGTGAGCAACAAATAGAGCCATTTTCTAAAGGTAGAACTTTCAGACAGAATGTGTAACATAACAGCCTGTGTGCCTGGTAACATTCTTAGCTATCATGGAGTTAGGAACCTCCGCTGTGGAATGCAACAGTTTCATAGCTTTTATATTTTCTTTGTTTGTTTCCCTCTTGCATTGCTACAGTAAGTTCTTTTTTTAAAATGCTGGCCTCTACCAGCTAAACTGTGGGGTCTAAGGGAAAAGATTGTGTCTTTCAGTTTGGTCTCTGTCAGCACTGAGACCAGAGAGAAAGACAGAAACATACTCAGAGGGAAAAGAATATGACTTTCAGCAGAGCTTTTCCTCAAGAGAGCTTTTTTCCCCTTGCTCAAACTTTGGAGGAAGCTGTGTTTTGTTTGGCTATGGAGGCATTTCCCTTGCTTGAGGACTTTGTTTTGTTGGCATCTCTCTCCAAAGGTTGCTCTTGGTTACATATTGAAGGCAACAAGCTCAGCAGGTGAATGAATGAACCTGGGGTTCCAGTTCTGGGAGCTGAGGCTGCCCTCTGAGCAAGGAGACATTTATGTGCCACATGATGTCATGGCAACTTGGCCTGCCAGAGTAGAAATTTAATCAGCAGCTGAGCTATAAACTCTTTACTATATTTATGAGACTAGCAAAGTCATTATTTCTTTGGTCTTTCTTTGGGTAACTTGGTGTTTCAGCAGATTAGGATTTTTGAATCTCCAGTGTTCTTTCTGTGTTGCTCTGGGCATTGCCTGTCATTCTCCAGTTTTAGAACCTTTATTGCAAAAAAAATTTATTAACAGAATAATCATCTGTTTACTTGTCTGATTCCCCCATCAAATTTTGAGCTCCTCCACGGTGGCTGTATTTTGTTTATGCCTATCCCTTGGAGAAGGAAATGGCAACTTACTCCAGTATTCCTGTTTGGGAAATCCAATGAGCAGAGGAGCCTGGCTAGGTACATTCCATGAGGTCACAACAGTCAGACATGACTTAATAACTAAACCATCACCACCATCCCTAGTAATTAGCAGAGTATCAGTTCAGTTCAGTCGCTTAGTACTGTCCAACTCCTTGGAACCCCATGAACCGCAGAACACCAGGCCTCCCTGTCTATCACCAACTCCTGGAGTCCACCCAAACCCAGTCCATTGAGTCGGTGATGCCATCCAGCCATCTCATCCTCTGTCGTCCCCTTCTCCTCCTGCCCCTAATCCCTCCCAGCACCAGGGTCTTTTCCAGTGAGTCAGCTCTCTGCATCAGGTGGCCAAAGTATTGGAGTTTCAGCTTCAACATCAGACCTTTCAATGAACACCCAGGACTGATCTTTAAGATGGACTGGTTGGATCTCCTTGCAGTCCAAGGGACTCTCAAGAGTCTTCTCCAACACCACAGTTCAAAAGCATCAATTCTTCAGCGTTCAGCTTTCTTTATAGTCCAACTCTCACATCCATACATGACCACTGGAAAAACCATAGCCTTGACTAGACAGACCTTTGTTGGCAAAGTAATGTCTCTGCTTTTTAATATGCTGTCTACATTGGTCATAACTTTTCTTCCAAGGAGTAAGCATCTTTTAATTTCATGGCTGTGATCACCATCTGCAGTGATTTTGGAGCCCAGAAAAATAAAGTCAGCCACTGTTTCCACTGTTTCCCCATCTATTTTCCATGAAGTGGTGGGACTGGATGCCATGATCTTAGTTTTCTGAATGTTGAGCTTTAAGCCAACATTTTCACTCTCCTCTTTTACTTTCATCAAGAGGCTCTTTAGTTCTTCTTCACTTTCTGCCATAAGGGTGGTGTCATCTGCATATCTGAAGTTGCTGATGTTTCTCCTGGCAATCTTGATTCCAGTTTGTGCTTCCTCCAGCCCAGCGTTTCTCATGATGTACTCTGCATATAAGTTAAATAAGCTGCTGCTGCTGCTAAGTCACTTCAGTCGTGTCCGACTCTGTGCGACCCCATAGATGGCAGCCCACTAGGCTCCTCTGTCCCTGAGATTCTCCAGGCAAGAACACTGGAGTGGGTTGCCATTTCCTTCTCCAATGCATGAAAGTGAAAAGTGAAAGTGAAGTCGCTCAGTCGTATCTGACTCTTAGTGACCCCATGGACTGCAGCCTGCCATCCATAGGATTTTCCAGACAAGAGTATTGGAGTGGGGTGCCATTGCCTTCTCCAGTTAAATAAGCAGGGTGACAATACACAGCCTTGACATACTCCTTTTCCTATTTGGAACCAGTATGTTGTTCCATGTTCAGTTCTAACTGTTGCTTCCTGACCTGCATAAAGATTTCTCAGGAAGCAGGTCAGGTGGTCTGGTATTCCCATCTCTCGAACAATTTTCCACAGTTTATTGTTATTTACACAGTCAAAGACTTTGGCATAGTCAATAAAGCAGAAATAGATGTTTTTCTGGAACTCTTGCTTTTTCAATGATCCAGCAGATGTTGGCAATTTGATCTCTGGTTCCTCTGCCTTTTCTAAAACCAGCTTGAACATCTGGAAGTTCACGGTTCACATATTGCTGAAGCCTGGCTTGGAGAATTTTGAGCATTTCTTTACTAGCGTGTGAGATGACTGCAATCGTGCAGTAGTTTGAGCATTCTTTGGCATTGCTTTTCTTTTGGATTGGAATGAAAACTGACCTTTTCCAGTCCTGTGGCCACTGCTGAGTTTTCCAAATTTGCTGGCATATTGAGTGCATCACTTTCACAGCATCATCTTTCAGGATTTGAAATAGCTCCACTGGAATTCCATCACCTCCACTATCTTTGTTCATAGTGATGCTTTCTAAGGCCCACTTGACTTCACCTTCTAGGATGTCTGGCTCCAGATGAGTGATCATACCATCGTGATTATCTGGGTCGTGAAGATCTTTTTTGTACAGTTCTTCTGTGTATTCTTGCCAACTCTTCTTAATATCTTCTGCTTCTGTGAGGTCCCTACCATATACCATTGGGTATAGCAGAGTATACCCAATAGGTAATTTATACACATTTGATGGGTACCTATTACTTCTTTATTATTTTCACTCTTTCCTCTCTCTCTGTCACACACACACATAAAAATCCAAATAGTTAAGTTAATGCATGCAACTCTTGACACCCCCCACATACTCTTTCCTTTTCCAGACTGGAATTTTAATAAATGACACTCCTTTCTAAAGGCTCAACGTTTTAGAATTGTCTCTTTCTCTCAAGCTTGGCTCCAGTACAACAGCGAATCATGTAATGTCTACCTGCAATATATCCTGAACATGATCATTTCTCTCATCTTCCTCCACTATTCAATTGGTAGGAGTCCAAAATTTTTGAGTTGTCTGTGATGCCTCTTTTATTCTCAGATCTCACAACCGTACCATCACCAAATTTTATTGGCTTTATCTCCAGAATATTTTGCAAATCTCTCACCTTCCCAATTTCACCCCTCACAGGCTAATTCAAGGCAATGTCCCTCTTCCCTGAACCACCTCAATTGTCTCTTCTCTGTGGTTCCTCCACTTTCTGCCAATGATCTTTAAAACTTTAATCAGAGTTACGGCAGATTGTTCCTGAAATGCTTCCGTACACTTTCATCATGCATGTAAGACCCCAGATCCTATTAAAGACAGACATGCCTTATACATGAAGTCCTCCCTGCTTCCTCTCTGACTTTGTCTCCTGAAGCTTCTCTTTCGTGCTCACTGTTATAGATACACTGAGCTGGATTGTTCCTCCCACACACCACTATGTTCCCACTTCACAACCTTCACCCTCACTCTTCTTCCATCCTAGGTCACACTTCAGATGTTCATATCACCTGCTCTTTCATTTAATTCAGGTTTCTGGTCTAATGTTAGCTATTTGGAGTGGTCTTCCTTGACTGCCTTCACAGAAATAGTACCACTTGTCTTGCTTTATCCCCTTATCCTGCTTTGATTTTCTTCTTAGCAGTTATCTTTGCATGACATTAGACAGCTGATCGTTATTGATTCAGATTCTGAATATATGAATGTATCTACTCACTAAAATTCATTTCTAACCCCCAAATCAATGCTCAGAATTTTGGACATTTGGAAACCTGTGCTGAATGGCAAAAAAATTGAGTCACCTGACATGCATGTTCCCAACAGAGGTTGAATAAGGCCTTCTTGTTGAACTCTCGGAGTATATCAACTGTTTTGTGCCATTTTGTGTGTGTGTATTTTTGTGCTTTTCTTTGGTGGTTTCACTATTTACAATGGAACCCAAGCAGAGTACTGGGGACCTGACTACTGTTCATAAGCACAAAAGGCTGGTGACCCCTCATATCATGGAGTTTACATGGTAGCGGAAACAAATGGGCAGCAGGTGGGTAAAATATGTTTAAAATACATCTTCGCATGTAGGATCTTATTTCAAGGGTTGAACCCACACTCGCTGCAGTAGAAATGTGGATTCTTAACCACTAGACCACCAGGGAAGTCCCAGTATTTATTTTTTAACAACTTTTTTTTCCCAGCATCTGTTGTTTGCTGAATCCTTAGAATATAGAACCATGCATGGTTGAGGTAAAGTGTTCACTAAATTACTGAGTGAGTCAATGGATGAAGGTAATTAATGAAATATTGTCAAGAATGTCTCCAGAAAAAACTTTGACAAAAATTAGTTTTGATCTCCCAGACATCATTTTAGTAGGCGTGGATCATGCTACCCCTAATCTTACCATAACTCTGTAAGACATGTCTTCTTAGAACTGCCCTACCTCTGCCTATGGAAGTAACCTGCCAAAGCTCATGCTGCTGTCTGGATCAGAAGCTCCACATTTCCATGTTGTGAATCTTGGCTTGTGTTTTTATTGAGCACACAGGTCATGGAATCAGACAGCCTGGATTAAATCTGACTTCTACACTTACTCTGTGTTTTCAGACCAGTGACTTAGTTCTCTCCAAAGCTCTGTTTTCTGTTCTGTAAGATGATGTTAACTGGAACTTCTCTCAGGGTAGTTTAGGGTTTAAACACACTGATGCAAACCTAATCCCTGACATATAATAAGTGCTTGTTGGATATTAGTTGTTATTTTTATCATCATGTACTTCGGGCTCCTGGTGTTAGAAAAATAAGATTAAAGGGTGTGTAACCAAGGCGAGGGGCACTCAGGATAAAATTTCTCTATTGGGACCTCTTAACCCATGTGGAAGATCAGTACCTAAGAGCAGTGGTCAGCAGAGGGTTGAATGGTAAGTATGTTAGACGTTGCCAGCCATGCGATCTCTGTTGCAACACTCAACTATAGACAAATGAGCGTGGCTGGGTTACAGTCACACTTCCTTTGTGAAAACCCGTGGATCATGGTTTGCCAGTCTATGCCTTAGATCAGTAGTAGTCAACCCTGTCTGCACATTAGAGTTACTTGGAGAGCTTTAAAAATCCCTTTGCCTAGCTAGTCTATTCCTAGAGATTCTGATTTAAGTTTTCCAAGATGGGGCCCAGGTATTAGTATTGTTTAGAACTTTTAGGCAACTCTAATGAAGAGCTGAGTCTTACAGAAGAGCATCGGAGCAGTTGCTGGCTTCTGGCTCTATCCCAGCTCCCTCCTCACTCATTTTAGGACCCAGGGGTCAGCACTTTTCTGTGCACTCTGGGAAAAGGTTGACTAGACTGTGGTAAGTTCCCTTTGCTTATTGGCCAGACTGTCTGACTTTTGGATCTAGAAGGAAATCTAATTATCTGTGTAATAAATGCACTGTACTTTCAGGGCACACAGTCCAGCTGTTACTATGCATTTTAGCTGAGGCTATGCTGTTTGCTGTTTAATTGTGTTCCAACACTGGCAGTTGGACAGAATCATTTGGAGTGGAAGCAGTCTGCCCATCTCCTTTTCCAAGGCTCTGGTTTCTAGGATGGCACTAGAAGTGGGTTTCCCAGGAGTCAGAATGTGTCAGACTTTAGGACAAATCGCTCCTCTCTAATGGGCCATAGAGTAGCGGTGACGGTCCTATTTCCGAGAAGCTCCAAATGTTCATCTGGGCATCATCTACCTGCGATGAAGGCAGAGGTTGACTGAAGGCAGCCCAATGAGCTTAGTTACAAATGTCCAAGCTCCCATAAGAAAGATCTAGAACAGAGTTTCTCCATGTATCACTCTTCTGCATTTATGTTAGGGAGGCTGAATGAATTCATCAGAGCTGCCACATAGTGTCCTGGCCTTTCCAATATTTGAGTACCTTTGAAAAATGGTCCTCTGTCAGCTTTTACAAATGTTTAGGGAACATCATAAATGAATGTTCCCTTGAGTTCTCTTCCATTATTTTGCTCATGAAATAAGAATCAAAAATCATGAATCCAAAGGGACCTAAGAACTCATTGGCTTAAACCCCATCTGACACTTTAATTTACTGATGGTATCACTTTAATCTTCTGATGGTATCACTTTAATCCAAGTGCTCATCCACTTCCTACTTAAAAACATCCAGTAACTCCCTGGAGAACTTGTTGCCATGCAAGACAGCTTCTTTCAGCACTAGGGAGTTCTTTCCATTAAAATATATTTTCTTATGTCAAGCCAACACTTACTTCTGTCTAGATCACCTTCTGGTCCTGCTTCTGCCCGTTGGTACAGCAGGAGAAAGTCTCATTGTCCTTCCACAGAACAACTTTTCCCCATATTTGAAAACAGTTATAAACCTCTTTGCTCCTTGGTCAGTTCTTTTTGTGTCACAAACCCAAGTTCTGACAACTTGTCTAGGATAGAGTTTGCCTCCTTGGTCAGTTTTTTTTTTGTGCTGCAAACCAAAGTTTCGAAAACTTTCCAAGGAAAGAGTTTGAGTTCTCTTATGGTTCAGGTTGTTTCCTTGATAACACTCATTTTTCAATGGCAGTATATGTTTTGGAATGAACACTGGCTTTGGAATCAGCTGGCCTGGAATTTACTTTTGGATCTTGAGCAAGTCCATTACACCCATGGGGCCTCCATATTATCCCCCAGGAAGTATGGACAGAAATAAACATCAAGCAGTATTTATTTTGAATCAGTCAGGCTGTATACAAAAATATCCGTCAGGGGCAGATCCTCCATAAATCTTGGTTTCTTTTTGTCTTTATTATTATTTTTATGAAAGAATACTTTGAAGTACACACTATTGTTGCCTTTAGTGTCTTGAGTTTTAATGAACTCTTAGATTTTCTGGCCACATATTAATACTAACATCATGAACATCTTTAAATAGTCCACCTGAAAATATATTTCAAATGGTGTTTCATATGGTACGTATAGTGAAGTCTTCATCTCTTTAATATTGAAAGCAGGTATTATTGTTTTGATACTTAAAGAAAGCAATTTAAATTAAATGACCTGAAACTAAATAATAATAATAATACATCTTCCCATCTCTTTCAGATTCAGGGTTTGGGGAAAGAAAAACAAATTTGAACTTGGAAAAGAGTTAAAAACAAATTGAATGCAGTGAATAGCCAGAAAATAAGTGATAAAGAGGATATTAACTGTAGGATGTGATGTGAGACCAAAGCAGATGAAGGAGAAAGAATACAGGTACAAGAGGAGGGTTGTGGGTCAGAACAAATAAAGTCTGTTCTGAGGAGGAATATTAACATTTGTGTTCAAAAGGTACTGCTTAAAAGGAGATGTTTCTGAATCATAATGCATAAAAATGAATAGGATCTGATTGCAAAGGAAAATGGTCAAGAGAATAAGACTATGGAGACAAAAGAATAGATTTTGGTAAATAATATGTGAATTGTTTACAAGATTCTCTTATATGACTGTTAGCTCAGAAAATACTCTTCAGCATAAAAGAGGATAAAAAGAATTGTGAAAATGATTTGTAAATAAAAGTGCTGAATAGACTCAAGGCACAGTGTCATTCATGCATGGTATACCCAAATGAGCCATCATTCCTGTGAGGTTATGTGAACTTGTTTTGCTTTTAGATTAAACAGTTACTGCCCCCCCCCCAAAAAAAAGATGATACAGCACAGTAATAAGAGCATTGGGTTGGGAGTCAAGACCCTGGGTTCAGACTCCAGCTTCACAACTGTGTGGCACTAGACGAGTCTCGTAGGTTTTCTGAGCCTTAGACTCTCCATGTGCAAAACGAATTGGCCACTCTCAGCTATAAAAATATTATTCTCTGATTCTGTGTCATCAAGCAGCTCAGTAGAAGTTTGTTTACAGGGATCATGATATCAGATGGCTTTCTGTCAGCCAAGGGCCTCTAGTTTATTTGAAGAGATTGCCTGAAGTTATGGTGCATTAAGTGAACAAATGACCAGATTAATGGTTGGATGGATTACATAAAAGCAATTTGAAAGCTTATAAGAGAAACCTGTTACTACCATTTCCTTCTCCAGGGGATCTTCCTGACTCAGGGATCAAACCTGTGTCTCTTATGTCTCCTGCATTGAAAGATGGATTTTTTTACCACTAGTGCCACCTGGGAAATCCCCAGATTCCTGGTGGGATGCTTTCCCTTTGGCTATTAGAGGTGTTCTGATGAAAAACTTTGGAAAGCATTGCGTCTTAAACTGTTTATAGGACATCCTGTGCTTACCTCACTGACTTCTTAGAGTAATGAAATTTATGACCTTGCTTTTAAAAGTAGTCCTTCATTGTTGCTGTTGTAATCTTACCTCTTTTAAGTTTCAAGGGAGGATGTTTCAAATTTGATAAGAAAAGTGTGTATCTACTTATATCTCTCTGCTTTCATAGCCTTCACTCTCACAGCCCATCTTCAAGTCTTCATTTTATTCCTCACACTCACCCTTCTGGAATTGTTTTCTCCTCTTCTTGAATCTTTTACATGACCTTGTTCAGCTCCGTTTCCATCTCTGCTTTCTCCTTTGAGATGTGACAGCTTAAACCAATGTACACTGACCCACAGCCAAATGAATTTTCCTTTTGTAAGAGGATGAGATAATGTTTGTTTCATTTCCAACATCTTTTCTAATGTCCAGAAATCTTCACCTTTGTTAGCTGCAATGTTTTGGGGGGAACTTATCCTTCAGGCCAACTCCTCATCTATTGTGACTCAGCTCCTGGCCTAGTGTCAAGCCCAGCAGAACTGACCACTCCTTCCTCTGAGCTCTCCTAGCTCTCCTCTGCTTCCGTTGGCAGGAGTCTCCTTGTGTCATGATGCACTTAGCTGTTGCCACATCCATCATATCTTCCAGGCTTTGAATTTCACAGGATCAGGGAACCTTGGGTTATTCACCTTTGTATTATCATACCTGGCACTGAATTTAGCACATGCTAGAAGGAAATGGCAATCCACTCCAGTATTCTTGTCTGGAGAATCCCAGGGACGGCAGAGCCTGGTGGGCTGCCGTCTATGGGGTCGCACAGAGTCGGACACGACTGAAGTGACTTAGCAGCAGCAGCGGTACTCAATTGACATTAAATAGATAAAGTGAGGTGGTTTGAATTAGCTGATTACAGAGAATATTTATAATAATTTTGAGATTCTTTTATTCACTTCCTCAGTGGCTCAGACAGCAAAGTGTCTGCCTGCAATGTGGGAGATTTGGGTTTGATCCCTGGGTCAGGAAGATCCTCTGGAGAAGGAAGTGGCAACTCATTCCAGTATGCTCACCTGGGAAAATCCCATGGACGGAGGAGCCTGGTAGGCTACAGTTCATGGGGTTGCAAAGAGTCGGACACGACTGAGTGACTTTCACTCCTGCAGGCAGTTGTAAGTCTACACTAAGATTCAGTTCACAAATTGGCAGTCCTTGGGCAGCACCTGGTCACTTGGTTTAAAACATATCTTATTTGTCCTGTGGTACATTTTAAATTTTTGCCAAAATTGAAAATATATGGAAATTTCCCATTAAAAATATCAGAATTTTCAGGTTCTCTTAAATGTTGTAAAACCTGAACACATTGGCTCAGCACTCCTGTCCAGCTAGGGAATAACTGAGCCCATTTTCAGATGGAGCATGAGCTCTCAGGACTACCTGCTTCTCCCCAGGATTGTGGGGAAATGTCACCTGCCAAACACCACATATGGTGTTTTCCTTAGAGTTAAGAGAAAAGTGATAATGCTTAAAATTCTCCAAGCTAGACTTCAACAGTACATGAACCATGAACTTCCAGATATTCAAGCTGGATTTAGAAAAGGCAGAGGAACCAGAAATCAAATTGCCAGCATCCACTGGATCATCGAAAAAGCAAGAGTTCCAGAAAGACAGCTGCTTTATTGACTAAGCCAAAGCCTTTGACTGTGTGGATCACAACAAAATGTGGAAAATTCTTACAGAGGTGGGAATATCAGCCTACCTTACCTGCCTCCTGAGAAATCTGTATATAGGTCAAGAAGCAACAGTTAGAACTGGGCATGGTTCCAAATTGGGAAAGGAGTACATCAAGGCTGTATATTGCCACCCTGCTTATTTAAATTCCATGCAGAGTACATCATTCAAAGTGTTGGGCAGGATGAAGCACAAGCTGGAATTGAGATTGCTAGGAGAAATACTAATAACCTCAGATACGCAGATGACACCACCTTTATGGCAGAAAGCGAAGAAGAACTAAAGAGCCTCTTGAAAGTGAAAAAGGAGAGTGGAAAAGTTGGCTTAAAAGTCAGCATTCAGAAAACTAAGATGATGGCATTCGATTCCATTGCTTCATGGCAAATAGATGGGGAAACAATGGTAACAGTGACAGACTTTATTTTGGGGGGCTCCAAAATCACTGCAGATGGTGATCACAGTCATGAAATTAAAAGATGCTTGCTCCTTGGAAGAAAAGCTATAAACAACCTAGATTGCTTATTAAAAAGCAGAGATGTTACTTTGCTGATAAAGGTCCCTCTAGTCAAAGATATGGTTTTTCCAGTAGTCATGTATGGATGTGACAGCTGGACTATAAAAAAGCTGAGTGTCAACGAATTGATGCTTTTGAACTGTGGTGTTGGAGAAGACTCTTGAGAATCCCTTGGACTGCAATGAGATCAAACCAATCAATCCTAAAGGAAATCAGTCCTGAATATTCATTGGAAGGACTGATGCTGAAGCTGAAACTCCAATGCTTTGGTCACCTGATGAGAAGAACTGACTCATTGGAGAATACCAATGAGCTGGGAAAGATTGAAGGCAAGAGGAGAAGGGGATGACAGAGGATGAAATGGTCGGATGGCATCACCAACTCGATGGACATGAGTTTGGGAAAGCTCTGGGAGTTAGTGATAGACAGGGAAGTCTGGCATGCTGGAGTCCATGGGGTTGCAAAGAGTTGGACACGACTGAGTGGCTAAACTGAATGGAAAAGATAGCCTTAAGAGTGTCAAGGGTTTCAATAAAAATGTGAAAAACTTCTTGGATAAGCAAAGAAATTTCCTTAGTGCCTTAAGTGCCAACAGAATGAGTCTGCATCTAAAGAATACAAGTAATGGTCCTGTTTTTCTTATACCTCCCCTCACATATTCACACAACATACTTGAGAGCATTTGAGTTCTTGATCTCCACTAGAATGTAAGATTCCTGACAGCAGAGACTTTTTGTCTTTTTGATTCACTGATGTACCTTAAACCCATGGATCAGGGCTGGCTCTTAATAGGTATTAGATCAATATTTGTTAACTGAAGAAATGGATGATGTAAACCATTTGAGAGAGAAAACCTTTGCAGCTAGAAGTCTTCAAAATTGAAGAAAAATGTTGCCATCTCCAATAGAATGGTGTAACTAGATGACTCTTTCTCTCTTTTAATAAATACCTCTATGGTGTAGATGTCTTCTACCTCCCAAGGGCAAAGGAAAATGGTTGCCGAGGACAAAAGTTCTTGTCTCTGTTCCCAGAGCTTAAAGGGACATTACGTGGAATTATCCCCTCTGAAGGAACCGGGGCACATGTTGGAAAGTGCTGTCTCTTGTTATGAGATCCTGGTTTTTCTCCTGTCTACTTCAATTATTGCCACAACCCAGGGGGGTTTTCCAGTAGCCCTTTGTAGCCCAGTTAAGCCCTCCCACTCGCTCTATGATTACCAAGGAAATAGATACAGAGAACTTATTTTGAGCAGAGAACTTATTTTGAGCAGAAACCAGTCTCATTTTATTAGAAAGATCAGGCTGTCATGACCACAATTCAGCAGAATGCTATATAAACTATAAGGGTTTTGAAGAAAAAAGTCAGAACAGTTACACAGTAAGTTCGAGTTTGCCTATAGACTAGAGCTTTTGTGTAAATGTATTCCAAAGCATCCTCCCCTGTACATGGAAGATCTGCTGGCTCTAGGGAATCTGGCTGGAATACCAAAGGCTGCTATAAAATATGTGTTTTGTTGCTTCTTCTGATTATGTCTGGTTACTGCCATATGGTCATTATGAATTCAAATATATTCTTAGAAAATACCCTTAAGGGTGTGGTAAAGATACACAGGACAGAGAAATATAGGGAAATGAGGCTTTGGCTTTCAAACACAAATTAAACAATCTGGACCTAAACAAAACTTCTGGCCTTACAACGAAATACCTAGTAGTGGAGACAAGAAAACAGCAGAGAAATGTAACGTAATCTGTCATTATTACCTCTAGTATCAGGTATAAGAGGCTGCTATAATAAAGTGTCACAAACTGGATGTGCTGGGGCAATAGAAGTCCACTGTACTGCCATTCTGGAGACTAGAAGTCCAAAATAAAGTTGGTAGCAGGATCATGGGCCCTCTAAAACCTATAGAGGAGTCTTGATTCTCCCTATCTTTTGGTAATTTGCCAGAAGTTTTTGGCATCCCTTGGCTTGTAGGTACATCACTAAAACTGTCTTTACGTGGTCTTCTCTCTGGGCATCTTCTCATCTTCCTTTTGTATCTGTGTGTGTGTCCAGATTTCTCCTTAGGAGAATACTGGATTAAGGCCCATCCAGCCTGACCTCATTTTAACTTGATTACATCTGCAAAGACCTTATTTCCATATAAGGTCACATTTTGAGATACTGAGGGTGAGAGCTTTGACAGACCATTTTGGGGGAGGAGGAGGATGGGGCATAATTCAACCCATAACCTCCTAATGCAATCATATTATTCTTTGAACTTAAGCTTTCTGTATACAACATGTTGTTCTTCTTAAGGAACATTCCTTAACATTGCTTAAATTGCCTTTTTAGTTCTTCAGCTATCAGATGCTTTTCCCTGGCAGGCTGATGTAATTAGGAAACAAATAACTGAATCAATAAGGAAAAGAGCGTGCTCTTTCATATTTTCCAGCTGTGCTGATGATTCATTTAGGTTGCGGTGTGTGTTGCTACTGAATATGTGCTTGTTAAGAGAGATGAGACCTTGTCATATAGTGAAAGAAGGGAGAGAAGAAGATCTGGATTGTTCCTTGGTAAAAGTCAGGAATGACATCGTTGCAGGAAGGGGAAATCATAAGGCAAGATATGGAGAACACAGTCTCATATGTAACTTTGTATAAAAAATTATGTTTTAAATATATTTGCTGTTTGGAAAATACATTTTATTTTAATGTTGCATGAAACACTTTGGGTTGAAGCCATGCAAGACTATATAAACACTAATACGTTGCCTGTCCTAGGAAGGATTCACCACTATCTATGATAATCTCTCTGAAATACCACTTTATGGAAAATCCCATATTGCTCTGTCTAATTCCAGTTCCCTAGTGGAAAGACTGCAATTTTAATCCTTAGCCTTTTCAAAAATAGACTAATATATACATTATAGATAGAAAATTATTAGAAAAATAGAAATAGAAGA
>SJYQ01000241.1:550994-564239 GCA_006410935.1 Redunca redunca | reverse complement strand
CCTGTTTCCCCATCTATTTCCCATGAAGTGATGGGACCGGATGCCATGATCTTCGTTTTCTGAATGTTGAGCTTTAAGCCAACTTTTTCACTCTCCTCTTTCACTTTCATCAAGAGGCTTTTTAGCTCCTCTTCACTTTCTGCCATAAGGGTGGTGTCATCTGCATATCTTTTGGGGATGGTCTTGATCAATGCCTTCTGTATAGTGTCATGAACCTCCATCCATAGTTCTTCAGGCAATATGTCTATCAGATCTAATCTCTTGAATCTATTTGTCACTTCCACTGTATAATCATAAGGGATTTGATTTAGGTCATACCTGAATGGCCTAGTAGTTTTCCTTACTTTCTTCAATGTAAGTCTGAATTTGGCTATAAGGAGTTCATGATCTGAGGCACAATCAGCTCCCCATCTTGTTTTTGCTGACTGTATAGAGATTCTCCATCTTTGGCTGCAAAGAATATAATCAATCTGATCTCAGTATTGACCATCTGGTGATGTCCATGTGTAGAGTCATCTCTTTTGTTGCCAGAAGAGGGTGTTTGCTATGACCAGTGCCTTCTCTTGGCAAAACTCTGTAGCCTTTGCCCTGCTTCATTTTATACTCCAAAGACAAATTTGCCTGTTATTTCAGGTATCTCTTGACTTCCTACTTTTGCATTCTAGTCCCCTATAATGAAAAGAACATCTTTTTTGGGTGTTGGTTCTGAAAGGTCTTGTAGGTCTTCATAGAACCATTCAGCTTCAGCTTCTTCTTTGACATGGTGGAACTGTATATATATTTGAGGGCCAGATGTGGTTACCATTTTACCTTCCCGAATAAATAAATGTGTTTGAGTGCTCTTTAATTTATGGTGTAGAGCTGTTGTTGTTCAGCCACTTTTTGTGACTGAACTCTTTGTGACTCTGTGTCTGACTCTTTGTTACCCCATGGACTACAGTATGCCAGACCTCTGTGTACCTCACCATCTTCTGAAGTTTTCCAAAGTTCATGTCCATTCCATCGTTTTATTCACTACATTGGTGAATGAAGAAAGAGACTCGGAACAATGGGACAGTAGTTTTGCCCATTTTTCCATGTGCAGAGTTGGACACATATAGTATTTGGTACTTCCTGGGTTGGGAAGATCCCCTGGAGAAGGGAGTGGCTACACCCTCCAGTATTCTGGCCTGGGGTACTCTATAGTCCATGGAGTCACAAAGAGTTGGACATGACTGAGCAACTTTCACTTTCATAGAGTGAAAGCCCAGTTTGAATAAAAACCATGAGAGCTGGTGGAGTTGGTGCGGTATAGTATTAAACCTGGAATCAGCTCAATCAACTTGGATATCTTGGCTTTCCATATTGTTGCTACAGTCCCTTTGTAGAACTGAGTTTCAGTGTCTTCAGTATCTTTCAGTGTCTCCAGATTTTATATAAAACATCACATAAACATATCTGTTAATTACTAGATAAAAAAAGACTTCAAAAATGTAGCTCATGGTGACAGTGTTCAATGAATATTTGCTGAATGAAACTGAAATGGGACCAGGCTTCTCCAGGCCCCTCACAACTTTTTTGAGATTGCCAGAAGTTCATACAACAGCTAATTCTGTATGCATTGTGAGATTATGGGCTCACAATTTACAGGTAGAAACATTACCGGGTGTGGTACACTGGAGAGCACTGTGGGTCAGCAGCTACCTGGGATTACATGTATGGCCTTCACCTGACCCTGTTCCCGTAAACTTGAAGGCCACCTACTCTGCCTTACTCAGTTTCCCCACTTGTAGATGTTTGTGGAAAAGTGTAACCATGATGGAATTCTCAGTATAGATTAGACATTGTGATTCCATGGAAGGAGATGTGAGCTAGGGCCTCCAAAAAGCTAAATCCTGTTAATAGTTCATTTGACCAAAATGTCATTTCTCTAGGACTGTCTCATTAACTGTGAACAGGTTTGTGTGTTCTTTGGTTATATACCAGGCATTGTGTAACCACAAAGGTGAATAAGGCATGATCACCGCCCCTTTATTGTCTCTCCCTCTAGGGACGGGAGAGCTAACCAGTAATGACTAAGTGTGAACAGCTTCTTGGAGGCAGATAGTGTGTCCACTGGTGACACTGTGAGGAAGTGGTTAATTGTGCCTGAGTGGATCAGAGAATGTTTGAGAGCAGGGTTTTCCATTAGTAATAATTGTCTTGCCTTCCCTTCCATGTCCTGGTAAGGCTAAAAGGTATGTGAAAGAGCAACACTGTCAGACATTAATAATAATAATACAGAAGTGATAATAAACATCATTATTATTCCATTATCAGTCACATTCAGATATTATGCTTTTATGTATTCAATTAAAAATAAACGCCACACTCCTGGTGAGTCTCTTCCAGGGATGTTGAGTTCTCCCTTTTGTGTTATAAAGGATCAGACTCTGGATTCATAAAATAAGAGGATGTGCAATCTGAGTCATTTGGCCTTGCAGAGGTTTTTTTTTTTTTTAATTCCAAAGTCCTAGGGGTCTTCTGTTGTTGCTGTTTTTTTTTCTCATTCCATGAGTTGATACCTGTCTTCACCTACCTGTTTTAATTACTAATTTAGGCGATACATATTTAGTGAACACTTTGTATGTATTCAAGGAGTATAAATACAATTAAATAATACAATCAAATCTGAAAGACATGCTATATTTTACCCATGATAAGTGCTCAGTGGAAACAAATGATGAGTGCAGTGAATTGAAAGGGAAGAATAGTGAGTGGGCTAAAGATCAGAAAAAGCTTTGGGGAAGAAGCCACACTTACACTGGCCCTGTGTGCACTCTGAGGCACAAGAGTGGTCTTATCCTTGCCATCTTACAAAGACATGAGAGTGTGAATGAGCCTGATATCTTGAGTGGCATTGAGAAGTCCGTTTCATTTAGGAAAGATTGATAAAGTAAGAGATAAAGCTGAGAGTATAATATTTTGCATATAATATTGGCTCAGGTACCAGCTGATGAGCATTTTTACCCATGTGTCTTATTTTTCCTGTGAGCACAGAATCTACCTCTTTCTTATCTTCTTATCCATCAGAGTGCCTTTCATGTAAGAGTTGTTCAGTAAATATGTTATAAATTAGTGTTGCTGAGTTATTTTAGAGATAGCTAAAGACTTCATGGAATTTGAAGAAAATAGAAAGATATAATTTTACTAAAGGTTTTACCTCTAAAAGTGGGACATGGATGGCATCAGAAATAGTTTACACTCAACTCAAAAGCTTCAGTTGATTGAGCTAAAAGACCCCATGATAAGCATAGCACAGTCATGTTCATAATATTTTTAACTAGATAGGATGGATGTCTACTTGAGTGTGTTAGGCACTCTGGTGGGTTGGAATGTTCATCTCCAGAAGGATGGCACATATGTTCCTATTAAACAGTGTCCCTTGACACTTATGCTCTGCTCACTTCCTTGTTTTGCAGCTCTACAGCTCCATGGACTTTGGAAGACGGTGGCAACTCATGCACGAACGCATCACACCCAACAGGTTTTACTGGTAAGCCCCCTCCACAGTCTCAGCACTCTCTTGGAGAGGAATCAGGCAACAAGGCACTCTGGCAATTCCTGGTCACCTTCAGCACTTGAGGTCATTGTGTGTCCTAGCTCCTTTGCTACTCAGTTTGGTTCATGGACTGGTAGCATGAGCATCACTTGGGAAGTTTTAGAAATACAGAATCTCGGGGCCCATTGAAACTTATTAAGCAGAATTCTGCATATATTAAGCAGAACTCTGGTGATTTTACGTGCACATTGAAGTGAGAATCCCTGGGCTAGAGAGCTTCAAGCGAAGGTCATGACTGGGTGCTCTTAGCTATGTATTAATCTCCCCTCTTTTAGTAAAAAATAGATATTTTATGAACCTATTCTAAAAAGCAAGCATTTCCTAAAACGTACTATGAAGAACACTAGTTTCACGCAGTGCTTCTCCTTTCAAAGGTGTTTCTACGGTCACATAATTTTAGGTAACAGTTATCCAACTCTGCCCTTGTGGAGACTCAGGATTCACATTAGGATATTAGAGCCTCTGAGAAATGCAGAGTAAAGGAAGCTGCCAAACATGAAGTCACTGATTCCCAAACTCACTTTACTCTAGAATCCCTTTCTCATGTCATACCTGATCATCTTTTAGAACAACTTCTGTGGAGCACATTTTGACAAGTTTTTCAAGGAGTGAATACGTTTCAGCTGGAAAATTAGCCCTTTCCTCTATTCAGAAAGTGTTATTATCTGGTATTTTTTATACACGAATTCTATTGTTAATTTGGTTGTAGCAGCGTAAACTTGGTTTGGTATAATGTTTACTTTTTACTCTTCCTAGCTATATGAAATGCTTCTAACATTTATCACGCTTTCATTTCTGCAGAAGCAAAGGTGAAATATATCTAGGAATGTATGTAGGAAGATACCAAAGTGTATAATATGCTTAATTATGTGCTTAATTAGAAACAGAAACAAAATTAACAGTATTTAAAAGTAGTACCTATTCCATGTCTCATATTAAATACCTTAGTTCAGCTCTCTTAGAGAGTCATGAGATGACCTTTCATGCCTTCCACAAGGTGGGGGTGGTGTGGGGCACGTGGGCAGTGGGGGAATGTACATATATGCTTCTTTGAACATATATATATACAACCATGCCAGCATCTTTTGAAGCAACATTTCACCCTATCCCCTCTGCACCTACAGAACTATGTTCAGAATTAAAATGATGATTGCTGAAGCACACTGTGAAAATCAGCTATGTCTTATTATATACAAAGTACTCGGAGGAAAAAGGGAACTGGTAGTACTGCTTTTACCTCAATGCCTGGACTATTCCCAGTCATTTTTCCCTTTGCAGACCAATTATTATTTGTTCTATAACTACTATTTCAATTATTATTTGGTCTGTATTTAGAATTATATTAAGATTTTTTTCAATAGATTGAGACAGAAAAGGAAATATTTGTTTTTCTGATGTGCTAGTTATATAATTACTGCCTTTTGCTCAGCTAAGATGGACCAGTTTCTCAGTGTACCATCACTCAAAAAGAAAGTGAAAAGTGAAAGTGAAAGTTGCTCAGTCATGTCCAACTCTTTGCAACTCCATAGAACAGTGCATGGAATTTTCCAGTCCAGAATACTGTAGTGGGTAGCTGTTTCCTTCTTCCAGGGATCTTCCCTGGAATTGAACCTTCTTCCAGGGATCGAACCTAGGTCTCCCACATTGCAGGTGGATTCTTTACAAGCTGAGCCACCAGGGAAGCCCAACCATCACTCAGAAGTCCCTAAAAAAAAAAAAAAATCAAAAAACAAAGCCCTCTGCTATTTCTGGGACAAATTTTTGAGATGGTAAGGCAGTTAGCTGACTAGGAAATCAAGTTGATGAAGAAGGGAAGTACAGTAGAATGGATAAGCCTTGTCATCATTCCGGAAGGAAATTAAATTAAGTGGATGAAGGGTAGCATTTTCCTATTTGCAGAGGGCAAGAAGGGAATGTTCCAGCTTCTGTCTGCCTTCCCTCTTCCTTTGTAGAGCAAAAAGAGTAAATCCCCAGGTCCTGATAATTATGTTTCATTTCTTTTCCACTCTGTGCTTCTTTCATATATGCCCCCATGGGGAAATATAAAAGTTAGTGCCTATGCTGGCTAGCCAAGTAGTAGCTGAAAATTCCATTTTTGTAATTATTACTTCTCTGTTTCTGATATATAATTGCCATGATTATTCTTTTAGGTGTCACTGGAGTGGTAGAGAAAGAGCTCATTTTACATAGACCTTTTTTCCCCCATGGATAGAATCATGATTGTGGAAAGCTCTTATGCTGAAAAGACTTGGCTTGTATGGGTTAGGAGTGGAAATATCGACTCGATACCTCCTTGAGGAAAGACAAAGTGTGCATTTGTCAGGGTATAGAACACAGCTTTGGTTAAGACAGCCTCTCGGGGCTCTGGGCTCTGCATCCATACAAATGGGAACAGTATTCTTCCTGTCAACTTCATATAGTTATTGAAAGGACAAGATAGACAAGATATCATCCATTCAGAATTGGACTCTTGGCAATTTTATTTGTCTGTTTCAGATTTATAATTTGTAAGTTATATCTTTAAGTACTATATTTATCAGTAGTTCTGAATTTATTCAGTTGCTCAGTCATGTCTGACCCTTTACGACCCCATGGACTGCAGCCCGCTAGGTTTCTCTCCTGTCCTTCACCATTTCCCAGAGCTTGTTCAAACTCATGTCCATTGAGTCAGTGATGCCATCCAACCATCTCGTCCTCTGTCGTCCCCTTCTCCTCCTGCCTTCTGTCTTTCCCAGCATCAGGTTCTGAAGACCATAACATGTAATTGATTTTTCATTTTTTCTGGGATCCAGAAAATCCTATGCCTGATGAGACTTTTCCTGTGTACCTCTAGTAACAATTGAATGGGTCCAAGAAGCCACATCTCAACCTAACTTTATTGTCCTCACTCTTTCTTGAGTCTTGATTTTTCTGATGTCATAAAAACAAGACAAATCAACAGCCAAAAGCCTTAAAACTGCTTCTTTTTTGAGGGATGATGCAGAGTGAAGTGGTATTGGGGCTGATAGGGCCACATGGAGGGAAGGGCAGTCATGCCAAAAACAAGAAATTGAAGTAAAAGTGCCAGGGTCCAGCCCCGGTGGATCCAGGGTGATTCGAAGGGGAGACGGATAGGTGAGGAAAACTTATGTATTTAGAGATATAAGATTAGATTAGGAAGAAATAGTATAGTAGGAAATTTAGGTGGAGAAAAAGAGGCTGAATAACTTGGTTTACAGGGAAAACCAATAAAACCTTGAGACAAGAGGTTTGCACCATCTTCGTTAGGCCACAGGTGCCCACTTGAATATCAAAGGGTGCCCCGCCTTAGGCTCCCTTTCCCGTGGGTCTTAGCAGCCAGGGCAAGTAAGTAAACGTGGTGAGCCTCCCTGCTCCAGATAGGAATTCAGCCGAAAAAGGGGAGAAAAGAACGACATAGGGAAGCCCAGCATCGGTGCAAGACTCCAAAAACTTTATCTTTCAAAATCAGCTTATATACCTCAAGTTGCACATAAAGAAATAATGGAATATGCAGAGTTATGCAGGGGCAGCAGTCCTGACTCTCATTGAAACCAGGCTTTCTTTTTGCATACCCTCCTGTATACAAAAGGTCTCAGGTGGTTTACATTATCTTCTGGCCAAGAGGCCTGTTAACATTTTTATAGCTCTCTTCCTGGATAATTGTCCAGAAAACTCCTTTTCCCTAGAAGTGTTTTTTCTTTACTCTGCATCACCCTCAAAGTACTAAATCAAGTTACATGCCTGTAGAACAAAGGTGCAGTGGGTTATAACAAAGAAAGTACTTAACTCAAAGATCTAATGTTGCTAATACCAGGTCTACTACCTATTTTTCTATATACCAACTATATCTAAAAATAAAAGATGAAAATTTGGCAGCAAGTATTGGCTCAACAAATGAAACCTTTAATCAGTCCTATTCTAATGATTTTGACGGAAGCCCCTACATTCCTAGGATGTTTTAAGCCTCCTGTGCCTCAAACAATCACATGTGCAGCTGTACAAGTCCTGCAGCAGGCTAGAAAGCCATCAGAGGGGTTTTTGGATTGAAACACCCTTTCAAATGCAGAAGACTAAAGCCTTGAGATGACTTTTTCCAGAGTGTGTCAGAAGAGTGGAAAAGCAGAGTACAAAGGCCGGCAGACTTTGTTTTTTTGGGGGTACATGCTCAGGAAATACCAGGGGGAAAACCTGAGATCTGACTCGACCTTGCCCATCAGATCTCTGCTGCATGACCTTGTCACAGGTGGGAGTCCTCACGCTGGCTCCTGGCATAAAAGACTTATCTTGCAGTAAGTAGACAAATAGAGTAAACATGCAACCCAGACAGAATATTGCCCAAATATTGTGGTCTATAATTTGGAGATTTTCAAATTTCTAGGGATAGATCCTTCATGAATGCTAGGCTTCTTCTCCCACACTGCCTTCAGGTGGTGGAAAGTAGCAACCTAGAGGGGATCTGTGGGGAAGAACACTGTGATATAGAAATGATTTCTACCAAGGGTGCAGAAGAATCAACCATCTACGATGATGATCAGTGTAATGGCTGTGAAAATGCATCAAGAACTGTAAGGGGTATCATGATTATTCATTTCCTCCTTTGTGCCCTACAGTGCCTATGAGTTAGACAGGGCATGGGCCATAATTTTCCCGTGGGCCATAATATTAGCATTAGTAATAAGATCCATTAGAAGTAAAATTTTCTTTATGAATTCCAGATGTTCTAATGCCATCAAGAGAGGTCACCTAGGAATCTTGCACTCCACCATCATGCCCTGAGCATCAGACTGACATGCAAACTCTTTTATGTGTGACCCTTTCACTCATTTGATATGTGGTTAACAGGCAGATTACTAGCCCCGTCTTATGCCCCTATTCATCACCCCAGTTGCTTTAGCAATTTTAGTTTGCAGGGAGAACACAGGAGTAGCTAAATATCCTACTGTAATCTTTCTCTAGTCTCTGCTTGGGCAGGGGTATCACAGGGAAAAGTGGTTTTTGGTTCAAGAGCCTACTGAGCTACAAATGAATAGTACCTCCACTCTTCCATTGGGAGATATTTAACAGGCAGGCACATTCTACAGTGGGAAGATTGTTTTCATTGCACATCCAATTTGAATACTTGTTACAGTTCACAGCTTTACCTTGGTGGCCCCTCAGTCTCCCTAGGTGCTCACCCTCCTCTGGCTTCTTTTTCAATGAGGGGACAGGCATGCTAGGCCTTGCTGATTTGTCTGTGTAACTGGGCCAGCCTCTAAGTGCCTCTGATCCCTGATAGCATTTGTTTGTGTAGTATCATGAACAAGAGAAGGAATGTCTCCTATGTCTCTTTCTTATTGACTTCCCCTTAATTGTTCTCTCTCCTGAAAGACCAAGGTCTCTTTGTTTTTCCTTGATGTCACTGCAGGAAAATGTTCTGATAAAGTAATACACCCAAAGCTGCCAGGAACTTAAATTCTTACCCCTTTTCTGGGGTCTTTGGGCTGTAAAATGGACTGGTCTTTAGAGTAGAAGAAAAAAGAAAGCCCTATAAGAAGTCAACAGGTGTGGAACAAGCTCTAGATCGGCCCACTTCAGGGTGCTCAAGGAGAGAGGGTTCCTAATGGATGGCTCTTTGAAGCTGTAACAATGCCTGGCTGCAGGCTGAGAGTGGCTGGCATGCAGGGACAGTCAGGATGGGCTTCACGTCTCTACTGTCCTTTGATTTAATTTGGCGTACTCTTTGTAGATGTCTAATGATGGTTGTGCCAGCAGCTTCTATTTTCTTCTTTCAGAAAGGTCATTAGGGAGGGTAGGAAAAGTGTTAAAGCAAAACATGTCTTGTCTGGTGTGTAGAGCTAGAATGTCCTAGGAATATATCTTTTAAAGAAGAAAGGAAGGGTATGGACTAAAAACCCCTTTCATCACATTTCCTTTCCAATCTTCCATTGTTCTTGTTTTTTCCAGTCTCTTTGTATGCATATGCTCTTTTATACATAGCTCAAACATTTTGCACATGAATTTGTATAGTCTGCCTTCTCCCCTTTTAATGTTCTATTATAACAATTTTATGATATTATAAAATCTTTACAGTCACTTTAATTGTCTATGCAACACTTCATTATGTAAAGAGACATACTTTATAACTCTGTTTTTATTGAACATTGGAAATTTTCATATTTTTCATTGTCATAAATAATAGTTTAATATTTTATGCATATTTCCTTAATATCTAGGATTTTTTCCTTGGACAAGTGTCCTTGGTAGCCCAAATAAAAACTTGTGTTTTGTCCCAGTCTCAACAGAGTGTCACATTCGAATGGAATGACCAAAATTCAACACTGAAGCATTTTAGGGAAATAAAGTTTTTTATTGAACGTTTTCTTAAAAGAGTTGCAAAGAAGCATCACATCACACAACACACAGTGAGTCTTTCTAAAACTTCCTTTGTCCATATCTAACAGTCCAAGATCCTGATCATCATGGTAGTTACGGTCTCATCTTTTCCTTCTCTTTCCATGGGCTCTGAAACTATTCTCAGTCACAGAGGTTCATTGTCCACAGCATGGCCCCTTCCAGAGAATACCTTGTACCTCACACACCTTCCTCCCCAGGTATCATCAGGTTTTCTTATATTGAAAAGCTCATCTCACCATCTGTCACTCTTACCCTTCCCTCCAGGAAATCAATCTTTGCTGCACAGCCCTTAGAAAATGTAGGAGGGGGAGCTGGTGATTGTTAGAGTCCAATAACTTTGGTTTAATCACTACTAAAAGAAGAATAATTACATCAAAATATATACATTTTGAGTATCTTTAATAACTTTCTTTAAAAATGTCAATTGTGTGCTGTTATATGTTCTCACCTAAAACGTATGCAAGTATGAGTCTACTTATAATTAATATTGACTTCATTCTTGGGGCAGGCAGCTTCCAGATGGTCCCTAATGCCCCCTGTCTTCTGGGACCCTTCTCATTGAGTCTGAGCTCCTTTTAGTGACTTGCTTCTGGTGACTAGAGTGCGGCACAAGTGAAAAGATGACACCTCAGAGATTCATCTACAAAAGTTTTTGTCTTAGGGACCTTCTTGTGATTGCTTTGTGAGCTGCCCTATGGAGAGGCCCGTATGATAAGGAACTGAGGGAGGTTGCAGTCAGTAGTCAGTAAGGACATGAGGGCCTCAGTCCAACAGCTCGGTTCTAGCGAGAAATGACTGAATCCTGCCAACAGTCTTGTGAGTGAGCTGGGAGGCAGGTCCTTCTCCAGTCAGGCCTTCAGGGGAGACTGCAGCTCTGGCCAGCACATCAAGCCTGTGAGAGACCTTGAGACGGAGGCACCCAGCGGAGTCATGCCCAGATTCCTGACACACAGAACTGTGAAACAATAAACACTTGTTGTTTTTAGCTGCTAGGTTTTATAGTGAGATTGTCTGAACTTGTTTCACTCTATTCTATTTTATTCTGTTTTACATTCTGATGGCGTGATTTTGCTTTCTGAGTATACTCTTTGATGCCTGTGTGTGCATGTGTGAGGGTGAGCCCAGTGTGCACATTCCCATTCAGAGAAGTGTTAATCTCACTTACAAAAATCCCGTTTAACTCAGTCCTAGACTTACCTAGCTCAGCCTAGTAGTGGCTGTGAGAGTGGAAGACATAGAGCAGAGAAGCAGGAGGTGAACCCTCTTAATGTGGCTAGTGAACCCTCTTACATCTTTACTTCAATTTAAACTCTGAGCTCTCATCTGTTCTGGAATGTTTTCTGTGTTTTGCTTCAAGGATAAGCTCCTAAACTATGGTTCCTGAGGAACTGCATGGCAAGTCATCCTTTGTCTGTTAATACATTACCCATGACAGAAGGAGAGTTAAGGGATAGGCAGAATGGCCTGAGATTGCTTCCTGGAAAATCAAGGTCTTTTCAAACAAAGTTACCATTATGGGTGGAATTTTTGAAGCTGCCGCTACAATTTTGCAAACACAGTCATTTCCAATCTCGAATAATGGGATTTAGGCATCGACCTGATAGAATCAGATTTAGAGGCCCTTTGCAAACCAGGGTACGCCACAAATAATATTTAATTCAACTTTCCCTTACATTTTTTAAATGGTGCAGCAATTTAAAAATGCATTACATTCAGAATAATGCATGCAAGGTCAGAAGGGGAGATGTGAAAGCTCAGCTCGCAAGGAGAAATCAGTTTCTACTTTGCTGATGGGGCCACCCATATGCTGTATGTCTGGTTGCATCTTGGCCTTGGAAGAGCTATCTTAGTGCTGAGGGCAAATGCAGCACTTCAAAGCTATTCATGGTTGTCAGCCCATGCACGAAGGAAAACAGAAAGCTCAACTCTTTGGGTGAAATCAAGACCTGTTGGACTCGTAATAATTATCCTAAGCACAGATGGGTTCTATGAAGGAGGGTAAACAAGGAAATGTAGATAGTTATAGACTTTATAGACTTATGAACTCTTTACTGTGAAGAGAAGGTGTCATATTTGATCCTGCCTTGGGAACTCTGAAAAAATTTGTGTGTCAAGCAGAGAAGTCAAACACTGAATTAGGCAATGCATACACTTACCTAATCCAGTCTAAGAAAAATTCCAAGATACAAACGGGAAACATAATTTCTTTTTTTCCCAGCTTCTTGGATGATTTCTCTGGAATTAGAGACACATGGCTTCCAAATGCTTCTTCCACCCCATGACTATGTGGAAAACACAAGAAATAGTTCTTCAGCTCAGAGACAGGGGGATCTCACTGATAAAATTTCAAAGGGTATGAAATGTGATTGTTCTCACAATGGGTGAGATTTCAGAGGTTCCTGTCCTTTGAGGAGAGGCCAGGAGAGACCCATGTGGAGTAAAACACTTAGACTGCTCTAATCTTCCTGAAACTCAAATTGTCCATTTAGAGCTCTTTCTCCCTATATGAAGAAGTGGGGACAGAGGGACCACTGATAGATAGATGAGCTGTGTCTAGTGGCCTTGACTAGGGAATCTGAGAACTGGAGGGTCAAGGAGAGGTCTAGAGAGAGAAGAAAGAAAAGGATATTGAGCTGAGCAGCCCAAGGAGAAAGCATCCAACTGAAGAGTTGAAAGTGAAAGTGAAGCCACTGAGTTCAGTTCAGTCAGTTCAGTCACTCAGTCGTGTCTGATTCTTTGCGACCCCATGAATCACACCACACCAGGCCTCCCTGTCCATTACCAACTCCCGGAGTTCACTCAGACTCACGTCCATCGAGTCCGTGATGCCATCCAGCCATCTCATCCTCTGTCGTCCCCTTCTCCTCCTGCCCCCAATCCCTCCCAGCATCAGAGTCTTTTCCAATGAGTCAACTCTTCGCATGAGGTGGCCAAAGTACTGGAGTTTCAGCTTCAGCATCATTCCCTCCAAAGAAATCCCAGGGCTGATCTCCTTCAGACTGGACTGGTTGGATCTCCTTGCAGTCCAAGGGACTCTCAAGAGTCTTCTCCAACACCACAGTTCAAAAGCATCAATTCTTCGGCACTCAGCCTTCTTCACAGTCCAACTCTCACATCCATACATGACCACAGGAAAAACCATAGCCTTGACTAGACGGACCTTAGTCGGCAAAGTAATGTCTCTGCTTTTGAATATGCTATCTACGTTGGTCATAACTTTTCTTCCAAGGAGTAAGCGTCTTTTAATTTCATGGCTGCAATCGCCATCTGCA
>SJYQ01000241.1:514778-549855 GCA_006410935.1 Redunca redunca | reverse complement strand
TTTTTAGAATTTAGATGGATAGATATTTTTAGAATTTGTAGGATTTTTATTTTTTTTTAAGTAATTAAAATCTACTGAACATCTTCCTACTTAATTCTGTGCCCATATTTCTGACTACTTCCTCTGATGGTTTCCTGCAGGAGAAACTCTGATCAGAAGTTAGGGACCACTGAGGTTGGTAACACTTGTCAATAGCCTTTATCCTGCTGGATTGGTCAGTCCTCTGTGCCCTGAGCCAGACCAGACTGTGTTTAGTGATTGTTTGTAACACAGTATAGTGCCTAACTGGGCAAGTCTCTCTTGCAAAACGTAGCAAAACATAAAACAAAAATAGAACCTTTTCTTCTTTTCCCAAATATTCTTGGGCTTATTTTACTCATCTGTCCATCCAAATAAATTTAGAATCACTTTGTCATGTTTCAAAATGTCCTGCTTCCCCACCACTATAAAGCAGCTATTTAGATTATTGGTTAGAATTGTGGCAAAGCTATAAATCCATTTGGCAAGATCTGAATGGTTTTCAGTATCCAGTTTTCATTTTTGGCCATCTGGTTTGTCTCTCCTTTTATATTACTTCTTTGTTTCTCAGTAAAAATTGTATAGTTTTCTTTAATCAGCCTTACATATTTCTAGTTAATATTATTTCTAGGAATTTTCACTTTTGGTATTATTATAAGTAAATATATTTTGTATGTAACATCTTTATTCAGACTGGCATGACTGAATTGGTTACCCAATTCAGTTAGAGGTGTATATATAATTTGTATACATATAAGAAGTGTATCTATAATCTATAACCAACAGAGGTATGTCTATAATTTGCCTACATGCATATATAGTTGGTGCCCTAAGATTCTTTATATTATAAAGAAAATGTGTTTAAGATTTTTAAGTGATCAAGAGAGTGTGATATGACTACAGATTCATTCCTGTGGGAGTTTAGGAATTTAAATAGGAGGAGAGCTTTGCCCTTAATAGCTGTATGAGATTGGGCAATGGTACTTAATCAGCTGGTGTCCTTTCTGACTGGTGGGACATCAGTATACCCTGCCATTGCCTCCTGGCTAAATGTCAGTCTTTTTAGCTTGGAACATCATAAGTGCTCAATAAATATTAGATAGAAAATTAATAATAAAACAACTTATGAGAAGATAATTGGAAGAAATGACCATCCTCATTAATTTAGTGGCGGATAATACTTAGCCTCTCTTTGAAACTGAGCAAGGTTGAGTGCATCTGCATATCTTATTTTTCTTCTATGTTCAAATCCCATTCATTACCTAATAGACAGTGTTCCTATTTCTGATCTGTTTCTCCAGCTATCAGGATATGTCTTATTATTATACTTGTTAAAGCTGTTTTTAGAGAAAAATATTTCTAGTTTGATGTTAATAAAGTTCATAAAACCATAAACTAAAGATTGTATTGTATCTTATCCTGTGTACTTCAACAGATGTGATGCAAATGTTGAGACATGTCCGTGCAGATTGTGAGTGGAACATGGCTACAAATGGGAAGCACCAATAGAATATGAGTAAGAAATGTCATGACTGCTCAGAAGTTGAAGGGCCCAGATTAGCCTGGTGTACCAAGTGAATGTTTCTTAGAGGAAATGGGATTAATGAACCTTGAAGAGTGGGCTTACTTGGCAAGTAAGAAAGGGAGACAGGTTTTCTTGCAAAGGGAAGCTGATTAGAACAAAGCTGAAGTCATGGGATATTTGGAGAGCAGTTAGTATATCTGCTGAAATAGCGTTTCTCAACCACAGCATTTTTACCATTTTGGTATGGATAATTATCCTGTGCGTTGTGAGAGTTTTCGCTGGATCCTTGGTCTTTATTCCGTAATGCTTACAGTATCCCTCTAGTTGTGAAAACCAGAAGTATCTCTAATATTCTGATATTGCCAGATGTATTCTGAGGGGCATCTTCACCCCTGATTAGGAGTCACTGTGCTAGGAAGATAGGATTTGTGTTGAGGGACAGTGAGAAATGAAGCTGGACATATAGACTAGATTCAGACTGTGAAGGGCTTCAAATACTGGGTAAGTGGTTTAGACATAGCTGTCTGGCTAATGGAGGGAATTCATCTTTTGTGCAGGAAAATGACATGATATTCATATTTTATGAAGATTTATTAACATTTGGCACTTTCCTTGTGATACTTAAGTGCATTCTGCACAGCTCTCTGTCAATAGATAAGCTACTGATTTTTCTCAAGACAGATGCAGCTCCTCTAACATATCTTGATCCCAAGTTTCCTCCTCCGGTGGAAAAAGTATGGAATTGTGGACTTTTAAAAATATAAACCTAGTATATATTCTTAAATAATTCATTTCTGTTTATACTTTAATCAATACAACATCATTATAGATTTTTATTGAACTAATGATGCAATCACTTTAACACACATTTTATTCTTGTCCTCTTCTAATTTTTGTACACATGAAAGTAATTTTTTACAAAAATATAGTTTTAATAAGTTTTCCCATTTATGTCTTTTTTTCACTTTTTCCTAACTGAAACAATTTTCTGTGTATAGGCAGAGTATTTATAATTATTATATTCATGGTGGTAGAGTATCATACTGATATTAATATTATACTAATGAAATATGGAAAAGTTAGAGTGGAAAGGACCCTAAAAGATCCGGTGATTTTGGTCTAGTGTTCTTGGAAGTTCTAAGAGGTGATTCTATTCTCTAAGGTGATTAGACATCTAAGAGGTGATTAGACCAGGACTAATCACCCTGGTCTAGTGATTTCTTCACTAGTGCTCTTGGAAGTTCTAAGCATGTTCTGATAAATTGCCCCAGTCAGTCAGTTTAGTCATTCAGTCGTGTCCAACTCTTTGAGACCCTGTGAGTTGCAGCACACCAGGCTTCCTGTCTATCACCAACTCCCAGAGTCTACTCAAACTCATGTCCATCATGTTGGTGATGCCATCCAACCATCTCATCCTCTGTTGTTCCCTTCTCTTCCCATCTTCAATCTTTCCCAGCATCAGGGTCTTTTCAAATGAGTTGGTTCTTCGTATCAGGTTGCCAAAGTATTGGAGTTTCAGCTTCAGCATCAGTCCTTCCAATGAATATTCAGGACTGATTTCCTTTAGGATTGACTGGTTGGATCTCCTTGCAGTCCAAGGGACTCTCAAGAGTCTTCTCCAACACCACAGTTCAAAAGCATCAATTCTTCTGTGCTCAGCTTTCCTTATAGTCCAACTCTCACATCCATCCATACATGACTACTGGAAAAAACANAATACTCCATTGTGTATATGTACCACAGCTTTCTTAGCCATTCATCTGCTGATGGACATCTAGGTTGTTTCCATGTTCTGGCTATTATAAACAGTGCTGCGATGAACATTGGGGTACATGTGTCTCTTTCTATTCTGGTTTCCTCGGTGTGTATGCCCAGCAGTGGGATTGCTGGGTCATAAGGCAATTCTATTTGCAGTTTTTTAAGGAATCTCCACACTGTTCAAAACATAGCTTTGAATAGATGGACCTTTGTTGGTAAAATAATGTCTCTGCTTTTTAATATGCTATCTAGATTTGTCACAGCTTTCCTCCCAAGGAGCAGCTGTCTTAATTTCATGGCTGCAATCACCATCTGCAGTGATTTTTAGGCCCCCCAAAATAAAGTCTGTCACTGTTTCCACTGTTTCCCCATCTATTTCCCATGAAGTGATGGGACCAGATGCCATGATCTTCGTTTTCTGGATGTTGAGCTTTAAGCCGACTTTTCCACTCTCCTCTTTCACTTTCATCAAGAGGCTCTTTAGTTCTTTGCTTTCTGCCATAAGGATGGTGTCATCTGCGTATCCAAGGTTATTGATATTTCTCCCAGCAATCTTGATTCCAGCTTGTGCTTCATCCAGCCTGGCATTTCACATGATGTACTCTGCATAGAAGTTAAATGAGAAGGGTGACACGTTGCCCCAGGAACTCCCTGATATGCAGAGAAACCTGAGGAGTGCTTAGTGATCAGTTCTTTGGCTTCATCATTTTTACTCAGTCAGAACTACTCAGCTTCTTAATGTTTTCTATATTAGGCTATGCATGAGATTTATTTTGAAGATAGAAGACCATTCAATAAAGAAGCAAAAATGTTTATAAAATCACTGATCTAGCTTGATCTTTTCATTTTACACAGGCTGCATACTGATGTAATAATCTAAAGGTTATCTTCCTTAGAGCTTGCACCACCCTGAAGTGTTCAGTTCTGCAGTGTAAACACTTATTGAATGGGTAAGGTTTTGCCAAAGTACCTAAGTTATTGTGCTAATGAGGCTACTGTCTGGTGACCCTCCACTCTATCAATGGGCTCCATGTATTTTGGTGGGAAGATAAAGGTCCACATTCACATGGAAATGATTTTGACAAGTTAAGCGATAATTCATAGAGCCAGATGTGAGAGTGGGTGAAAGACTGGTGACTGAACTGGAAAAAACGTATACTTTCATTTACTGGGTGGTAAATGACCCTGAGCCTGGGTGTTGTGACTACCCGCTAGCTTGTTTTGTTCTCAAAGTGAAAGTGAAAGTGAAGTTGCTCTTTGCAACCCCATGGACTGTAGCCTACCAGGCTTCTCCGTCCATGGGATTTTCTAGGCAAGAGTACTGGAGTGGGTGGCCATTTCCTTCTTCAGGGGATCTTCCCAACCCAGGGATCGAACCTGGGTCTCCCTCTTTGCAGACAGAGGCTTTACCCTCTGAGCCACCAGGAATGCTTAAAACAGGAAATTTCTTTAGTTAGTTAGGCTTTTTCAGCTGTCAACAAAGTGCTTTCCAAAGGCAGCAGTTTTCCTTTCATGTACATGTTTGTGTATTTCTGAATCCAGCAACTAACGTATGCTACCACCTTGATCCCCTTTGTTTACAAATACAATGAGGGACAAAACTGTCATTCAATTCCTCAGTTTCTCCCAAATCAGAACACAGTCTCCACCTTCCGGCCTCTTACTTGAATCTGCTCTTTCGAAAGAAGGTCTGGATGATGGATTAAGGGCGTGCCCCTCCCCTTTTCATCTCCCCACTGGCCAGCCGTGTCGTGTTCAGACATTCCAACCTTTTCCCTTCACAGTGTCGAAGACAAGCTGTCAAGTAATTTGGGCAGAACCATGCACAGTGGAGGCAGAGAGAGAGAGCCCCAGGGGGATCCTTGCTCTGCCCACTCAGCATTTCGTATGGATGTGAGGAGACTGAAGCGTTGCAAAGGTCAGACCCTGGAGTGAGTCTGATCTATAAAAAGCACCAAAGTGTGCAATAATTGCCAAGGAGCTGAGCCAGAAGCACTGGGGGATTTAAAATGGGTGGTCATGCCCTTGTCCAAGCGATGCTAGGAATGAGAGGTCCAGGATCCTGAGTCCTGACCTTTCTTAGCATCACCGCCCCCTTGTTTAACACGTGTTGCTAAAAGAAGTGACAGCAGAATAGAGCAAATGGAGTTGGGTTTTGTGACTGTTTCCTACTTTCATGGAAGCAGAGATTTGAAACATAAATGACATAATAAGGGGAGTGACGCCATGTCTCCTTTTGTAGTTTCTTTTCTTTTTTATTCTTTTAATATGAGATTTCTTAGGATTTTCCAGAGCTGAGAGAAACTCAATACATTAGGAAGAGCAAATCTCTGACCTGTGAGGTGTAGTGGAAAGAGTCTGAGAAGGAGTCAGGACTTCTGAGTATAATTCTATTTCTGCCACTGGGTAGTGGCCAAGCCTGGGGTGCTCATGGGATTCCTGTCACTTTCTGCATATTCATCTGTAAAATTCAAAGAGCTGAAGGTCTTGAAGGTTTGGTTCAATGCTTTCTTCCTAGGCATCGATGATCCCCTTGCAGCCTGAGTGTTGATCTCCAACATTAAGTGGTGGCAGGAAAGGAGATCCTGTCAGTCCTCTGACAGAGATAATTTTGCTTCTCAGATGGTAGTCAAGGGAGAACCTGAAGTGCATTGACCTAAGCTGCTCATTAAAGCACAGATTCTTGGTCCCCACCCTGAAACCCTCAGTTGAAATCAATAGACCCTGGCCCCAGGTACCTCTGTTTCAGCACTCTTTCCCAGCAGTTTCTTTGTATATTAGGTTTAGAAACCAGAGGAGTTAGTTAGGAAGTGGTTTTGAAAACAGAGAGGTTTGGTAGTGGGGTCCCAGGTGTTGTGCTTTGGGTCCTGCAGACTGGGGTTACCAAAGTTCCCTTACCAGACCCTCTTTCCTTTCTCCTCAGTACTTGACATCCACAGAGAAAGAGTAGTTCCAACCAGTGAAGACATTGCCACCTCCAGGCATCTTTTAAAAATGCAAACACTCCCTGCTAAATGAGATAATACATTTAAGTGTGCTTGAAAGCTGTAAGGCATTATTAAAATGCTTTGTAACTGTAAAGTGCTGTGTAGATGTTAGTCATTATTAAAATGATGCCTCTAGTTTTTATTAACACTGTGGCATAAATGAGATTATGGATTTTATCTACATCCATTGTATATGCTAAGGACTTCTATTCGGGAGACTGTTTGGACTCCCTAACTCTGTGCATCGTGTATTCATACAAAGGATAGTAGATGTGGGTTATTTTTTCAGTGCTTAATTATCTCTTAAGTAATAGAATTGTACTTCTAAACTCGCTGCCATTTAACTTTATGATGACTTTTGCCTGTACGCAGCAGGTACTTTCTCAGCCTGGCTATGGCTCATCTGTTTGACGTGTGTTGACATGATTTAGTAGATGTAACACAGCAGAAGCTTTAAAGTGCCTTCCTGCTTGGGGCGTGTGTCTTTTGCCTCTGCCATCCCCTAGTAGCTGTGATCCTCTCATTCCAGTTTCCATAATGAACAACAAGAGGCACACCTACACGTGTACCTCTGTGCATAGCCCAGCTCCGCCCCAGTCGCTAGTTTGCAGCAGAGCCTTCTATGCAGCCCAGTCTAAACAAATTCCCCGGTTATCCGCTGTATGTATGAGCAAAATATATCATTGCCGTTTGAAGCTATTGCATTTTAGCATGGGTTATTATGCAGCAAAAGCTACTGATACAGTAGAGCAAAGAAAAGCTGTGACAAATGGACAAGTGCCTGGTACAAAGGACAGTGGTGAAGTAGCACAACAGAGGTACCACCTGAGATTACTGTGGCCAGGGGAAGTGGCATCAGGAAAGTCTTCATGGAGGAGGTGGCATGAGAGGAGCCTTGACGGTTGGCTTCATAGGCAGACCTATGTTTGTGCTTATGGGCCCTCTAGTATGACATAATGGAGAAGGCAATGGCACCCCACTCCAGTACTCTTGCCTGGAAACTCCCATGGACGGAGGAGCCTGATAGGCTGCAGTCCATGGGGTCGCTGAGTCGGACATGACTGAGCGACTTCACTTTCATGCCCTGGAGAAGGAAATGGCAACCCACTCTAGTGTTCTTTCTTGGAGAATCCCAGGGATGGGGGAGCCTGGTGGGAAGCCATCTATGGGGTCACACAGAGTCAGATACGACTGAAGCGACTTAGCATCAGCAGCAGCAGTGTAACATAATGGTGGCATTTCAGGCAGAAAAAGGATCAGGAGGAGAGTCTGAAAGTAGGAGAGCATAGGGTGTGTTTAGAAAATTGTTAATAGTTCAGTCTATCAGGAGGTTCAAGTTCTATGCTCATAGAAGAGATGCTGATAAGGCTGGGAAAGAAGATTAAAGTGATAACTTAGAGATTTGAAATGCCAGGTTGCAGTTAATACAATTGAAGGGCTCTGCTCAGTGATGGGCATACTCAGATTCAGCCTTTAGGAAGGTTATCCTTGCAGTGGGATGAAGGGCAAATCATAAAAGGGAATGCTGGGAACCAGGTGGCCTATTAAAAGACTATTACTGGGAGTAGCAAATACTGGAAAGAGGAGATGGAACTTCAGGAAATTCTGGAAGATGTGCTTTGCAATTAAAAAAAGAAAAAGAACATCTTGAAGAATAGAAAATTAGTCTAACTCCTTCTCCCATTGTAGAATGTTGTTTCCTGTCTTTATAATATCTAAAAACTCAAGTTCTACTTGGAAATAAATCAACAAGTTATCGTGACCACAGATTCAATGACTTTACGGATACATTTTTCATGAGTGTTTAAATTCAACATGATAGTTACACACTTCATGGAAAACCATACTCTGGACTTGGGTGTAATTCCCCCTAGTGTAAAAAGGCACTGAAGCAATATTCTCTGTTGTTTTTGTATTTGTTTTTTGTGTAGTTTTGGGGGGAGGTGGATGTTACAGGCAGTGCTCCCTTGACAACTAGACTTTGAGTCAGGAATTTGTGGCAGGAGGTTTACTGGAGCTCAGGAATAGCACCCCTTTGAGGGGTGCGGGGAGCAGTGCTGGTCAGGGAAGAAGTGTCCTGTGATGCAGGAGCAGTTGCTGATCCCATGAGAGCTGTAGAACTGGGATGGTCCTTCAGAGATGTCCAGCCTTGAGCCAAGGAATGGAGCCTTCCTACCTCTGCATTGACCGTCCATAGATATGGGCTACCACTGGGGAAAAGTGCAACCTTGGTGAAGGGTTGTCATCAGCTGTGAATATTCCAGAGAGCAACTCAGCTGGGAGTCACCAGCCATTCACACTTCTAACACTGGGGAGTGAATGCCTGAAGAGAGTGGGGTCTAGATAGCACACCGCTGTATCCACGACAGCAGGGGCACAGAAGTTACTCCAAATCCTGTCCTTGTTCCTAAAGGGAAGTGAATTTTGATAATAATAGCAGTAAATAACAAGGCAGTCATAAACAGCATTGTGAAATAAGTAACAATGATAATCAGAAATTATCATTTATTGAGGGCTTATGCTAGGCCAAGTAATGTGCTTCATCCATGGCACCTATTATTGCAATTTATCTGTTAACAGGCATGCAGGCAGAACAATGCAGTGGACCAAGGTGGGTCCACTGACTGCAGACGCCCAGGTTGGAACCATGATTGTACTATGTATTAGCCGTGTGTTCTTGAGCACCCAGGGCCTCAGTTTCTTCCTTTGTAAGATGAGATTAGTACCAGTAGACTGTATGGATGAGTGTTATGAACTAGGAAAGGGTGGGGGGATGATCTTTCTGGGTTCAAATCGCACACTGTCAAGTTTAATTTTTGGTACGTGTGAGAGGATAGGCCAAAGATGGATGCCATGGCTGGGACCTTGCTCAGTGAGAGGGTGTTTGGTGTTTGTGGAGCGGGAGGGTCAGGGCTAAGAGGGCTGTGTGACAGCAGGAGACGGCCAGAGATGGTCAGCTCACAGGGTCTACGTGCCTTTCCCACAGAAGCCCTGCCCCTGAGGAACAAAACCTAGGGAGCCAACACTTTGTCCTTTTGCTTTGAACAGTAGCCGAGGTTGTCTGAGGGAGTTCCGCGTTTTCTAACTGTTCCCCCATGCCACGGCATGCGTCTGTTTACTAATAAATGCTTTCATTCAGCCCCACTATGGCTCCAAGCTTCCTTGGACAGTTTTCGATGGAGATGAAGACTTTTTAGGCTCAGAAATCCACCCTGGTTATAGAAAGAGGCTTGTCACTGCTGGTGTGATTGCTGGACTGGCAAGCGGGTAAGACCAGAGAGAAGCAGCCATCGGGGGAGGTGGCCATGGAGAAACTTACTGTTGTATGTCATTAATCACTAATTGCTGAATGATTTTATTAAACAGCAGCCATAAAATATCACTTGAGATTTTACAGCCAGTTCTCGCTTTAAGAAAACAATTTCTTATGTCAAAATGACTATTAAATTAAGTGATTCCGTATTAAACATCCTTTGGACTCCAGATGATTGATGGGGGTATGTAATGAATAAGAACCTTTCCTCTGGCTGCTCAGAAGAGATCAGCAGTCACTTATGAAACGGCCATCGACCTTGGGGACCCAGGTGAGACATACTGGTTTCCAAGATACACCTGGACAATTAAAGCAGAAAGAGAGTCTTGAGAAGACAGACTTAGTTTACAGATAAGGAAACTGAGGCCCAGAGAGGTAGAGACTCATTAAGAATCATGGTATAGACAGTGGTGCGGTGACCCTGTTATCTCATACCATGGTTACTCTTAATTATATATTGTTCTCATTATTCCAAGTTGGACTAATTGTCTCCATTTTATAAATGACAAACTAAGCTTGAAAAACTCCCTTGTCATTACCCCAAGCACAGCCACTTCTGAGATAGATTGTGTTGCCTTCCAGTGACACTGACTTGCATTTTGCCCTAAATTTGCTTGTACATGTGCTAGGTGATGGTAGACTCAGTACAGTGACCTAAAACTAAGTCATTTTGGCCTTTCTAGCTATTTCTACTGAAACATTCACGATTTCAGATTTGAAGTACTCTGGGGACAGTGACTATATACCAGCCACAATCCCTTCCTCCAAAGAGCTTATAATCAACTGAGAGGCCTGATCATCAGGTGTTGAGTACTTCAGTGTTCACCTGTATGATCTGGATAATCTGTGCCTCAGGAAACTAGAGGGTGGGGTCTCACAGGTGGTGGTGCTTGAGTTACATCTGGTGAGGTGAGATCTAGCAAAGCCAAACGAGGGAGAGTGTTTCAGCCAGAGCCACAGCAGGAGCTGAGAGCTGGAGACAGGAATAGGGTGATGTTTTGGAGCTTTGCACTTTCAGGAAGCTTTGCACTTTCTGATGCACGCCAAATACATCTTGGCCAAGTAGTATGCCATCTGATTGTGAAGGGCTCAGAACCTACGCAGAGGAGTTGAAATTCCTAGAACTCATGTTGTTTTAATGTTTACCATTCTCATCAGCTGATCATTTGCACTTCTCTCTCCCCTCATCTAGATTGTAGAAGGCAGAGGTCTTGCCAGATAGTTTATCCCTGTATACATTGCCTCACACTGAAATAAATTAAAGAAATAATTACAAGGAGGAGAGAAGGAAGAAATGAGTTGATAAAATGCCACTTGAAATAAGCCTGGAGAAGCTGCTAGGCATGAAGAGCTAAGCTGCCCTGGAGAAGACTTGGCGAGGCCCAGTGCTGAGCAGTCCCAGTGCCCCTGTGGTGGCCGTTCTGGGTATCCTGCTAGCTCCCGTGGTGCCTGCAGGTGGCCCCAGAGCGCTACCCTAGCACGCTTCACTACTCCAGTGAGTTCTCTCAACAGGCGTGCTCAATAGCTGCTCTGAGTCAAGCACCAGGCTAGGCACCAGGCTATGATGGCAGGCAAAACAGATATGGTCTTTACCCTCTCAGTCTTCAGAGCCTAATGGAGAAAACAGATGGTAATGAAATAATCAGATAAAGGTGTAATTGCTTACTCTAGTAAAAGCAGTTGTAAAAGTAAAAGCAAAGGTTGTAATGTGAGGGTAAAACCGAGAGACCTAAGCTAGTCTGGGAGTCTGAAAAGCCTGCCTTAATCGTGTACATATAACAAGGAACCCAAACTTGTCAGATAAATATATTTAAAATCAAACTATATAGGGTGCAGGTAAGGAGGACTCTTCGTGCAGGGGTGCATCTTTCTTGATCTCTGCATGAGTGAGTATGAGAGAGGCAGTGGTTCTGGCTAGCATCAGTCCTCGCCTAGCTCTCCCGCAGTGACATTCTGTGTTTATGGTTAATTGCCTCTTCCTCTTACATTTCATTATGTACATGAGGAAGTTTTTACCAGCATCACTGCTACTCAAAGGATAGTCCAGGTACTAGCACTAGTCCACAAACTGCTACTGATTTGTGATCAGACAAGTAAAGATAAGCACATTCATTGTGACATACATTGAGACATACGGCAGTTTGATGTTCTGTGATTTTTAAAAAAAATTTTTTATTGCATTTATAAAAATATCATTTGGTAATAGTTCAGGAAAATCTATTCATTCACAAGTGGTTTGAAAACCAACTCTACATGATGACCTCTGAGGACCCTTCTGGCACTGAGAGCCTTTGATTTTAATTGGATGAGGGTAGAAACTTCTAGATCACTATTATAAAATATCCAATGTGAGTTCTAGAGCCTGGAGTTGAGTGATTATGAATGAGAAGATGTTATTCTAGAAAGAAACTCTCCTTCAGCTAGATCTCTCAGACATTAGCCAGGCCAACTCCAGAGTAAAGAAGACATGATATCTCTGGAGGCGGGAGTTGGTGGTTTAAGAAGATAGTCACAACATGTCCTTCTCTGGCAATGTACTTGATTTCCAAGCCAAAGCTCTGGTCTCAGAGCATCTTCACAGAAGAGGTTAGAAGTAAAAATTCTGAAATAATCAAATAAACTCAAATGACCCAGTATGTTTGCTCTTTCTTAATCCATTTCACTCCCATCTAACTGCTCAAAAGCTACTTTGATTTATAAATGGAATTTAGGAAGTGAGTAGTTTGAAACATAAGCAATTTAAACTTTGAAAAGTAGCTCCCATGAAGCAAAGTAAAGGTACTTAAAGGATTTCTATTTCCCAAGACCCTAGAAACACAATGAATTAGAGTGTCTCTGTTTAACCAGTGTTATGGATGGTCCCCTGGGTAAACATTGTGCTTTATAAAAAGCTAATACTCAGAAATGGTTTTTAAAAATTAATACTCAGGGACTCTTCCAGTGGAACCATGCACTGCTGACGTTTTGTGAACATGTTGCACAAAAGACCTGCGTTCTTACTGAAAAGCAGCTTCTCCCTGCTGCCCCCTGAAATTTTCCCTGTGAACTTCAATTTCTTGGCTCTCTTCTCCAATGCTTCAGGCCTTGGGGGATCTATTCTAGACCTATGGTCTTGCTAGGAAACAGTGGACTTGAGTAAGTTGAGATGGACAATAGAAGGGTCTAGGTATAGAGACTGAAAGAGCTGGGGATAAATTAAGGACAGCCTGGGGCTTCATCTCATTGGTCACAGAAGGCTGCTTTTCCCTTGCCAGGAGCAGAGCTGGCACGGGGCTGTGGATTTGCCACCTCACGTTTGGCTCATTACTCCTAGAGAGCTAACTGGCTTTGTCATTATTGTCTGTCATTCATTTGGTAGGCACCACGTGTGTCACTCCATTCTGGAACAAAGAGAATTACAATAGCTCAACACCAGCCATGACTTCCTTCCTTCCACTCCTATTTGATTAGCCAAACAGCCCTTGCTCTTGCCACAGAGTGTTTTTCAATTTACTGTTTCTGATGTGGATTTGTCCAGCTCTCTACCATGCCTTCACCACTCGCCTTCATTCCTATCCTTCCCTGTCCCTTACTTTCAGCAATCATTGAGCCTCCTGTTTCACCTAAAGCTAGAGACTACTGCATATAAATGCATCCTGCTTTCCTTTGCCCTTCTCCCTGAAAACTTTTCTCTTTCTCTGTATTTCTCTGCTGTGTTGGAAGAGTAACAGTATCTTCTTAGTGAACTTAAATTTCAATTACACCCTTAATCCTGTCTCTTCCAACCTTTTAGGAGTTTTACTTCATCAGTTACTCTCTAGGTCCAGTATCTTCAAACTCTTTATTCCCTTGCAGTAAGAAGATCATTAATTCTCCCCCATTTAGGAAAAAAAGGAAACAGAATTGTCCTTTCCACTCAAGTGACTTTTCTATTTGTCTCTTTTCTCCATTGCCAAATTTTACGAAACTATGTATAATGAGTGTGGTTCCTCATCTTCAACTCACCTTTAAACCCACTCAGTCAGGTCTCTGCACCACTACTCCTTGGACCATGATCCTTAGGGAACTCTTAGTGTTGAATCCTGTGCTTTCTTTTCATTCCTCATTCTTCCTCACTTCTGCAATATTCTCACTGGTGTCAGCTTCCTTCTAGAGTTTGTCCTTCCTCGGTCACTGTGATTTTCTTCTGTTTTTTTTTTTTTTTTTTTTNTTTTTTTTTTTTTTTTCTTTCTGTCTTTCTGACCATCCCATATTTGTATTTTGTTGGTTCCTCTTAATGTGGGCACCCCACAAATGTCAATCTTTCCAGGATGCCCTCACCATTTTATTGTTTGCTTTTAAAAAAGATTCATTTCCCTGGAAAAGCATACCCACTATCTTTAAGACTGTTAGTTCCTATAATGATCACCAAATCCTTCCCCTACTCTACTCTTTCCAGAATTTTGTTCTTCCCATGCCCTACTTAGACATCTCTACCCTGATATTGTTCAGACACTGAGGGATAGCCCTAGTGAGATATTCCTCGTAGACCTCAAAGCCGAAAATCTCCATGACAGAACATATTGCCTCCCTCCCTCCCCCAAGTTAGTTAAAATCATTCCTCTTGAGTTCTTGGATTATCTTAGTAAGCAATCTCACCACCCATCTTTTCCAACATGGAAATCTCAAATCACCTGGACTCCACTCATTCTCTCAGTAATCCCCAGCCTTTTGAACCCATGACAGTTTATGATACTTGCAAGATATATTTTTCAGCTGTGTCTTTATCATCCCTATGGGCATTACAAAAAAACCCAACATATCCCCATCATCTTTCACCTAGCCCAGCTTCCTTTCTGTCCTCTCTGCCTTCCAGTTTTGCTCCTTTTGAGTAAGAATCTTAATGTTGCCTTGTAAGTTTTGAAATGCAGACAAAACGATGTTGTCCTTTTGGTTAAAAACTGCTGTTGAAATTAAGAGATATGTAAAAGAATTTAAAATAAAAGTGTAATGACACCCTAGTGAGTCATGATTACATGAGAAGTGTGTCACAAAAATTTTTTGACCAATAATAAAAACTGATGTTGATGAGTTATCACTTTTTTTTTTTTTGGTAAATTTGAGGCAATTCAAGGTTACCAGTACCATTATGTCATTCTTACATGCTTGCACTCCTAAATGAACAAAAATCAATTGCATGACAGCTAATGTGTCCCTAGTCATTCCTGTCTTATTGCCCATAGTAATCTGCCTTTTTGGACAATCCAGAAAGAGATGCCGTAAACCTGAATCATTGTTGGGCAGTATTTTACAAAAGATTATTTGAGATAGTGTCAAAATCAAGGTGTACTCACCAGACTCTGTCTTATGTGATAAATGTAACCAGGGAATCAAGATTGAGAAAAACTAGCCTAGAGAATTTTTTATTGAAGTATAGTTGATTTACAACATTGTGTTACATTCAGGTGTATAGCAAAGTGACTCAGTTTTATATATATATATATATATACACACATACATACATACGTATGTGTGTGTGTGTGTGTGTGTGTGTGTGTGTGTGTGTGAGTTGCTTCAGTCGTGTCTGACTCTTTGCAACCCACTTGACTGCAGCCTGACAGGCTCCTCATTCCATGGGATTCTCCAGGCAAGAATACTGGAGTGAGTTGCCATGCCCTCCTCCAGGGGATCTTCTGAGCCAGGGATCAAACTTGTGTCTCTTATGTTTCCTGGATTGGCAGACAGGTTTTTTACCACTAGTGGCATCAGTTCATGTCTGACTCTTTGCGACCCCATGGACTGCAGCACACCAGGCTTCCCTGTCCATCACCAACTCCTGGAGCTTGCTCAAACTCATGTCCATCAAGTCAGCCATGCCAACCAACCATCTCACCCTCTGTCATCTCCTTCTCCTGCCTTCAATCTTTCCCAGGTCGTTGGTCTTTTCCAATGAGTCCTTTGCAACAGGTAGCCAAAGTATTGGAGCTTTAGCATCAATCCTTCAGCCTCAGTCCTTCCAATGAATACTCAGGACTGATTTCCTTCAGGATTGACTGGTTGGATCTCCTTGCAGTCCAAGGGACTCTCAAGAGTCTTCTCCAACACCACAGTTCAAAAGCATCAAATTATTCAGCACTCAGCTTTCTTTATAGTCCAACTCTTGCATCCATACATAACTACTGGAAAAACCATAGCTTTGACTAGGTGGACCTTTGTTGGCAAAGTAATGTCTCTGCTTTATAATATGCTGTCTAAGTTGGTCATAGCTTTTCTTCCAAAGAGCAAACATCTTTTAATTTCATGGCTATAGTCACCATCTGCAGTGATTTTGAATCCCAAAAATAGTCTCTCCCTGTTTTCCCATCTATTTGTCATGAAGTGATGGAATTAGATGCCATAATCTAGGTTTTCTGAATGTTGAGCTTTAAGCCAACTTTTTCATTCTCCTCTTTCACTTTCATCAAGAAGCTCTTTAGTTCTTCTTCAATTTTTGTCACAAGGGTGGTGTCATCTGTCTATCTGAGGTTCTTGATATTTCTCCCAGCAGTCTTGATTCCAGCTTGTGCTTCATCCAACCTGACATTTCACATGATGTACTCTGCATATAAGTTAAATAAGTAGGGTGACAATATACAGCCTTGACACACTCCTTTCCCGATTGGGAACCAGTCTGTTGTTCCATGTCCAGTTCTAACTGCTTCCTCTTGACCTGCATACAGATTTATCAGTAGACAGGTCAGGTGGTCTGGTAATCCCATCTCTTTCAGAATTTTCCAGTTTGTTGTGATCCACACAGTCAAAGGCTTTGACGTAGTCAATAAAAGAGAAGTAGATGTTTTTCTGGAATTCTCTTGCTTTCTCAATGGTCCAGTGGATGTTGGTAATTTGATCTCTGGTTCCTCTGCCTTTTCTAAACCCTGCTTGAACATCTGGGAGTTCATGGTTCACGTACTGTTGAAACCTGGCTCAGGGAATTCTGAATATTACTTTGCTAGCATGTGCTGCTGCTGCTGCTAAGTCACTTCAGTTGTGTCCGACTCTGTTGGCCCCAGAAATGGCGGCCTACCAGGCTCCTCTGTCCCTGGGATTCTCCAGGCAAGAACACTGGAGTGGGTTGCCATTTCCTTCAATGAATGAAAGTGAAAAGTGAAAGTGAAGTTGCTCAGTCGTGTCCAACTCTTCGTGACCCCATGGACTGCAGCCCACCAGGCTCCTCCATCCATGGGATTTTCCAGGCAAGAGTACTGGAGTGGGGTGCCATTGCCTTCTCCATTGCTAGCATGTGAGATGAGTGCAATTGTGTAATTGTGTGGTAGTTTGAACATTCTTTGGTATTATTGCCTTTCTTTGGGATTGGAATGAAAACTGACCTTTTCCTGTGTGTGTGTGTGTGTGTGTGTGTGTGTGTGTAGTTTTTCAGGTTATTTTTCCCTTATAGGTTATTACAAAATAATGAATATAGTTCTCTGTGCTATACAGTACATCTTCATTGGTTATCTACTTTATATTGAGGAGTAAGGATCACAGGTAGCACGGTTTTAAAGAATCTGCCTGCCATTGCAGGAGATGGAAGAGACGAGGGTTCAATCCCTGGATCAGGAAGATCCCCTGGAGTAGGAAATGGCAACCAAATACTGGGGAAGGCAAGACAGGCATCTTGGCTTCTCCAGTATTCTTGCCTGGAAAATTCAGTGGACAGAGGAGCCGGGCGAGCTGCAGTCTGTGGAGTCGCAGAGAGTCAGACACGAATGAGCACACACTCTTATATGTTAATCCCAAGCTTCTAACTTCCCTGGTGGCTCAGAGGTTAAAGTGTCTGCCTGCAATGCGGGAGACCTGGGTTGTATCCCTGGGTTGGGAAGATCCTCTGGAGAAGGAAATGGCAACCCACTCCGGTATTCTTGCCTGGAGAAGCCCATGGACGGAGGAGCCTGGTGGGCTAGAGTCCATGGGGTCGCAAAGAGTCGGACACGACTGAGTGACTTCACTTCACTTCTAACTTAACCCCCACTTTCATCTCTGGTAACCATAAGTTTGTTTTCTCTGTGTGTGGATCTAGTTCTGTTTTGTGTATGAGTTCATTCGTATCTTTTTTTTNTTTTTTTTTTTTTTTAGATTCAAGTATAAATGATATCATATGATATTTGTCTTTGGCTTACTTCATTTAGTATGATAATCTTCAGTTCCATCTATGTTGCTGCAAATGACATTATTTAATTCTTTTTATGGCTGAGTAATATTCCATTGTGTATATGTAGCGTATCTTCTTTACCCATTCATTGTCAATGGACATGTGAGTGGCTTCCATGTCTTGGCTAGCCTAGAGATTAAATTCCAAACCCTTTAACATGGTGTAGACTGCCTTCTCACACCAAATGCTTGAAACATCTTTCCAAACTCACATTCACCTACTGACTTACATTCTACACCTATCAGTCATCTCATACATACCAGGAGATCATTTACCTCCAGGTCTTCAGTCATGCCTTCCCTTTGCCAGGATAGTGGAAGTGGAACACTGCAGTTCCAGACAAACTATTTAATATCTCCTAAAATTCTGCTCAAAAGTTACCTAACTTTTGAAACCATCTGAACTCTTTCCTGTTTCATTTTCAGAGATGTTAAGGGCGTGTTTCCTAAGATGGACATGTTTCTTGAGACAGGCACCTTGGCTTCTCCATTAGAAGTTCTAATATTTTGGGCCATTTTTCTAAGCCTAAGTTTGTTCATCCACCTAACGATGATAATCATGCTGTTCTCTACCTTATAGTTACTGTGGAGATGTGTCAGGTAATTAACCGTGTCTGGTTGGGGCTGGGTATCTTCTGCAGTCCTTTTACAGGTTCGGGTCAGTTAATGTCTGCAGCTCCTTCAGACAGTATATGGTAATACTATGCTCATCTGGAATCAGCCTCACTTTGCATCTCTCCAAAGCACCTCAAGTGTGGAGTAAATTAATTTTCAGCATGTTAGATGCAGTCTCAAGGTAATTTTCCATGATATTTCCCAGCAGGGAGGCTTTGAAATAACATCCCTCTTATAATCAGTACTATGTACTGTGCTGTGCTCATCAGCAGATGGGATTTATCCTTGCACATTTGGACTTGACAGAGGTCAGCCCTCATCTCTCTCTACATGTCCTTGTGTGTTCCTGACAAGCTGGCCTCTTTCCTTTCCTTCTTTCCCAGCCCTCCTCATCATACCCTACCTCTTAGTCTAGCCACATCCTTAGCTCATTGGCTGAAATTAATTATGATAGCAGCTGGAGTTCTGAGACTCGGAAGGACTTCATTCTGTTTAGATTTCATTTCTGACCAGAGTCATCAAGCCATCATAGTATCAAAGATGCCATATTTACTGCTCCCAGACAATGGAGGACATGGAACAGGGACCTTCCCAACCTTTTCTCTGCCCCTTAGAGTCATTCTTGGGTTCGGTTCCATTAAAAAAAAAACAAAAAACAAAAAAACTAGGATTAATAGCATGAACATTTATTACTATCACTAGCATCTTTGCCTTTCATGTCATTATTAGACCTCTTTCTCAGAAGAGAAAACTAAGCTTGAGAGGTTAAGTAAGCAGCCCAAGTTCACACAGTTCCCAAGTGGCAGCATCAGAATCCAACCTAGGCTTTACTCCAGAGCTGAGAGATTAACCACAATTCCTATACCACCTCTCTGTGTCAGATGGTTATCTCCTTCAAGGCTATTTTCAGATTCAGCAGGAAGGAGATTTCTGGATGAAACAGACCTGAATCAGAAATACCTGACTTCTTCACAGTGGGGAAGAAATCCCAGGACCTTTGTCTAAGGGCTGCTTCCCAGCCTGTGATCGAGAAGCTTCACATCATGTCTTTCAATGGAGCCTCCATCCCCAGCCCTTTGGAGAATCCTGCATGGGAGGGAGGCAGCCCGTATTTTCTCCACAAACTACAGGACTCTTCCTTGATGGTTACACAGGATGACCTCAGCAAAGCTGACAAGATGTTTCCATATTTGTTAAACAAGAACCATTTGTTTAGCTCAGGAGCATCTGTTGAATAAACAAGATATCTGATGTGCCATTTGCTCATTGGAAATTAACAAACCCTTTAAAAATGGCAATTTGTCAGGAGTTATATGAGGCAGAATTCATTCTCAGCAAGTGCACAAATTGAAACTTCCTTCCTGGGCTTTCTAGAATCCCCCAGAGCTGACTATATAGAAAAGGTTCCGTTTAATTCTGCCATCATTAAGGAAAATATGCAGACATGTTGGGGGAAGTGAGGCAAGTGTCCTGTTAAGGAAATGAAGGATCCAGGAGAATGTGTCCTCCAGAACAGTTGGTAAGAGCTAGTCCCCTTCTGGTTTGTTTTTCCATTCAGAGAATGTATGTACCCTGGTTGGGAGGCACTTTTTTTTTTTCTTTTTTTTCTCCTTCTTCCATGCTGTTTTTAAGAATCATTTGGTAAACTTGTCATCAGCCAGCATTATTCCTGTATGTGGCTACCTGTGGGGAGGGAATGGAGGAGGAGAGGGTTTAAGTTACTATAGCAATAAAGGAGATAGGGAAAATAGTGAAATGAAAAGGCTGTCACATCTCTCAGGGATGTAGTGGCTACTACTAGAACGCTGGCTAAAATGAAGTCTGAGCATAATCCTATTTTCCCCATGAAACACAAATGAATCACAGTGTTGGCCCATTTTGAATTCATCCTTGAATGACCACAATGTGCTGGCACCAGGTGCCCCAGGCAGAAGGGACAGTGAGTGATAGTTAGCATTTACCAAGTGCAGGTGCCACGCTAAGCACATTACTGGCATCATTTAGCTCTATGCCCACAAACCTGTACTGTTACTCCCATCTACAGATGAGGAAACCAAGGCTTAGAAAGAGGTAGAAATGGGATTTAGACTCACGTAGTCTGAATTCCCATTGATGTGGTCATGAGGTTGTATGGTCTCTGTTAGTCTGAAGAGTCAGGGTCCCTGGGATGCTAGGTGTGAAGACTGAGCAGGGCAGGCTCCACGCTCAGGAGCCCTGCTCTGGGCCAGAGCAGAAGTATATTCAGCAAGATCTTCCTGAGATTCCTGGGAAATGTTGGCTGGCTTGAGGCTGATAAGCTGTTCTTGGTGCTTAGTCATTCAGTCATGTTGGACTCTTTGTGACCCCATGGACTGTAGCCACCAGGTTCCTCTATCCATGGGAATTCTCCATGCAAGAATAGTGGAGGGGGTTGCCATGCCCTCCTCCAGGGGATCTTCCCAACACAGGGATCGAACCTACATCTCACACATTGCTTGCAGATTCTTTACTGTTTGAGCCACCAGGGAAGACCAAGAATACTGGAGTGGGTAGCCTATCCCTCCTCCAGGGGATCTTCCCAAGCCAGGAGTTGAACTTGGGTCTCCTGCATTGCAGGCAGATTCTTTACCAGCTGAGGTACCAGGGAAGCCCCAATTTTTGCTGGATTACAATTCAAATTTTTTATCTAGAGGGGCTTTGTGGGTGGGAGGGGCTATTGAGCCAGGCGAGTTCTCAGGCTTTATATAAGTGAGTCCCTGTGGACTCTAGTTAGAAGCTAAGGAGTTAGCTGACTCTGGGCCCAGAGCAACTTGCTGCCTCATCTCCTCACATTAGCCCTCTTAGCAATTGATCTTGTAAACTTTCTGAATCAGAGACATTAAAGATGAAAAAGGGCCTATTAACTGATGTTGCTCCAGCCCTGGACCAAGCAGAATGGCTCCCAGGAGAGGAATTCAGAGCATCTGGTTCAGTTTAATTGTAATTGTCCCAGAGGGTCTGACTTCTTGCTCTTTCCCCAGGCAGCCCTTCTCCAGGCCGGCAGATGCAGGTGTGAGCGATGTCTCAGAGGAGTACTCTGTCCTGTGCCAGAGCTCTGAGTCCTCACCTCCGTCTCACTTTCTAGGGCTTGGGAGTTTTCATGTGTTGCCTCTGGAATGTGCTGGGGTTTGGGGGGTAGATGAAGTAGCTCTAACTCCTAGATAGAAGCTGGTGATTTTACCTGTTTCTCCTCTTAGCCAGGAGATGTGCCTCCAGCAGTGTCTATGCAGGTAAAAGGAAGTGTGGGGGCTTGGAACAGAAGTGGGAGTCAAAGACTGCAATACACTGGGAAGACCTGACATGAGTTGTTGAGTATTCCTAAGCCTAGGAATGTCTTACTATTAAAGCCTTACTATCACAGACTTTGATCCTCACAACAACACTTAGACGTAAGTATGTTGTTATTCTCTTAACAGAGAAGGGGAGTCTGAGGCTCAGAGAGGTCAGATGAGTGTCAAGGTCATGTAACTTGGTGGGGAAGCTAGAATCAGAGAGATCTTGGGCTGCAAAGCCCCCTCTTATCCCTGCTTCTTAGTGAAATGTACTGAACAAGATAGAAATGCGGAAGAGGAAGAGGCAGGAAGGAACTGGTGCTGACTTTGAGTTGAAATGGCTGATACTCAGATCAGCCAGGTTTAGCATCCTGAACTGGGAAACCTGGGCATGTGGCATGAGCTCTCTGTGCAGGTCTCAGGTGCCAAGATCTTACAGTGTTTGCAAATCTGTTAGTACATAGGCTGTGTTCCCTTCCAGGCCTAGGAAAGGGGGTAATTCACTCATATACCCTCTGCTTAGAGAATGAGGCTGCTGGGCAAAGGTGTTCAGTGACTGATCCTTGCATCTTAAGTGCAGCTGGTTAGCATTCTTTGGCTCTGCTGCCCCTGCCTAGATCTCCTCACTTGTTACTGAAGGAGATATTTTCATTCTTTCAGTTACTTTTTCTTTTCTTTTTTTTTTATTTTACAATACTATATTGGTTTTGCCATATATTGACATGAATCTGCCATGGGTGTACATGAGTTCCCAATCCTGAACCCCCCTCCCACCTCCCTCCCCATATCCTCTCTGGGTCATCCCAGTGCACCAGCCCCAAGCATCCTGTATCCTGTATTGAACCTAGACCGGCGATTCGTTTCTTACATGATAGTATACATGTTTCAATGCCATTCTCCCATCTCATCCCACCCTCTCCCTCTCCCACAGAGTCCAAAAGTCTGTTCTATACATCTGTGTCTCTTTTCCTGTCTCGCATACAGGGTTATCATTACCATCTTTCTAAATTCCATGTATATGTGTTAGTATACTGTATTGGTGTTTTTCTTTCTGGCTTATTTCACTCTGTATAATCGGCTCCAGTTTCATCCACCTCATTAGAACTGATTCAAATGTATTCTTTTTAATGGCTGAGTAATACTCCATTGTGTATATGTACCACAGCTTTCTTATCCATTCATCTGCTGATGGACATCTAGGTTGTTTCCATGTCCTGGCTGTTATAAACAGTGCTGCGATGAACACTGGGATACACGTGTCTCTTTCAATTCTGGTTTCCTCAGTGTGTATGCCCAGCAGTGGGATTGCTGGGTCATAAGGCAGTTCAGTTTCCAGTTTTTTAAGGAATCTCCACACTTTTTTGGGGGCTGCTATTGGCTGAGGGTCTGGACATTGCCATGAGTTACTGGTGGTTGATTTTAGATCCCAGGATATTATTCAGGAAGGGCAGGCCTATTTAGATAGATGACTATCTTGGGTCCTGGCACACATGCAGGGTGAGAAGCATGAGACCCCTGAATGTAGAAATCAGAGAAGTACAGAAAGGGAACTGGGGATCGGGGATGAGGGTGGGAGGGATCATCAAAGAATCGCCTGTGCCACAGTTTGTCCCCAAGTTGTCCCTGAAAGAGTTGTTTGAAGGAACAGGAGACTGTACACTTTTATTTTCCACCCATCCATGCCTTGTGTTTCTAGGATTAGTTTGATCTGTGTCACCGTGTCACTCTTTGGGACACATGCAGTAAAAGGAAGCTCTGTTGAGGTTAACTTATGGGATCATTTGAATCTTGTCTCATCTCCTTTTCCACCTGAGGAATCTTGGGTAAGCCACTTAAATTCTCAGTTCAGTTCAGTTCAGTTCAGTCGCTCAGTCGTGTCCAACTCTTTGCGACCACATGAATCACAGCACGCCAGGCCTCCCTGTCCATCACCAACGCCCGGAGTTCACTCAGATTCATGTCCATCGAGTCAGTGATGCCATCCAGCCATCTCACCCTCTGTCGTCCCCTTCTCCTCCTGCCCCCAATCCCTCCCAGCATCAAAGTCTTTTCCAATGAGTCAACTCTTCACATGAGGTGGCCAAAGTACTGGAGCTTCAGCTTTAGCATCATTCCTTCCAAAGAAATCCCAGGGTTGATCTCCTTCAGAATGGACTGGTTGGATCTCCTTGCAGTCCAAGGGACTCTCAAGAGTCTTCTCCAACACCACAGTTCGAAAGCATCAAGGATCTCTATTCATGCATTTTTTCTTGTATCATGCAGTAGCTCTGGTTTTAATTTTTCAGGAACCTCCAGACTGTTTTCCATAGTGCTGGCAATTTAATTCCCAGCAGCAGTGCAATAAAATCTTCTCATCCTACATCCTTGCCAACACTTGTTATTTCTTGTCTTGTTGAAAATAGCCATTCTAACAAGTGTGAAGTAACGTCTCATTGTGATTTTACTTTGTGTCTCCATGATGGTTATTGATGTTGAGCATCTTTGTGTATACCTTTTGGCTTTCTTTATACATTTATGCATTTTCAGTTTGGGGGCAATACATGCTTCATAGATTTCTTCTTAGAATTAAGTGATGTAATGATGTAAAGAAATGAGGTGCCTGGAACACTGTAGCTGATAAACACGTGTTGGTCATTTTCTCACCTCCCTCCTTCTTTCTCCATTGAAGAAAGGCAGGCTCCGTGGTGCATCATAGAATGTCCTCCAGGGCCGAGTCCAGTGGACCTGGGTTTAAATCTGAGAGCTGCCATTTATTAGTTGTGATGACTTAGACAATCCACCAACCTAGCTCCTCTGAGCCTGTAGTCCCTGGCTCATGAAATGCAGACAAAAATTGGAAGTTTTGATCATTGGTTGAACCTCATGATTAAGTACCAGCTTCATGCTAGGAAGTGGATTCACCATGGTGGATAAAGCAGGCAAGGCCCCCTTCCCTTTAGGAAACTTACATTCTCGAGGAGAGGCAGGCATTGTTCAGATAACCACACCAATTATTGTTAGTTTTAAATAGTATCACACACACGGCCTCATATCACAGGTACCATAACAGCACACACACACACACACACTATCAGTACATGAGCATCAGTGGTCTTGTGGTTACCGTCTTCTTCATGAGGGTCCCATGTGATTACGGCCTCTTTCCTCACATAATTTCCTGTTGTCTTCCAGACCCATTTATACACATGAACCCATGTGTATAAAGCAGAGACGCTTTTCCCTAACTATTCCTTCCAGCCCCGGTTAGGTCTGGCACAGCCATCAGCAAGGCTTTCCCATGAAGCGGGCTGTCTTTGTAGGCTCTGAGCAAGCATGTCCGTGCTACCATAATGTACCAGAATGTGTGCCCCTAACAGTCCTGAGGCAAAGATCAGGAAATTCTGTTTTTATTCTCTTCAGAGCTAAGATACAATTAAAAATGTTACCACAGTAATTGGCAACATCCATTAACTTGATGAGGATTGCCAGAGGCAGCACGTTTCCCCCCCTTCTGCACATTATTAGTCTATAAATATACCTGGTTCCTTTCTCTTTCTTCTCTAGAATTTCTACAAAATATCCGCCCAAGCTGTCTCCTTAATGCCCTTTGCCTTTTCAAATTAACTCTCTCAGTTCCTCCAGCACTTCCAGTCCATACCATGCAATCATGCATCTAATTGCATGTGCTGGTGTACGGAGAAGCAGCTGGGGAAAGCCCACAGCACCGAGAGCTCCGGGCTCAGAGTCACCAGAGTCTGGTGGGAGTCCCAGCTCCACCTGGCTATCTTGAGTGACTTTGGCTTGGGGTTTGATTATCTGCAAAATGGGAACAATACCTGCTAGGACTAACGCAGTGAGATTACAGGAGGATGGTGAGAAGGTGCTCTGTAAGCTCTTGCATGTGGGGCCCTCCAGATCATTGCTCCCCAGCAGTAACTTTGTCTTCCTGCTCCCCTCCTGGTCTGGTCCCCATAGAGGTGCAGGGCAGACGGGATTTGGTGGCACAAGACTGTGGAGAAAAGCCCTCTTCAGCTGCAGCTGCACCCTGCCGGTGGCCAGCAACACCTCAGGGACCTTCCTAGCAGGAGGTTCCTCTCCCTTCTGAAGCACTCACTTGATTAGAAAGATATCCCACCCCTGCCTCAAAGAAGTAAGGCAGAGCAGGATGGAACAGGGGTGGGCGAACGGTCCGCACAAAGGAAGAGCTCATGTACCTCCATCCTCCACAGCCACAGAGTCTCTCAGTGCCAGAGAGCAGAAAGGGAGGGGATGCTGGCATCACCCACCCCACACCAGGCAAGCCCTGTGATTTGGAGAGAGAGGAACTGTGCCCAGAGGGGTCAAGTGACATAGCCAAAGCCACAGTGCTAGACTGTGAGCAGAACTAAGGTCTTTGCCCCAGCCCAGTGCTTTTTCTCCTTCACTCCAATGCAAGTTTTCCTTAGACAGTTTTGAAAGGTTGTTGTTGAACCATGTAAAGACGCCGGGATTCCTTGCCTCCGGAGGAGAAGAATTCAATCCGGGGCCAGAGACGAGGCTTGATTGCTCAGAGCTTTTGTGTAATAAAGTTTTATTAAAGTATAAAGGAGATAGAGAAAGCTTCTGACACAGACATCAGAAGGGGGCAGAAAGAGTACCCCCTTGCTAGTGTTAGCAATGGGGTTATATACTCTCCAGTGAATCCAAAGAATGTCTGGAGGTTGTAAAGACCTCACCAGACATACTCCCATAATTTACATTTTAAGATAACAGAATTAGCCAGAAGGTTTAATCCGGAGACTGTCCTCAGGCAGGATACATTGTTATATAATCCTTGTAAGGACAAGACCTACTCCCATAAGTTACCCTGGTGGCTCAGACAGTAAAGCATCTGTCTACAATGTGGGAGACCCGGGTTTGATCCCTGGGTTGGGAAGGTCCCCTGGAGAAGGAAATGACAGTCCAGTCCAGTACTATTGACTGGAAAATCCCATGTACAGAGGAGCCTGGTAGGCTACAGTCCATGGGGTCCCAAAGAGTTGGACACGACTTCACTCCCATAATTTACATTTTAAGATAACAGGTTAGCCAGAAGGTTTAATCCAGAGACTGTCCTCAGGCAGGATACATTATTGTTATGTAATCCTAAGGAATGTAGAGGAAAGAAAAGTTTGTCTTTTCTTCCTCCTTGAGAATTCCAGACCCCTCTCTCCTTGGGGATCCCTAGACTTCTTATCAACCTGCCTAGGAAATGACTCTCTCACTTTCTACACAATTGGTGGTATTTAGATGAGTGTATGTGTGTGTGCACATCTTTGTGTGTGTTTGAATGTAAGATGCCAGGAACCATTGGGCATAGTCTCTAAATATGTGCATATGCGATTTCATGTTCATAAAGACAAAACAAGGAAGTTTTTACTCTTATGGAAAATTATAGGTTTAGAGAGGTTAAGTAACTTGCTCACAGTCACACAGCTAATAGATAAAGAGCCAGGATTAGAACCTAGGACTGATGATTCCAAAGCTCCTAACCACTGGACATAGATGAGACAAGTTCTTGTCCTAAAAACAGACTATGAGTTAAAAATAATACCTAGTGTGATCAGGCAACCCCAATAAACACTGACTGTATCATCCCAGACTCCAGTTTAGGAAATGTGGGGCAGTGAGACTTCTTTTTTTAATAAGATAAAGTGATTTTTCTCATCAAAATATTATTTACTTTTAAGTGAAAGATAAGTGAAGGATAATTGCTTTACAATATTGTATTGGTTTCTGCCTTACATCATCATGTATCAGCCATAGATATGCATATGCCCCATCTCTCCTGAAGCTTCATCCCAGCTCCCACCCCATCCTACTCCTCTAGGTTGTCACAGAGCCCTGGTCTGAGTTCCCTAAGTCGCACAGCAAATTCCCACTGGCTATCTATTTTACATATGGTAATCTATATGTTCCCATGCTACTTCCTCTATTTGTCCCACTCTCTCCTTTAGTCCCCCAGCCCACGGCGAGACTTTTGTTCCTTCCTAATTGTTTTTGAGCTGTTTCAAATCCTAAAAGATGATGCTGTGAAAGCGCTGGTCTCAATCTGCCAGCAAACTTGGAAAACTCAGCAGTGGCCACAGGACTGGAAAGGGTCAGTTTTCATTTCAGTCCCAAAGAAAGGCAATGCCAAACAATGCTCAAACTACCACACAATTGCACTCATTCACATGCTAGCAAAGTAATGCTTGAAATTCTCCAAGCCAGGCTTCAACAGTATGTGATTGGTGAACTTCCAGATGTTCAAGCTGGTTTTAGAAAAGACAGAGGAACCAGAGATCAAATGGCCAACATCTACTGGATCATCAAAAAAGCAAGAGAGTTCCAGAAAAACATCTACTTCTGCTTTATTGACTATGCCAAAGCCTTTGACTGTGTGGGTCACAATAAACTGTGGAAAATTCTTGAAGTGATGGGAATACCAGATCACCTTACCTGCCTCCTGAGAAATCTATATTCAGGTCAAGAAGCAACAGTTAGAACTGGACATAGAGCAACAGACTGGTTCCAAATTGGGAAAGGAGTATATCAAGGCTGTATACTGTCACCCTGCTTATTTAACTTATATGCAGAATACACCATGCAGAATGCCAGTCTGGGTAAACACAAGCTGGAATCAAGAGAGCCTGGAAAAATATCAATAACCTCAGATGCGCAGATGACACCACCCTTATGGCAAAAAGTGAAGAAGAACTAAAGAGCCTCTTGATGAAAGTGAAAGAGGACAGTGAAAAAATTGGCTTAAAATTCAACATGCAAAAAACTAAGATTATGGCATCTGATCCCATCACTTCATGGCAAATAGATGGGAAAACAATGGAGACAGCGACTGACTTTATTTTTTTGTGCTTAAAAATCACTGCCTGTGGATGGTGACTGCAGCCATGAAATTAAAAGACACTTGCTACTTGGAAGGAAAGTTATGACAAACCTAGACAGCATATTAAAAAGCAGAGACATTACTTTGCCAACAAAGATCTGTCTAATCAAAGTTATGTTTTCTCCAGTGGTCATATATGGATGTGAGAGTTGGACCATAAAGAAAGCTGAGCACCAAAGAATTGATGCTTTTGAACTGTGGTGTTGGAGAAGACTCTTGAGAGTCCCCTGGACTGCAAGGTGATCTAACCAGTAAATCCTATAGGAAATCAGTCCTGAGTATTCATTGGAAGTATTGATGCTGATGTTGAAACTCCAATACTTTGGCCACCTGATGCGAAGAACTGACACACTGGAAAAGACCTTGATGCTAGGAAAGATTGAAGGCAGGAGAGAAGAGATGACAAAGGATGAGATGGTTGGATGGAATGGCCGACCAGATGGACATGAGTTTGAGTAAGCTCCGGGAGTTGGTGATGGATAGGGAAGCCTTGCGTGCTGCAGTCCATGGGGTTGCAAAGAGTCAGACATGACTGAGCGACTGAGCTGAACTGAATTGTTTTGCTTAACTGATCTCTATATCTTTATTATATATTTATTACGTATTTCTTTCTCAAATTATATCCTACCCCACTTTCTAACCCCTCCACTACCTCTGGCCCCTAAGCCTCATTTTTCTGCTGGGGTCCATGCTGGACACACAAGAAGCATTTGGGAAGTTTCAGGTATTGGCTCAGGACCTCAGTGAATGAGGTCATGAGAGGATCCCCACAATGCACTGCCATTTGGGGGTCACACAACACATGTTGTGGTATGTTAAGCATATCCCATAGAAACCAAAAATAAAGGTAAAGCAACATTAATAGGTTGTTCTAAGTTTTAAAAAATTCTATTGGAGTACAGTTGATTCAGTTGTTCCTGGTGGCTCAGATGGTAAAGAATCTGCCTGCAGTGTAGGAGCCCCAGGTTCAATCCCTGTGTCAGGAAAATCCCCTAGAGAGGGGGATGGCTAGCCACTCCCATATTCTTGCCTGGAGAATCACATGGACAGAGGAGTCTGGCAGACTGTAGTCCATGGGGTTGCAAAAAGAGTCAGATGTGCCTGAGCGACTAACATTTTACTTACAGTTGATTTGCAATATTATGTTAGTTCCTGCTGGACAGCAAAGTGGATCAGTTACACATATACAAGTGTATCTTTTTTAAAAGATTCTTTTCCCATATAGGTCACTACAGAGTATTGAGTAGAGTTCCCCGTGATGTATGGCTGGTTCTTATTATCTATTTTATTATACATAGTAGTGTGTATATGTCAGTCCCAATCTCCCAATAAAACATTTTTAAAAAGTATAGACTTTTCTAAGTAACAGTTTGTAAAAGATGTTTTAATAGAAATTAACTTCTAAAGAAATAGAGTGAAGGTACCTACAGAAAGACAGGAATTTGTCCAGTGTTATGGAATGTCACAGATTTTAGTTTTCAGGAAGCAATTCGTAATTCCTGGCGTGGTGGCTTTTCACTGACTTCAGATCCTTTCTTATTCTGTCTCCAAAGTGGTCTCTTATGAGTGCTGCTCAGTATTCTCCTCCCCATCATGTCTATTCGCACCATCATGCCTTGGGCCATATCATCGCTCTCTCCTTTCTGACTCTCCAATCCCACACATTCTTCAAGCCTGCTCCTTTTATCCCCATCGCTGTGAAACCCTACCTGATCCACTGCACCTTTCCAACAAGGCTGAAATTCTCTCTGTGTGTTACCCCATAAATACCTATTAAAGGTACTCTCAGGAGATAGGTAGTGGGGTCTGAGAATGAACATTCCAAAATCTGATGGCTGGGAATAAGAGCATTGCCTGTTCTCTGCAGTCCCTCTACAAATGAGGCATTGTGCTTGGTCTGTTTAATAGGCTCAGATAGTTGTCTACGAGCTACCTTTCCTTAAGCTGTGATCATATGACATGATCTTGTTTTCTAGAGCTATGCTAATCTATAACCCATACGTATGTAGAAAACAAATAGGCTGTGTAGTAGACTGGTTGGCAGCTTCCTGAGTGCTCACACAGTGAATATTCAGTACTTGCAAAGGGATTGCTGGTTGTATTCCTAGCAGACCAGCTCTTCAGTTGTATTCAGGTAAACCCTCATGGATTGTCACTATATTACCACAAGCATAAACCCCAGTGACCAAAGCTTAGCTTCAAATCCCTACTGCCAGCATGAGCGTGATATTAGCTATGGTTCACTGAGATTCTTCAGTTGAGTTCAAACTCCTCATCTGTTGCAAGTGACCTCCTGATGTGTGTATGCCTTGTCCTGAAAATAGTTCATGTGACTGCTGAATTTCATTCTAGCCATTTAGAGTTTAGAAAGGTATTATATTAAATTAGACCGTGTAGTTTCTCTTTCCTCCCTTCCTCCTTCCTTCTCTCTCTTTCCCTTCCTCCCTCCCTTCCTCCAGTACTGCTCCTCTGGTAAGGAATGCTATACTTATGTCCCTGGGTAAACCTATATCTTCTTATATATCTTTACATGTTATGAAAAATACTTAGTCTACCACATGAGATGCTCTCCGATACTTCCAGTCCATATTTTATAACAGATAATTGGGGTTTGATCCGCTAGATGTATTTTACAATCCACCAGTAGAATAGAGCCTATTGTTAGAGAGATACTGATACAGCAATCAGTAGCCCTTTTAATTTTCTGGGAGAAGGTACAGTAGCTAACCCTTATGTCCAGATATGGCTCTGCACACGCTGAGCAACTTTTAGAGAGCATGCTAATGATGATTCTGGGTATGGGAAACAGTAACTAATTTTGTTGTTGTTCACTTGCTGTCATGTCCGACTCTCTGTGGCCCCATGGACTGCAACATGCCAAACTTCCCTGTCTTTCACCATCTCACAGAGCTTGCTGAAACTCACATCCATCAAGTTGGTGATACCATCCAACCATCTTATCCTCTGTTGTCCCCTTCTCCTCCTGCCTCAGTCTTTCCCAGCATCAGGGTCTTTTCCAATGAGTTTGTTCTTCACATCAGGTGGCCAGAGTATTGGAGCTTCAGCATCAGTGAAAGTGAAGTGAAGTGAAGTTACTCAGTCGTGTCCGACTCTTAGCGACCCCATGGACTGCAGCCTACCAGGCCCCTCCGTCCATGAGATTTTCCAGGCAAGAGTACTGAAGTGGGGTGCCATTGCCTTCTCCACATCCAGTGAATATTTTAGGGTTAATTTCCTTTAGGAATGACCAGTTTGATCTCTGTGTTTATTGAGAGAGAGAGAGAGAAAGAGAAAGAGAGAGAGAGAGACGTTATTAGAATCCCAGAAAGGGAACGCATTTAGACCTCACAAAAGTCCCTATCCCATGACATCACAAAGTGTCTTCTTTCTTTCTTTCTTTTCTTCCTCTCATCTCTGCTTCTCTCTTCTTTCTGGCTGAACAGTTGAAGGTGTCCAAGACAAGTTTCTTCGAGTCTCATGCTACAGTTTCTCAAGGGAGTCCTAAAGTCTGGGAAATGTGCCTTTGAACCAGCTTTGGTGAGGATCTACCCTGGTCTAATTGGCGATAGGTAGGGACAGAGCCATATAGTACAATATGGGCATAGGGTTCTACACCTAGAAATCTGTGGATCTGGGAGGAGCCAGCAGTTGACCGAGGCAGGGATTATTGTGATGCAGGAGGAGAGCTCCCAGAGTGCCCACTAGAGGAGCTGTGTTCATTTCAGCTAGATAAGATCCCTGGGTTTTTGTGGCCCTAGCGTTTTCAAAGGATGGTTGTGCATTTGTCAAGCAAATCACAGATGACTGTGTTTGACAGATCCAATATTGCTTTGAGGATAAATGGTGAAAATAACAGCATAATAATGGAAAATGAAGACTTTATTTACTTAATTGCCTAGAGATTAATTAAACAGATGAAATCTGTTCCACCATATTATGGAACTGTTTTCAACATTTATCCTAAACATACTGTTGGGGTTATTACTACTTTGGTTTGTGTGTTCATCTATCTACTCAGGCAATATTTAATAATACAGAGCGAGAAGGCACAGTGCTAGGTGCTAGTGGAAAAATAATTTAATCAGATCTAAATCCTATCTTTAGGGACAGTACAATAAAGAAGGAGAAAAAAATTGAGGTACACAGATAATTGATGGTGGCATAAAACAAATTATGTATGAGTCTAAGATCCATCTCTTTCTCACTCGGTACCAATGATTAGGCAATTTGCCATCTCAAAATTTTCATTTCCTCATCTGAAAAAAATTATACTGCCAATTTCAAAAGTTTAAGAATTAAGAGAGATGACATATTAAATTAATAATAAAAAGGGCCTTTCCTGGAGATCCAGTGGTTAGCACTCTGTACTTCCACTACAGGGAGTGTGGGTTTGATTCCTGGTTGGGGAACAAAGATCCCACATGCCACATGGCCAAGAAAAGATGATGATAACATTTTTGGTACATTAGATGCTCAATAAATATTATACTTAAAAACTATTAGTTCCACATAATGTGAGCTCTATATTAGTAAGCATTACACAGAGTTAGGTGTTGATGTATGCCTCTATTTGAAATGTTTACATGCATTTAGTTCTCATAAAAACATTGAAAAGGGTGCTATTGTGATATCCCCAGTGTGCAGATTAGAAAAATGCAGCAAGGAGAAATTGAGTTAATTGCCTGTGATCTCACAGCAACTGAGTGATGGAGCCGAGACTCGGAGTGTCTGATTCCAGAATGTATGCTTCTAACTACCCCACTGATATATAAAAAGGAAGGGGTATTTCAGCTTGGTTTGTGAAGGTTGCATTTCAGTCTCTAATGAGTGATTTTCAACTCTGACTGCACATCCTTATCACCCACGAGCATCTAAAAGCTACTGATTCCTGGATAATACTCCAGGGTAGTGGTTCTCAGAGTGTGTTCCCTGACTATCAACATCATATGTTTTATGTGTTTGCTAAGAATGCAAATTATTGAGCCCTACCCCAGACCTCTCAAATGCAAAACTCTGAGGGCTGAGCCTAGCATCTGTTTTAATAAAAAGATTCTGATGTAGCTAAAATGTGAGAGGACTATTATTGCTCTAGACCAGTGAAACCAGAATTTACAGGACTGGGACCTGTGCATTAGTATTCAATATTTTTAGAAAGTTTCTCATGGCATTATAATGTTTAGTCAAGATCAGGAGGCTTTCATGGGTATTGAGTTGTACCATAAGTGGGGAATATGCAGAGTGGGACAGAAGGAAAATTCCAGGTGGAGGGGCAGTTTGAGCCAAAACATCAAGGACAAGAATGTTGGTGGTGTGAGCTGGAGAAATGTGTTGAGACAAGATTATCTTGAAATTTAACAGTCTAGCAAATCAGTTTGTCAAGACTTTGTCCTTTGTCCCCTCAATACCTCCCTCACGCACACACCAATATCCAGTGTTCTTATTTCTGGGGAAGATTTTTCTCTAGAATTCACATCCACAAGGAGAGAAAAACACACCAGAGTTTAGCTCTGTCACTTCCTCATGGCAGCGCATGTGCTGCAAAGAGGTTGTCCTGAAGTTCTAAACTGGATTTTAGAGCCAAGCAACACTGGCTGACTGTGTGTCTTTGGACAGTTGTGTGAAGCTCAGTTTTCTCATCTGCTTAGTGAAGGGGCTGAACGAGATCATGGTTTCACAGTTGTTGCGCCCAGCTCTCTTGGGCATCGTTGTCTGGGTGAGCCATTCCTGGTCCCTGATAAGTTCCTGTTTGATCTATTGCACATGTTAGAACTTGCAGACTGTATGTGAACAGAGAATTCAGTTGCTAAAAATAAGATTGAAAGCCACTTGGCCTTTTTCAGGTATTTCCATCAGTAACAGCTGTACTTCCATCATAGCATCTGTGAGCCTGTGGTTCCAGGCGCCACATGAAGTTTCAGTTTCTTCCCTGGAGGCTTCGCTGTGGCTTCTTATGTCCTTTTGTCCCCTGTGTCCTTGGTCCTTGCTCAGATCAAGAACTCTCAATTTTGAAGAAGAATTCCTATCTTTCCCCTTTAGGGTTTCAAATGATCCTTGTGTGATGATGCTGAGTTTGGTCATTGTTATACAACTGAATATTCCCAGGAAGAAATTACTTCACATGTTATTCAGGTCTGTGTAGATTTTTTTCTGTTTTCTAATCAGTTGAATAATTTTCTTGATAAAAAATGATCTGGGACATAGACAGGAAACTGAGATCTTGTTTGAGCCTAAGAAAAGCTTTCTTTAAGACCCAAAAGTGAGATTGGGGCTTACTTGGGGCATTATGAAGTTTTGCCTGAGTGAAAAGTGTTCTAATCATTTATTCAAAACATATTTGTTGATGGTCTACCAAGGATGTCATGAAGGATTAAAAAAAATAGAATCCTACTTCTTTGAAATTTGTATCTAAGTAATGCACTGGTCATAACAAGCTCTCTCTTCCAACAACACAAGAGAAGACTCTACACATGGACATCACCAGATGGTCAACACTGAAATCAGATTGATTATATTCTTTGCAGCCAAAGATGGAGAAGCTCT
>SJYQ01000241.1:423994-514346 GCA_006410935.1 Redunca redunca | reverse complement strand
ATACCAAGGGAACATTTCATGCAAAATGGGCTCGATAAAGGACAGAAATGGTATGGACCTAACAGAAGCAGAAGATATTAAGAAGAGTTGGCAAGAATACACAGAAGAACTATACAAAAAAGATCTTCATGACCCAGATAATCACGATGGTGTGATCACTCACCTAGAGCCAGACATCCTGGAATGTGAAGTCAAGTGGGCCTTAGAAAATATCACTATGAACAAAGCTAGTGGAGGTGATGGAATTCCAGTTGAGCTCTTCCAAATCCTAAAAGATGATGCTGTGCAAGTGCTGCACTCAATATGCCAGCAAATTTGGAAAGCTCATCAGTGGCCAGAGGACTGGAAAAGGTCAGTTTTCATTCCAATCCCAAAGAAAGGCAATGCCAAAGAATGCTCAAACTGCCACACAATTGCACTCATCTCACACGCTAGTAAAGTAATGCTCAAAGTTCTCCAAGCCAGGCTTCAGCAGTATATGAACAGTGAACTTCCAGATGTCGAAGCTGGATTTAGAAAAGGCAGAGGAACCAGAGATCAAATTGCCAACATCCGCTGGATCATGGCAAAAGCAAGAGAGTTCCAGAAAAACATGTATTTCTGCTTTATTGACTATGCCAAATCCTTTGACTGAGTGGGTCACAATAAACTGTGGAAAATTCTTCAAGAGATGGGAATACCAGAGCACCTGACCTGCCTCTTGAGAAGCCTATATGCAGGTCAGGAAGCAAGAGACTGGTTCCAAATAGGAAAAGAAGTACGTCAAGGCTGTGTATCGTCAACCTGCTTATTTAACTTATATGTGGAGTACATCATGAGAAATGCTGGGCTGGAAGAAGCGCAAGCTGGAATCAAGACTGCCAGGAGAAATATCAATAACCTCAGATATGCAGATGACACCACCCTTATGGCAGAAAGTGAAGAGGAACTAAAAAAGCCTCTTGAAGAAAGTGAAAGAGGAGAGTGAAAAAGTTGGCTTAAAGCCCAACATTCAGAAAACTAAGATCATGGCATCCAGTCCCATCACTTCATGTGAAATAGATGGGGAAACAGTGGAAACAGTGTCAGACTTTATTTTTTTGGGCTCCAAAATCACTGCAGATGGTGATTGCAGCCATGAAATTAAAAGACGCTTACTCCTTGGAAGGAAAGTTATGACCAACCTAGATAGCATATTCAAAAGCAGAGACATTACTTTGCCGACTAAGGTCCGTCTAGTCAAGGCTATGGTTTTTACAGTGGTCATGTATGGGTGTGAGAATTGGACTGTGAAGAAAGCTGAGTGCCAAAGAATTGATGCTTTTGACTCTGTGGTGTTGGACAAGACTCTTGAGAGTCCCTTGGACTGCAAGGAGATCCAACCAGTCCATCCTAAAGGAGGTCAGTCCTGGGTGTTCATTGGAAGGACTGATGCTGAAGCTGAAACTCCAGTACTTTGGCCACCTCATATGAAGGGTTGACTCATTGGAAAAGACCCTGATGCTGGGAGGGATTGGGGGCAGGAGGAGAAGGAGAAGGGTACGATAGAGGATGAGATGGCTGGATGGCATCATCGACTTGATGGACATCAGTTTGAGTGAACTCCAGGAGTTGGTGATGGACAGGGAGGCCTGGCATGCTGCGATTCATGGGGTCACAAAGAGTTGGATACGACTGAGTGACTGAACTGAACTGAACTGATGGAAGACGTACAAGGGCAACTGCATAAGTGATGTGATTAAACCATGCAAAGCAGTGATTCTAAGATTGGCTGTGCATGGAAATCATGTCGGAGCTTTAAGACATGCAGATGCCTTGATCCAACCCCAAAGGTTTTGATTTCATTGGTTTGGGCAGGGCTTCAGGACTCTGGATATTCCAAGGCTCCCCAGTGACTCTTACAAGCAGCCAAGTTTGGGAATCACCAAGGTAAGGAAGCAGATAAAGTTCTTCTTTATCTGCTGGAGGGAAGGATGCTGCTGGAGGGAAGAGGCCAACTAAGCAGTGAAGGAATGGTAAGAGGTATCTGGAGAAGAAAAGGGGCAGGGAGAGAGTTGGATACAAGGGCACTGCAGGCAGAAGGGATAGAAGTCAAGACAGCTGGGAGCTGCTCTCGATGGAGAACTAAGTCAATCAGTCTGTCTAATTCTGGCCTAGTTCCTGTGTCATCTTAGACACCTCTCCACTGCTCTGTGCCATAGTATCCCATTCACTCAAATATAACTAATGATAACTGTTCTCCTTACCTTAAGCGTTTTGCTTTAAGGTCAAATGAGATGAGGAAAAATGAAAAGATAGTATATTGATGATCATTAAGCAAAAAATAAAGCCCTAGAGTAAAAACCTTTCATTCAGCTTCTTTGGGGGAGCTATTTCACATAAATCCACCTTCTCTGTTGCTGAGCACAGGCTTTCTCCGGTTGCAGTGAGTGGGGGCTACTCTCTGGCTGCAGTGATTGGGCTTCTCAGTGCAGTGGTTTCTTACGTTGTGGAGCATGGGGCCCTAGGGCGTGGGGCTCAGTAGTTGTGGTACACAGGCCTAGTTTCCTGGCAGTGTGTGGGATCCTCCCAGACCAGGGATTGAACTCATATTCCCTGCACTGACAGGCAGACTCTCAACCACTGGGCCACCAGGGAAGCCCACATAAATGAACTTTTTATGTAACTGAAGTTTAGCCATTCAACACAATGCTGCTGCTGCTGCCGCTAAGTCTCTTCAGTCACGTCCGAGTCTGTGCGATTCCATAGACGGCACCACCAGGCTCCACCGTCCCTGGGATTCTCCAGGCTCCAATGCATGAAAGTGAAAAGTGAAAGTGAAGTCGCTCAGTCATGTCCAACGCTTCGAGACCCCATGGACTGCAGCCTACCAGGCTCTTCCGTCCATGGCATTTTCCAGGCAAGAGTACTTGAGTGGGTTGCCATTGCCTTCTCCATTCAACACAAGAATCATTAACAAAAATCATTTTATTTTTCCCAACATAGGTCATTTGCAGCCCTATTTTCTTAAACTGAGTTAACTGATATCATTAGTCCCCTGCTTCCCATTTTCTCTGCCTGCAGCCTCTTGGCGCAGATGTCAGATAGTGAACTGTGATATAATAATGGTTAGGGCCTTAGGACCAGAAGACGCATAGTAGATTTATGGTGTGGAAGATTGGGTTTTGGGTTCTTTGGTCTGTTTTTCATAAGTTTTCTATTTGTCTTGCTATCTGGGTACCAGCTGTTGATTCTTATTATTTTAAATTTGACTTTTCCTTTCTAACTTGCTGCCTCTTATCTATTCAGAACTGAAAAAACAGAAAACCAATCTTTGAATGAGATTGAAAATAAGAGTAGAAAGACTAAGTGTCCAATTTTGCTGGAGAGAGTGGTTATGCAATGTCTTTAGTATGTGAATGTCTTCATGTCTGTGTTGCCTTTCTAAGCTGACTTTCTGGGTCCTACTATCGCCTGGATATCTTATGCAAGACTGGGCTCTATATGTGGAAGGTTGGAGGCCCACAGGAATTAGATTGTAAAGATTCTCAGCCTTCCTTTTTCTGGCTGTTGGCCATAGAGTTCTAAGGTTCCCCATTCCTATCACCAGAATTGTGTCCATGTCAGACCAGATATTGAATATTTGTTACCAACTATTTATTGTTTACAAGATAGAGGTAAGGAAAGGTGGATAAGTCCAGACTCAGGAGGGCAGGAGTGTCTGGAAGCAAACAGCCAGAAGGGAGGTTTAACCACTTTCCCCAGGGAGAAGAAAGTGGTATGGAATATGGCACCTCAGGTGGAAAGGATGTCCTAGAAATAGTCAGGTGTGAGATGGTAGAGGGTCAATGATGGAAGTTTAGACCAGCTTTACTATGGGGCACATTATTCTGTGCTCTTTTTGTTTCTATGTTTTTGAGAGTTTCTGACTCCCTGGCAGTGCTCCAGGACACGTGAGTTGTAACCATCACAGGTGGCAACTGCCAGAGGCCACCACTCTGCAGGGCCTGGGAGTCACCATATTCTGTGCGTCCTCAGTACAAGACAGGCCTCCTTTAGAAAGCAGCTTTCTGAGTCATAACGCCGACGCCTCCCCACATTGCTGTCAGCTGTCCTCGCGGTCACTGAGCTTCTGACTCTCCTTTCCTCCCCAGGTCAGTGGCCGGACTGGATAAGGAGGCAGACCTGGTGCACATGGAGGTGCGGACAGCGGACGGATGTGAGTGCTGTGGCCGCTGCCGGCGGGGAACCTGCCTGCAGCCTCTCTCCTCCACCCCCACAATTTGCATTTTAATGACTTGGGAAGATGAAGAGCCCCGAGCTCCCTTACCGCCATACCCATCTTTATTTCCTAGAGTGGGGGAGAGGCCTTCAGTCCTGAGGGAGACGTTTCATTGAAATAAACTCTCAGGAATGAATTTTCTGGGGATGGGAGTTAATGAGATGAATTTTGAGGCTCCTGTTGGTAATTTCCTGGCATCTTCAGTGTAATTCGAATAGGAATGTCCATAGCTCCTCGTGCTATTTTGCATTCATGTGGTGAATTGGAGGGATTGCGAGCTTTAAAAAAACTAAACCTTTACATAGTCAAGATTATGAACAAAAAATGTAATTGGAAAAATTATTTGCAAAACTATTTGTTCATCTATTCAGCAAATATTTAGGGATGGCCTACTGTGTGCCAGGCAAATTTCTCAGCCCTGGAAGTACCATGCTGAGCAAGACCTCTATTGTCCCTGCAAATTAGCAATGGAATCCAGGATATCACCCCTTTGTACATCATGCACCTATATGCATTTTAAACAGAATTTGACTGATAAAGTATCATTTTGTACCAGCTTAAAACTAAACTGAAACTGAAAGTATCCATAGGGGCCTTTCCTGTCTAATAAAAAAAAAGATCAACTTAAAATGTATTAAATATGTGAATTATATATATGATATACATGAAATATGTAAAATATATGAAAACTAATTAGCATATTCTAGGTCATAAATTGACCCAAATAATCGATGAAAATAACAGTGACCCAGCAGTGCAGGAGATCAAAGTACCATTCTGTGAGCTGAGGTCCTGGGTTCTGCTACCCATTAGCTATGAGACCGAGACCCCCTAACCTCTCTGTTCTCCAGCTCTCTATTATCTGAGGACACTCATCCTTGCCCCACTCACCTCAGGGTTATGGGTTGAATGTACAAACATAAGGAGATTGTGTTTGGCCTGTATGCTGACATTAGGATATCATTCAGGATACATTAAGTAAAGAAGCTGCATGAGCTGTGTCCTTGGGATATCTACCACTTTTGAGGCCAAACACAAATGTATGATAGAAACATGCACTTTGGGGAATATATTGTATTTGCGTTGTTTTTATTTTTAAATAAGTTAGAAGGCAATTGACATGTTACTCTATGCCTGTCAGTCTACTGAGTTCCTTCCTTCCTTTTTCTTTTTTGATTCTTGAGTAAATGTAAGTCTCTGAAGCATCCAAGGATAAGGGATGACCCACACTCTTTGTACATTTTTTTTTTAACAGAAAAGCTATTTAAGATTTAGGGAGATAATGCCACATATTCAAATTCAGTCATCATAAGTGTGGAGAAACCTGAATTCTAAATTACTCTTACAGCTGAGGAGAAAAAACAAAAAACAAAACGAAACTGGAACACTGGAGGAAGGATGAGATGGAGGGGTTTGAAGGGGTGTAGTAGAGGAGGCAGAGGGGAGAAGACAGCAGCTCTCAGAAGATGAACCACAGACCAGTTTTCAGGACAAACCTGGCCCTGGCCTTGATTGCATGTCAGGCTTTTTAAGCCATATATGTCATCTGTGGTATCTGCCTGTGTGACCTTCTACCTGACCCAGGAATCCCTTCCCCAACAACCTCTTACAGTGTGTCCTCGGGTTCCATGAGCTCAGGCTTAACACATATCCTTTTCTGTTGCTGGACAAACAGCAAAGTTTCTGTCCCTTTTTAAAAAAAGTAATTTCTTATATTAAGCTTAAACTTATTTTCTGAAAATTCAAGAATTCTGGTCCACATTAGAATAAGGCCTATAGTGCAGGATTGCTGTGAAAGTTTATAAGATTAAAAATGCAAAACACATAGAAAAGTTCCTGGCCTCTTGTCAAAAATTGAAAAAAAGCAGAGTCGACTTAAAAAATAGTCACAACCTAAAGTTGAGAGTTATGTTTTATTTGGTGGGAATTTTTAGGACATCACGCCTGGGAGACAGCATCTCAAGTAACCCTGAGAGAGCTGATCTGAGGAGGTGGGGGGAGTAGTCAGGTTATATAGAATTCTGCAACAAAGGGCAGGTAGTCTGAACATCAAAAGTGCTTTGTGAATTAAAGAAAAGCCAGATATCCCAAATTAAAGAATATAGCACTTTTCTTCATATGGGAAGATGCAAGAGTCTGGGCTCACGGAAATCATTCCTTTCATATCTGGGGCCAGTATCCTGTGTTTTTCACATCCTGAGTTCCTCAGTGCTCATCATAGGGAGTGGCTGCAGCCTGGTGCCTGCCAGATCACAGGTATTCTCCTCCATCCTAAGTGCTCTTAGAGCTCAGGAATTCACATTTGGAGGGCTGGAATTGCTGATGATGTGAAATCGTTGTGTATTGATACAGCAGGAAACACTCCATTTCTCAGCAGACAGAAATATAAACAGGGATAAACGTCATGTGCCACACTTATGTTAAAGTATGGTATATATTAATTCTGTGTGATTTTTTTAGGTTTTATAAAATCAATTTTTCAGCAGTTCAAAGAATCTTCTTTCAACCAGTGAACTGGCTCTAACCCTCCTCCCCCTTTATTTAGAAAATGCACATAAGACTGAGCTGAACTGGGGATGTTTTATTTTGCATACACTAATGAAATGCATGAGTTCTTTCTTCTTTGGTGTGTGGTAAATGCTTTCTTATACACTCATGCATACACATACAACTCTATCTTTTTGATCATTGCAACATGGCACAAAATATATTTTATTTCCTTCCTCCTCACCCTGATGTGGTAGTTTAAACTTGAACTTGACTTAGACTTAAATTTCACCAAATTCACATGGCTAGCCTAGTGAGAGAATAAAAGCAGCACAAAACTCTCAACACACTACAAGTGAAAGAGAACTTCTAATAAAGATAAACTATGAAATACCCAATGCTAACGTCATATTTAATAATGAGATATTGAATGCTTCCCCTCATAAGTGTAGGAAAAAGGCAGGGATGTTTACTATTAACTCCTCTTTCCCACATTATGCTGAAAGTCCAGTCAGTGCATGAAAAGTAGGAAAATGAAATGTAATTCGTATAGATTACAAAGGAAAAAACTGAACTGTTGTTATTCTCATTGACATGATTCTCTTTATAGAATATCACAAGGAATCTGGGGGGAAAGCTTCTAGAACAAATATGTAAAGCAGGGTTATAGGATACAAAACACTGAGTGGAGAGAGGATAATAATTTTTAATGAATGGCTTTGGAAAAATTTGGGCAACCATATGGGAAAAACAGACCTTTACCTGTGATTTACAACTTATACAAAATTTAATTTAAAATGGATCATATTTCTAAATGTAGAATATAAAATTATAACGCTTTTGGAAGAAAACAGAGGAGAAAATCTTTTTGACCTTAGGTTGACACCAAGAGAAAAATTGATAAAGTGAAAGATTGATAAATTAGACTTCATCAAAATTTTTTAAAAAATTGTTCTTCAGGAGACACAGTAAAGACAGTGGGAGAAACTATTTGTAGGTTGTATAACTAACACAGGGCTTACACCCAGAACACATAAAGAACTTTTAACACATAAAGAACTTTTAAAACATAGGAGTAAGAAACAACCCATTAAAAAATGGGGAAAAGTTTGAACAGAACATTTACCAAGGAAAATATAAAGGTGACAAATAAACACAAATATTTGTGTTTGTATATTAAATAATACCTAGAGGGAGAGGGTGGGATGAGATGGGAGAATGGCATTGAAACATGTAAAAAGAATAAATAAATAAATAAAAGAAAAAAAAATAAATAATACCTAGATCCCTTGAGTCCTTTTGTAATTCATATATTTAAAAGAACAATAATGTCTCTAAGAATCTTAAATCAGGTGAAATAGTGGATCTTAGATAATTATTTTTTTCTTTAATTCCTCAGACTTTCCTTCATTATACCACTTCTATTGGCATATTGAAAAGTCTGCTCATTAATCAGCCTGTTTCAGATCCTTAACCCTATGTTATACCTTTGCCAATTGCTGTTTTGAAAATTATAGTCAGAGGGATCTTGAACAGTAAATTCTATTTCTCTTCATCTTCTTTCATCACAGTTCACATGGCCATTTTGCTCAATAGGTAGCATTCATGACCATCCTCTGGGGAGCAGTTTTCATTGCAGATTCCTGGGGTCCCCCGAGAGGTTTTGCTTTAGGGGGTCTGATACAGGACCTGGGAGTCTCCATATTATGAAGCATGCACTCCCAATGTGATGTTTATCCAGGTGCCTATTCAGGAACGCTGCTGTGTGGATACTGCACCTTGCACGGTACTGAAGGCACAGCCCAGGGGGAGCTGTCCTCAGTAAGCCTGGAGAAGGAGCCTTGGCACTGGGGACGGGAATTACTCTGCTGTGTGGCCACAGCGGAGCAACACGGCTGAAGTGCCTGAGCGTGGCACGGCGTCTCCGCGCGCGTGCCCATTGGACAGCACTGCCCTGGGATGAAGGGACTGCAGGCATGGCGTCAGGGCGTGTGGCCCTTCAGTGCCGTGGCGTGGCGCTGACAATCCTGCTTCTAAACTCGGCCCCCACACTCCTGAACAAATCCAACATGAATAGGCCCCTTTCTTCGTTTGCTGTAAGAATCTCCACTCTTCCCCAGTCCTGGGCCTCCTCTTTGGCAGTCAGACTTCCAGATGAAACTAAAACCACTGAGTTCTCTCTTGCCTTGGCACCGTTTAAACAGGGCAAAGCCAACCAATTTGGTTAATAACAGTGTGAAGCCTGTTTCTGCTGCGAGATTAGAGATTCAAATGACTTTTTCTCCCATTCTCTTCTGGAAAGCATCTCTCTCTGAATGTCATCAATGTCCCCTGTGAATATTCCCATTCATGTTCTTCTTCTCTTTCTTTCTCCTTCAGGCACTTACTCAGTCACATGCATCACATACATGTACACATACATCCAAGAGACAACTGAGTGTCAATAGAGTATTAATGTGGTGCCCTAAGAGTTAGGGCTTCCCTGGTGGCTCAGCTGGTAAAGAATCTGTCTGCAATGCAGGAGAGCTGGGTTCGATCCCTGGGTTGGGAAGATTCCATCTGGCCTAGAGAATTCCATGGGCTGTATAATCCATGGGATTGCAAAGAGTTGGACACGACTGAGTGACTTTCCCTAAGAGTTAAGTTGAGGAATTAACCCTGTCAGTTAGAGTCTGTTTGACCTTGGACAAACTTTTCTAACCTTTCTGTGTTCTTCCAGTGTTTCACACGTTTGAAAACACAAATATAAGGGATATTTTTTTGGTATCATTTTTTCATCAATTGTCTAACAAGGTTCTTATGTGGAGTAAAATTTACAATGAGCAGATTTCAATTCAGTGAACAAATGTGTAACCATTAAACCAACCCCAAAATGATGCTGACTGCTTTGTGAAGTAGTGAGTTTATCTTCACTGGAAATTCTCAAGCATAAGCTATATGTGTGCCTTGTAGGACTCTGAATTAAGTACACCTGTACATGAGCTAAGGGTTTTGAAATGTCTAGACTTCACATTTCTAGAATCAAAACCCATAGCATGTGTAGTACCATTCCTTGTCTTGGAACCATTATTAACTCTTCATGAGTTACTGTACCTTCTCACTAAGCCAAGATTAAACTCACTACACCTTAACAGAGCATTCAGGCAGTCATTAGTAAGGCAAATAATTTTGCCTTAAAGAATCCACTTGCAATGAGGGAGAGATGGGCTTTGATCCCTGGGTTGGGAAGATTCCCCTGGAGAAGGGAAAGGCTACCCAATCCAGTATTCCATGGGGTCGCAAAGAGTCAGACACGACTAAGTGATTTTCACTTCCACTTGAAAAAGGATCTCAGAATTAAAAAAAAAAAAAAAATAGTTGGACTGTATTTGAAGTTTTCAAATTGTATCACTTTCCAAAAAGCACCAAGATATGTAACAATTGGCCCAAAGTCACACGTAGATAGTCGGTGACAGGGAAGGAACCAGACTGTGGATTCTGCTCTGATTCTCAGCCTGGTTTTCCTTTCACAGTTTAAATACTCAATGGTTAGGATTACTGGTTCTGGTGTCCAATCGCCTGGGTCCCAGCTCTGTCACCTTCTAGAGCCATGGAATTCAGGTACATTTACTTAATCATTCTTAAGTTCTCTCATCTGTGAAAAGAAATGATAATAATTGTGACTTCTTATCTGGGTTGCAATAATTCCTGCATGGCTGTTACGTTCTTGTAATAATCAGTTTAATACATATATTTTTTACTGAACCAGACAACAGAGTGAAGGCTCAAAAATGTTACTTATTATCGTCATCATCATTACCACCTAGTCATCGTATTCACAGTCAGTGTATTTAGTGGGTGGAGCAGAAAGAGCCTTGAATGGAGCGTTAGGAATCCTAAGGCATTCAGAATTGCTATGATTTCTAAACGTCTGTAACTCTGCGAGACTACCCTCATGCCATAGGAAGGAAAAAACACTAGAATTTTCCTGTGGGTACAAAGAAGTTTCACCAGAACTCTAAACCTGTAAGCACAACAGGGAGGAATGGTAGCTGTCTTTTCCTTTCCTGCTGTTCTGTGGTACCTACCTTGTCTTGGGTGCTGTATTGGACATTTTTATTTTGATAATGTCAGTCTCTGTTATTTTGCACTATGCCTACCAATAGGTTAGCCCCACTCCCCAGGTGAGAAAAGGGAGGCTTTTGGAAGCTAAATATTTTTTCAGAGTTTCTTAAAATCTGCTCCATTTCACTTATTTGCATTTGAGAGTTCGTTCAGTTCAGTTCAGTCGCTCAGTCGTTTCCAACTCTTTGCGACCCCATGAATCGCAGCACGCCAGGCCTCCCTGTCCATCACCATCTCCTGGAGTTCACTCAGACTCACATCCATTGAGTCGGTGATGCCATCCAGCCATCTCATCCTCTGTTGTCCTCTTCTCCTCCTGCCCCCAATCCCTCCCAGCATGAGTATTTTCCAATGAGTCAACTCTTCGCATGAGGTGGCCAAAGTACTGGAGTTTCAGCTTTAGAATCATTCCTTCCAAAGAAATACCAGGGCTGATCTTCAGAATGGACTGGTTGGATCTCCTTGCAGTCCAAGGGACTCTCAAGAGTCTTCTCCAACACAATGCTGTTATTTAAAATAAATAGCTCCTGAGTATTTCTCTAAGAAAAGACCTGAAGAGCAGAATTTGCTTTTTGTTCACAATTTTAATTCACTTTTTAAAATTTTGACAATATGTGTATACCCAAAGGGATGGAAGTTGAGAGAATCATGGAAAGTTTTTTTTTTTTTTTCCTCTCTGAGATGGAAGGAGGCATGACATTTAGGATAGTTTGAATATTTAATACTCTTAAAAGCAAAACATACTCGTAAATCTGAATGGAACAAAAATGTAATGTAATTCAGTTTAGCTTAACTTGCATCTCAGTTGCTTAGTCGTGTCCAACTCTTTGTGACCTCATGTACTGCAGCACACCAGGCCTGCCTGTCCATTACCAGTTCCTGGAGCTTACACAAACTCATGTCTGTTGAGTCAGTGATACCATCCAACCATCTCATCCTCTGTTGTCCCCTTCACCTCCTGCCCTCAATCTTTCCCAGCATCAGGATCTTTTCCAGTGAGTTAGTTCTTTGCATCAGGTGGCCAAAGTATTGGACTTTCAGCTTCAGCATCCGTCCTTCCAATGAACACTTAGGACTGATCTTTAGGATTGACTGGTTGGATCTCCTTGCAGTCCAAGGGACTCTCAGGAGTCTTCTCCAACACCACAGTTCAAAAGCATCAATTCTTCAGCATTCAGCATTCTTTATAGTCCAACTCTCAAATCCATACATGACTACTGGAAAAACCATAGCCTTGACTAGACGGACCTTTGCTGGCAAAGTAATGTCTCTGCTTTTTAATATGCTATCTAGGGTGGTCATAAATTTTCTTCCAAGAAGCAAGCATCTTTTAATTTCATGGCTGCAGTCACCATCTGCAGTGATTTTGAAGCCCCCCCAAATAAAAGCTGTCACTGTTTCCACTGTTTCCCTGTCTATTTCCCATGAAGTGATGGGACCGGATGCCATGATCTTAGTTTTCAGAATGTTGAGTTTTAAGCCAACTTTTTCATTGTCCTCTTTCACTTTCATCAAGAGGCTCTTTAGTTCTTTGCTTTCTGGCACAAGTGTGGTGTCATCTGCATTTCTGAGGTTATTGATATTTCTCCCAACAATCTTGATTCCAGCTTGTGCTTCCTCCAGCCCAGCATTTCTCATGATGTACTCTGCATATAAGTTAAATAAGCAGGGTGACAATATACAGCCTTGATGTGCTCCTTTTCCTATTTGGAACCAGTCTGTTGTTCCATGTCCAGTTCTAACTGTTGCTTCCTGATCTGCATATAGTTTTCTCAAGAGGCAGGTCAGGTGGTTTGGTATTCCCATCTCTTTCAGAATTTTCTGGAGTTTGTTGTGGTCCACAGAGTCAAAGGCTTTGGCTTAGTCTTTAAGCAGAAGTAGATGTTTTTTTCTGGAATTATCTTGCTTTTCCAGTGATCCGATGGATGTTGGCAATTTGATCTCTGTTTCCTCTGCCTTTTCTAAATCCAGCTTGAAAATCTGGAAATTCACGGTCCACATAATGTTGAAGCCTGGCTTGGAGAACTTTGAGCATTATTTTACTAGCATGTGAGATGAGTGCAGTTGTGTGGTAGTTTGAGCATTCTTTGGAATTTTGCATTTATTGAAGCTTTATAAAGTCAGTGCTAGGAGAGAAGCAAAGATGACAAGACTTTAATCCAGGCTTCTAAGGAGGTGATCCTTTTGGAAAGGTTTGACACAGTGAGAAATGCTGGACTTCACTGTGAAACTCATTGATGTAGATGGATGCGAAGCTTGCCTTACAAAACTCCTGGTGGAGATGCAGCCTCTTGGGAAGACTAAGGATGCCGGGGTATCTTCTTCATACTCTTTCAGAATTCCTAAGTTCTCTGATTAGCCTCTCTGCAGCACAGATCCCAAGGCATGTTCAGTTGTGTAAATATTCTGTCTCTGTCACTGGTCTGGGATTCCTCTGAGGGCAAGAATCAGATTTATATTTTCAGATTTCTGGAACCTCAGGGAGTGTCTGATGCATGCAGCTTCTCTATACACCTCGACCAGATACAAAAGAAATGAATCAGTGAATCCAAAGTCACTCCTTCCCACCACATGAGACCCTTGGGCCACCATCTGCTAGATGGGGAGGCCTGAGGCTGGCGCAGTGGTGTAATGGTACCACCTTGCTGCTAAGTCGCTCCAGTCATGTCCGACTCTGTGTGACCCCAGAGACGGCAGCCCACCAGGCTCCCTCGTCCCTGGGATTCTCCAGGCAAGAACACTGTAGCGGGTTGCCATTTCCTTCTCCACTGCATGAAAGTGAAAAGTGAAAGTGAAGTCGCTAAGTTGTGTCCGACTCTTAGCGACCCCATGGACTGCAGCCCACCAGGCTCCTCCATCCATGGGATTTTCCAGGCAAGAGTACTGGAGTGGGGTGCCATTGCCTTCTCCGGGTACCACCTTATAACTAGTCAATAAAGTTATGAAGCAGATCTCTATTCACAGGGCAAGGAACAAAGCCTTTACTTTTAGTTTTTGTAAGTGGAGGAGTGACTGTACCAAATCTTAGAAATGCTTTATAAGGGCATTTGATATTTAGAAATACACTAGTCATGAAGATTATGTTGCTTTCAACCATTTGGGAAATCCCTCTCAGGTTTTACCACAAGAGTAACCAAATGAGAATTTCATTCAGTCTAGTCTTTCTGGTTTTAAGTTCAAAAAATAAGGATGTATCAATGTCCACCAATTATCATGTCATTGTATAATACCTTCCAAGGGCTTTCCCTACCTAAACATCCACATACAGTTTTTACTCTCTTTCTTAAAAACTCCCTTCTCTCATAGAACACTTCTCCATCCAGGCTAAACACAAGCACTCTCTCCTTCTTCAAGTCCTCCTTGATTATTCCAGCTCAGGTATGCTTTTTCTTGTCTGACCACCTATAGCATTTAGAGAAAATGAACAGTGATGTCAATCCAGAGTATGACTTTACTAGCAGGACTTGTGCTATCATGGTCTTTTGATTCTCCACAATAAAGCACAACATTACTTCCTGTTAATTGACTGTATGAAGGATACTGAGTGTTAAATCCCCTTCTTTCTCTCTTTATAGTAGAAAAAGGACTAAATTATTTTTGATTTTTAAAAATGTATTCAACTACATACTAAGCATATTTCATACTTAATCTTATTTAATCCTGATGACAGTCCTGAGAGGCAAATACTAGCTTGTTTGCACTTCACAGATGAAAAGTGGTACTACTGCTTAACCAAGGATAATCAGCAAGTAGCAAGTTCAGGATCTGAATTTCTCACTTTTCCTTATAGCATGTTAAAAAGCAGAGACATTACTTTGCCAACAAAGGTCTGTCTAATCAAAGCTATGGTTTTCCCAGTAGTCATGTTTGGATGTGAGAGTTGGGCCATAAAGAAGGTTGAATGCCAAAGAACTGATGCTTTTGAACTGTGGTGTTGGAGAAGACTCTTGAGAGTCCCTTGCACTGCAAGGAGATCAAACCCATGAATACTACAGGAAATCAGTCCTGAATATTCACTGGGAGGACTGATGCTGATGCTGAAACTCCAATACTTTGGCCACCTAACTCAAAGAGCTGACTCATTAGAAGAGACCCTGATGCTGGGAAAGATTGAAGGCAGGAGAAGAGGGAAACAGTGAAATGGTTGGATGGCATCACCAACTCAATGGACATGAGTTTGAGCAAGCTCCCAGAGTTGGTAAAGGACAGGGAAGCCTGGTGTGCTGCAGTCCATGCGGTTGCAAAACATCAGACATGACTGAGCAACTTAACAACAACTTTCTGCCTTCAGAGGCCTTTCTTTTACACCACAATATCCTTGAGAGATCTGGACCTCTTCCTTTTTATTGGGCATCTTGTGTTATTAAAACATACAAAAGTGCCCCAGGCATAGGACTTCCGTGGTGTTCCAGTGGTTAAGAATCTTCCTGCCAGTGCGGGGGACAGGAGTTCGATCCCTGGTCCAGGGAGCTTCCACATGCCCTTGGGCATCTGAGCTCTTCTACTGAGCCTGTGCTCTCGAGCTGGAGAGCCACAGCCATTGAAGCCTGCACACCCTAGAGCCCATGCTCTACAATAAGAGAGTTCAGTTCAGTTCAGTTCAGTTCAGTCGCTCGGTCGTGTCCGACTCTGCAACCCCATGGATCGCAGCACACCAGGCCTCCCTGTCCATCACCATCTCCCGGAGTTCACTCAGACTCACGTCCTTCAAGTCAGTGATGCCATCCAGCCATCTCATCCTAGGTCATCCCCTTCTCCTCCTGCCCCCAGAATCTCCCAGCATCAGAGTCTTTTCCAGTGAGTCAACTCTTTGAATGAGGTGGCCAAAGTACTGGAGCTTCAGCTTTAGCATCATTCTTTCCAAAGAAATCCCAGGGCTGATCTCCTTCAGAATGGACTGGTTGGATCTCCTTGCAGTCCAAGGGACTCTCAAGAGTCTTCTCCAACACCACAGAACATCAATTCTTCAGCGCTCAGCCTTCTTCACAGTCCAAGTCTCACATCCATACATGACCACAGGAAAAACCATAGCCTTGACTAGACGGACCTTAGTCGGCAAAGTAATGTCTCTGCTTTTGAATATGCTATCTAGGTTGGTCATAACTTTTCTTCCAAGGAGTAAACGTGTTTTAATTTCATGGCTGCAGTCACCATCACCAATAAGAGAAGCCACTGCAATAAGCAACCATCACACCACAACTAGAAAAAGCCTACGTGTAGAGATGAAGACCAGTCCTGCCAAAAATAAAATAAGTGAATAAATTATTTTAAAAAGAGTCACAGTCATTAGAAGCCTATTTGGGGATCTCAAGTTATATGATAAATATCTGCTTTCAGTTTCATCATAGAATCTTTATTCAGCCTCATTTGGAGATAATGTCCCGAATCCAAAGTTAAGACCTTTGGCAGATTAGAGGCTTGAGCCAAGGTGACTCCTGCTCACCTTATGACACCCACAATGTGCTGTGACCTTCGGTCACTTTCACCTGGTAGCCTGGCCCGCCTGACTCATTCCTCTCCCCAGTCTCCCCATTTTGGGTTTTCCCCAGGCAGCAGGTGCAGGCACTTATTATTGTGTCTCTGTTTTGGAAAATAAAAGTATTGAGACTTCTCAAATATGAGTCTGACCAAAAACTACAACGCCCCTGACTTTTAAAAGTCATTTTAGTGCTGCTTTCCTGTTGAATTGGACCTTTTGTTCCATGCTGGGCAGTGGCAATCAGGGTGGGAGCCAGCAAATAGGGTAAGTTTGGCATAATAGCTGACCTACTAGGGGCCAAGGTTTAGGTAGGTTTTGGTTTTGTTTGGGGTGGCCTCCAATACACCTGATTCTTTTTTCAAAGTGTCCAAATGTGGGAGTAAATAATAAATAGACAGGGAGGAAATGAGCCCGTGGGAGGGATAAACAGATGTCCTCCTGTGCACACCTTTGATTACTGGTATAAGGAGCTTTCCAGGGCACTTGCTGGCAGGAAAGAAGCGGGTTGTCATGTCAACACTTGTGGTTTCTTTACATGTGTTTACAGCGTTTTGCTGGGTTTCAGTGCTTTATTCTAGGAACAAATTACTCAGGCAGTGTGGGGCCAAGAATATTCCTGGTGGACAGGCCATGTGCTCCAAACGGTAGCTTGGGCTTCTTGCCTTCCCTGTCCTCCCAGCCAGAGGTGCAAAGCCAGGCCACTCTTGGCTTTCTGTGTGGACAGAGACAAAGAGGAAGGGGCCTGCAGGCTGCACTCACGGAATGGGAAGCAGGCTGGTCTTGCTAATGCATTAGGCATAGGGGGATGGGGCAGTGTCTTTGGAGGGTGGGGAGGGACCAAACCACAGAATCAAGATGCGAGAGGAATGGCTCCTGGGCTTGTTTGGGATGTAGGTTTGTTTTGGTTGGCCTTGTACTGTTTGGCCTGCATCATATTTTAAATTTAAATTTGCTGTCAATTTTTTAAACATTAGGAAATTTCACATTACAAAAGTTGGGACCTTTACCTTTCAGTAGAAACACAGAACATCTTATTCCTGCATCTCAGTGATGACTGATGCAGAGAAGCAGCTCCCCCATAAAGAGGCGAGTGTTGGCCATGTTACTACAGTCCGCGCTGTTCCGCAGTGATCCCAGACGCTGAGGCCATGTGCCAGCTGTCATTCATCATCTTTCCCAACTCAGTTTCCTCTTACGTTATTCGCCTGGCTCCTTAGACATTTGATTTCAAAGGCTAGTTGTAAAAGACCTTCTATTTCACAGAAAAATATCTGGGCCTTGTCCCCTGTCAGTCAGAACTGTTGCTGGTTTTTGACCCAGGAGGGATTAGCTGAGGTTAGGGTTGAGAGATGACGCTGCCTCCTTTCCTCAGGTTCAGCCAGTTTCCAATCCATCCTGCACCTGAGTAGCAGCTGTGAAATGGAAGGCCTTGTTGAGGCAAGTGGCAAGGGTCATGGATAGAAGAAGAGAGATTCTGGAAGCACTTTAGGGACAGAATTCAAGGTTTGGACCAGCTGGGTCACATGTCATGTGGAAGAAAGAAAAGTGAAGAGGCTTGAGCTGCTGGGCCAATGATGAGACTGCTGATGGAGAGAATGAAATCAGTGTTTGCTGTGTCTGGGTTTAGGATACCAAAGCAAATTGACTTTGCCCAGATATAGACATTTAAAAAGTAGGGCTGTCACATGTAAGGAATTTATTTCCTACCAAAACACGTTTCTTTGTTAAATTAGCATCGTGTTCATTAATAAATGTGTATAATACCTAGCTACAGATATGTGTGAACCCCTTCTTAGACAGCAGGGCCTTTCAGAATAGAAAATCTCTGCCTCGTTCACTGCCATATTCCTGGTGCTTTTCAAATAATATCCACTACATTATATATACACAAGGAGTACTTGCTGGATCATTCTATCAATTACTTAATTAAAGAACAAGAATTAGGGATAGTTTAAAGTACCCTTGTTATAAACTCAGTTATAAATTTTTGCTCATTTAAAGTTTTGCCTTCATTTGTCTCTGCTGCTTACCACTCCTTCCAGTGTCTCTCCCAGTACTCATGCACAACTGTGTACATGTTTAAGTGGGCAAATGCATTAGATGTATGTAGTAATGCATGTCATTTTAGACAATAACAAATAGTTCTCTGCTTTTAACCCTAAAGTAATCTTTACTTTTTACTTTGACCCATTTATTTTTAAACACCATTATTTTTAAAGCAAGCATATGCAGAGGTTTCTTTATAGAAACGCACCTGTAGACTCCTGGATTCCTCATTCAGTGCATGGATTTCAGGGGTTGATTGAGAAAGATTTTACAAGTAATTATATAATAAGTAAATATATTCTTATTGTAGACAAAATAAAGATACGTATAATACAAAAAGGAAAGGCCCCACTTCAACTCTGTCTCCTTAAGTCCATTCCTTTCCCCAGAATTAATCATAGCTCATTTGTGTAGGTATTCTTTAAAACATTTTATTTCTATGCAGTTATGGCACAAACCTATATTTATAAAGACATCTTTATTTGATTTTTTTTTCATCAATTGGATCACGCCTTGGGTGTTCGTGCATGCTCAGTTGCTTCAGTGGTATCTGACTCTTTGCAACTCCATGGACTATAGCCCCAGGCTCCTCTGTCCATGAGAGTCTCCAGGCAAGAATACTGGAGTGGGTTGCCATACCCTCCTCCAGGGGATCGTCCTGACCAAGGGATCGAACCTGCGTTACCTGTGTCTCCTACATTTCAGGTGGATTCTTTACCGCGGCACCATCTGGGGAGTCTCTTTTATTCGCAGTGTGGTGCTTTGTTAAATCTGTACCTTTGATTATTTAAATGTTCCTTAGTTCATGGACATTTAGCCAGTTTCTGGTTTTTCATTGCTGTGAACAATACCACAATGAACATTTTTGCCCTTGCCTCTTTGTGAAGATATATGAACATTTCTCTAGAAAACATCACTTGAGTTAGCATTATTGGTACAGGATATGTATATTTAAAATTCTGATAGATATTTCAAATTTGTTCCTCCAGAAATCTGTACCAATTTCTCTTTAACTGGTAGGATATACAATTAACTCTTTCCTGCTCCCTTGCCTGAACTAGATATTCTTTTTAAAAAATTATTACAAATTCTGTGGACAAGAAAATGCAATGTAATGGTTGTTTTAAATGGCATCATTGTTCCCAGGAGGTAAAGCTCTGTGTGCTGAGAGCTTTGCTGACCATTTCCCCCTGTGTCTAAGTGTTGCTCTTCCCTCCTCTTTCAGATGCTCACTACCTCACCTGCAGGATCCAGGAATGTGCCGAGACTACTCGGAGTGGGCCTTTTGCCCGCTCCATCGACATCAGTTCCCTGGTGGTCCAGGATGAATATATATTCATTCAGGTGAGTCCAGATGCACCATCACTGGTAGAGGGAAGATGCATGGGTGAAGTTCAACTGATCACTAGGAATATGAGGATGGCTTTCCAGAGGCTGTAAAGATGTGGAGCTGGGGTGCTGTCCCTTCTTTGCTTTGGGTACCCAGTCCCCTGGGGAAACCCCAGATTTCTGGGGAAAGATGAAGGTGTTATGGGTCATTACTGTTTACAGGGAACTTTAGTGGCCCTCTGAATCCTGTGGTGGAATTGGCATTTTATTCTATCAATGGGATGTTGAAATGACCAGGACTTGGGCTGGGGTTTGAGATTACTTGGAATCAAGTCTCATTAGAAATGAGTAATTAGAGATGAGATAAGTAATTTATCAAAGCCACATTCTATTTCTGTCCAAAGTGACTTGTCTAATGTGGGAATGAAAATCTCCAAGAAACTAAGCCTCTCTAGGATTTTATTTCTGTGAAAATCTAGGTCTCACTAAATCTTCCCCTTCCTTTCCAGTGCCTACCACCCCCTCAAATGTGAAGCCCCAAATTCTTGACTCCAAGAACTCTATGACTCTTAGAGAAAACTGGATGTAACTAACATTTTTAGGCAGGCAAGGGAAGCCTTGGTTTAGATTTTGAGTTTCACTGGAAGGAGGTGCAAAATAGATTTTAAAATGAGGGAAAAGAAAAGAAGATGCTCTACTGAATGATGGACTCTCTCTGTGTGTGTGTGTGTGTGTGTGTGTGTGTGTGTTACTGAGATAAATCATACTTAGATTTGCGGGCAAGTTTGATTCCTCCCAAGCCCTGCCTTTCCACCTTTTTCCAGTCCATTGTTTTCCAGACTGCTTCCTTTAGGAACCTTTGACCTTTGAAATTTCCCTAAATTTTCTCTGCCTCACTCCTGGCCTCTCTGTCCATAGTAGGACTATCTTCTCTGTGAGACCTTCTGTGTATTTCCAAGTTGGGTACGACTCTTCCTTGAAATTGTGAAGCTCTTATTTTCTGCTGTTCCTCTAGCACATAGGCTATTAGGCATTGTTACTTCAGTCTTAGTGGAGTTGTTTATTTCCAAATTGTGTTTTGCACTCTCTGAGAATAGGGACAGTTTTATACACACATTTTACACTGAACTTTCACCCTAACAAGATGTCTTTGCAAATCAAGGATGCTCAGTGACTACTTGTTTTATTGATTGACTCCACATGTAGCAGTTACTTTTCTTTTCTCTTTTGCAAATTAGCTGCATAGATTTTTGAGGTCTAATGTGATACAGGAGAGGGTTCACAGGTGGCACTCATGCTAAAGAACACTCCTGGCAATGCAGGACACATAAGAGACACCAATTTGATCTCTGGATCAGGAAGATCCCCTGGAGGAGGGCATGGCAACCCTCTCCAGTATTCTTGCCTGAAGAAGTCCATGGACAGAGAAGCCTGGTGGGCTATGGTCCATAGTGTCACAAAGACTCAGACACGACTGAAGTGACTTAGCACGCATGCATGTATGATACCGGAAAAGTAGCCAGCCATTCAAAAACAAGCTTGAAAGAAGGAGTAAAAGAGAGATTTTTGTGTTTACATAATCACTGGTTTCTCAGCTTATTAAAAGCCAGAATTTTAGGAATTGTTTTTCTAAATTTTGGCAGGTCATTGATACTACAATTTTCTTATTCATAGACATTTATTGAATACATACCATGCACAGTACACAGCAGCAGGCGCTACACTTGGTGTTCCCTAGCTTTCTGCCTTTGACCTTCTTAACCACCACCAGCTCCACCACCACCCACCCCTTCCACCCCGCCCACCGCTGCCCGGGCGATCTCGTGGTTTTGAGTATCTTCTCCGTGTCCTGGTAACCCTTAAGTGACTGTGCTATGCCCTCTATTATGTACAGCACGCCTACATATCTAACAGCCATCTCAGTGTAGCTGTTACATAGGTAAAATACAATTGCCATGTCCCCTTTGAATTTCAGCTACCCTCAGGATAGGGTAGTTGATGAGTGAGTTGAGTTACTCTGCCAGATCATTCAAGGTAGAAACCTGGATGTCATCAGTTAAAATTAAATGAGCCCACAGCCTCTGCTATTATCACTGTTAGTTATTTCTCAAGGGTTTCCTTTCATTCTATTCCCATTGTTATGGCCCCAGTTTAAGGCTTTATTATTGTTTTCTCAGTATTTAATTTTTTAAGGTAAAAGCGCAGGGATGATTTATGAATTTACCAATCTGATTACCCTTTTCTTAATGCTAATACTGCATAAAATGATGAACATGGCAGACTTGTTTCTGGGAAATATGACTTAGAACTTAAAATGTTCAGTTTTTTGTTTCATTTCCTTGTATTGCATAAAGTTTTCTGTAACTGCAGGCCAATATCTATATTTGTTTTCTAAATGTTCTGAAATACTCTTTTTTAAAAAAAAAAAATTATTATTCTGGAAACCAACAGAATTTTTTTCTCTTTGATCAGTATTAAAATTTCACTTGAAAGAGATATGAGTTCCATTATTCAATAAAGTTTTTTGATTGCCTACTACATTGCAGACCCCCTGTTTTAGGTGCTGGGGTAAGATATTAAACACAATAGAGTTCCTGTTTTACATGCTAAGGGGAGGCAGGAAAATATGTAGATGATGTATACACACACACACACACACACACACACACACACACACTGATATGAAAGGCCATGAAGGGTAGTGGCTAATGACCTGTGGTTTAGAGCCTGACAGCCAGCATTTATTCTGCTGCTGCTGCTAAGTCACTTCAGTCGTGTCCGACTCTGTGCGACCCTATAGACGGCAGCCCCTTACCAAACAGCTGAATGATCTTTACTTCATTAGACTCATCTATAAAAAGAGGAAAATTGTAGTATCTACTTCATGGGTTGCTAAGAGGGTGACATTTGTCAATTAAATCTATAAAGCACCAAAACAATGTTATATAAGTGTTGCTTTCTCTTTATCTATCTTCTATACCATCTGTTAATTTAGTTATAGAATATATCAGATAATGGCAGTGCTATGGATCAAAATAAATGAGGGGCCATGGATTTTGGGTGTCTGTAGATACTTCTGTTTAGGATGACCTGGGGAGACCTCCTTGGTTAGTGATCAGGGAGAGAATGGCCAGAGTCTGCAGTCAGAGGGGGACGAGGAGCCAGGTCTCTTGTGTGCTATGCTTTCTTGAGCCCCTGATACAGATATGGGGTAGGCAGGTAGAAATTTGAGGCTGAGTTTAGAAGCAGGAATGATGGTAAGGTAGGGGCTGGGAATATAAATTGGAAGGGTGTCAGTGTATTGATACTTTTGAACCACAACATTGAAGTCACCAAAGGAGTAAATGTTGATAGAGAAGAGAAGAGATCTAAAGACTGGGCCACTGGGTACTCCAATATATAGAGTTCAGGGAGATGAGGGAAGTGGCAAATGAGACTTGGAAAGTTTAGAGATGACATCAGAAAGGCATAGGCTGGTAAATTCCACAGAGTCTTGAAGGGTTTTTAAGGATTTATTATTATTACTAAATAATAAGAAAGAAATGGGAAACAGTAAAATAACAATGCTCCAAATAATGCAAAAGACCAATGCTCTTGAGCAAAACATTGAGTTTCATTAATAATGAAGTTAACACAGATTAAATGCTGTTATTTCCAACTATCAATCAGGTAAGATGAAATGAAATAAAGTCAATGGGTTGCAGGTAAACAATAATATACACTGCAGGTGCAGATGTAAGTAGGTTGCCCATCAGAGTCCTTTCCTCCTCATAGGTGGGTTTGAGGGTTGACTTTGATCAATGTGAGAGAGATCTCTTAGTTCTGACAGTGTATGCTTAGTTTTTAGTTATAATTGTTTATTTTGTAAAAAAATTATATGATCTGTTTTCTTTGCTTCCCTGCATATGTATTTCTTTGAGGATTTTGAATATTTGTTCTAAGATTTATGAATATGATGTTATAGAGTACAGCATATCTTCTATTTTGTATAATCTATTGATTTCCTCCTGTGAGCAGTTTAAAAGTTAGTGCATTGCCATGCCTTTCTAGTTCTTCCGCTTTCTCTTCAATTCCTCTACCACCCAGTTTTGATTGGTTATATTATCTTTTAGTGTTTGCTTTCCTATCTTGAAATGCAATTTTCTATTAGTTTAAGTATTTTATTAAGCACTGTTGAAAACAGGTAGAAAAAAATAGTATGTGTGTTTAGGATCGCCTTCTGTCTCCCTTCTATACAACCTCAGTTTGCTAATTGAATCGTTTGGAACACTTATATTCTGCTCAAACCAGAATTCCTGCATTTATTTTTATTTTAGTTTTATAGGTAAATGAATGCAGTGCTCACCTTCAGTCCTTTCACTAGAGTTTCCCATTTATTTCTTGGGTGTCTGAAATTTGTCTTTTAGTAAAGTCTTCAAGAAAGATGAATTCTTGAATGCCAAAAATATGTTTGTTTATCCCCTTTATGCTTTAATATCATCTTTTAAGTATAAAACTTATGTGTTATTTACTCTCCATGAGAACTTTGTTTTGTTAACTTATGGAATGTTACTGTCTGTGGCTAGTCTCACATTTTTGCCTTCTGTGCGTCTTTATGTATTTTTTGCCCTTGATATGTAAAGATCATATATATATATGCAATATATATATATATTTGCATTCTATTTTATTTTATTGGTGTATGTCTTATGGTTGGTAATACTATGTGATTCTTTCCGCTGGAATATGTCTTATTTAATTGGCTCAATTTCTCCTTCCTTTTTAATTTCTCAAAAGTTTCTGTGTTTTGGCTGTCTTTCTTCTAGACACTTAGAATGTTCACAGTGGACAGAAAAGCAAAGGAGAGACATCAATTTTTTTTTCTTCCAGTATGTTTAACTCCCTGAGCAAAATGAGATTTATAGAAACAGTTTTATTCATACTATCCTTGAATGAGTATTTAGCCATGTCCAGGCTTCCCTGGCGGAGAAGGCAATGGCAATCCATTCTAGTACTCTTACCTGGCAAATCCCATGGATGGAGGAGCCTGGTAGGCTGCAGTCCATGGGGTCGCTAGGAGTTGGACATGGCTGAGCGACTTCACTTTCACTTTTCACTTTCATGCACTGGAGAAGGAAATCGCAACCCACTCCAGTGTTCTTGCCTGGAGAATCAAAGCTTCTTTCTCCCACTTTTGCTGTTGTTGTTTTTAAGGTTTTTTCATGCGCTTTGCCAGCTTATATTTTATTTCTTTTTGTTGTCTCAACATCTCTCTCCTGAGCTCTTGTATTTAGGCTTTGACCTCTTCTCTTATAATGGTGATCTCATCATGTGAGTTATTTTGAATCATTAAAATTAACCAATGTGATCACAGTTTTTATTTACTTCATGGAAACATTTTTTTCTATATCTGCTCTGTGTTTTTTCTTTTTCCTCTCTTCTTTAATTTTGTTGTTTTATAACCTGTGTTTTCTTCCATCTTTATGTTTTTTATTGTTACCTATTTTTTTTTTAATGATATGAGCTCTTCCAGCTGAACTATTTGAGGAGGTTCATCTTGGGGATCAGGGCTCTGATCAAGGTTCTTTTTCAGCTTAATAAGAGTCCTCTTTGGTTCTCAGTGAGTTTCTATAAAACTAAATTATTCCCCTTGGACTATACAGTCACACTGGAGTAGGTAGCCATTCCCTTTTCCAGGGGAATCTTCCCAACACAGGGATCAAACCCAGGTCTACCCACACTGCAAGTGGATTCTTTTACCAACTGAGCCATCAAGGAATCCCATAAAACTAAATAGTATTAGTCTTTTAGTGGATTTTTCTTATAGGGTAAAACCACCTGAGTGTTTCTCTATTCAGCCATACCTCTCCAGCTTCTTGTCACCAACCAGTTCCAGAAATGTTTCCACTGCCATTTCCTGGGCTACAATTCCCTTTGTTCCAAATAATAGGTTGTTAGTTTTGCTCCTTTGAAAATATCTTTAGAGAACTCTATTTCTCTAGCTTGATCTAAGATTGTAGCTGCAGGCATTTTTGCTCTGGTGCCTGTCTGTACCCTGTTTGTCCTTCACTGCCTTTGGCTTCATTTCCACGTATAGTATTTCAGGGTTATATTTTCCTTAAGTGTAGAATTTGTGTTTTTCTTTTTGCATGTTTTCCTTGTTGCTCCAGGATGATTTATGAAAGAATAGGGGGAAGCACCATTATTACTTGGCTATTAAAAACCATTTATAAACCCTTTTATATGTTCTGAAAGGTTGCAATAAATTATTTTCTTACTCCCAGATCAGCACACCTCCAATCAGTTCACAACACTACTTCCAAAGTAATTTATTTAAAATAAAAATCAATGTCCTTCCCTTCAGTGGCTTCTCATCACCTATAGGTTAAAATCCAATTTCCTTAACATTGCCTGTAAGGTCTTCTGTGATCTGGATCCTGCCTACTGCATCGGCCTTCTGTGAATTCCTTTTCCACCACTGTCCTCCATGTACTTTCTTTTTCATATTTTACACTTCAGTGAAAGTAAACTATTTTAGTCTCTATTCATGCACCATGTCATTTTTGCACTATGTCATTTTTTGCCTAATATGCTTTTCTTGTTTTGTTTTGTTTTTCCCAGCTTGGAATGTTCCTTTATCAGACTAACTGAGTCTTTAAGGTTCACCTTAGGCAATGCCTCCTATAGTGTATCTTCCCCGACACCCTCAGTCAGATCCTATGCTGATTACTTATGTATGTGCATTAAGCCAGTTCTGTAAACTTTAAGAGGAATGAGCCTATGTCTTATTCATCATTGTTTTTCCTGCACTTGGTGTAATGACTGGTGCTCAATAAATGTTTGTTAAACTAAACTGAACTGAACTGAGAAGATAAGACACCGTCCTTATTCCCAGGGAGTGTAGTTAGTTATCTTTTTAAAAAAACAAGGGAGTCTTGTTTCTCCAGCTAACAATAGAAGACAACTTAGAGTAATTGGCAATTGCTCACTGCATAAGAAATGACCATTTGTAGAGTGTCTCTGTATCTTTATAGAACTGCTGTCCAGGAATTATCCATCATGTTATTCAGTGTCTTTTTTATATTCATTCATTTAAATGTATTAAAATACATTCAGCCCAGCGGGGAAAACAGACAATGAAACAAATATAATCGAGTGTGATAAGAGATGTATTTGTGGGAAGCACATGTTGCTCTCAGAGTGAGGAAGAGCTCTGCACCCTGCCCTGGGTCGGTGCAAGCTTCCTGGCAGCTGGGCTGTAAGTATCAGTTAGACCCGTGAAGGGCAAAGGGCGCTGCGGCAGGGGAGGCGGGGCTAAAATGAAGGAAGCGAGAGACCGTAGTGTACCAGGAGCTCTGTCTAAGGACAGCTGGAGGAGGAAATGAAGTGGCTGGAAAATAAATTAGAGGACTGTCCTGGAGAGGCAAACCTTTTCTGTCTCCTGTCATTAGATATTGGTAGTTTTGTTTTTCCCTCTTTACAGCTGCTAAAAATTTTAAAACTAATTTTTGTGTCCGTTTCAGCAGCTTCCAATTAAGCTCTATGATATTGTTTTCCTTACCACTGGTCATTTTTGATGACTTGGCACCTCTCTTCTATTTATTCAGGTTTATATATATATATATATGTATATATATATATATATTTGCTTGATAGTTGAATAGATAGGAAGGGCTTTATGGAAAAGGTAAGATTTGTACTTTAGTGAATGAATATCAACCTCTGAGGCAAGGAAAGAGCAAAGATTTCTCATTCTATTTGTTGAGATAAAGCTGCTTCAGAAGACCTTTGTTTCAGAGCAGCAAACCCTCAGAGACCACTAGCAGCCTCCAAAGTTTGAACCTACAGATTTGTATCTGATCAAACTATTATGGGTTTGGGATAGGTTGTATTCTTCCTACAGTGGCTAGCAGTCTGCCAAAGAAAGTTGGGAGAAACAGCTATAGCTCACCCAGGCTTGGGTCCAGCCCAGCGCTCGTGGGTGCCATCCCCGTGGAGTCTTCCTAAGGCAGAGCTGGACCCTGAGGGTTATGCTGCCACTGACAGGGTCTGTCCTCCTTCTGTATTTGACTTCCGAAGGGGAGATTTGTAAAGGCAGATTATTTACTTCTTTTTTTAAATTTAAATTTATTTATTTTAATTGGAGGCTAATTACTTTACAATATTGTATTGGTTTTGCCATACATCAACATGAATCTGCCACGGGTGTACACGTGTTCCCCATCCTGAACCCCCCTCCCTCCTCCCTCCCTGTACCATCCCTCTGGGTCATCCCAGTGCACCAGCCCCAAGCATCCTGTATCATGCATCGAACCTGGACTGGTGATTCATTTCATATTTGATATTATACATGTTTCAATGCCATTCTCCCAAATCATCCAACCTTCTCCCTCTCCCACAGAGTCCAAAAGACTGTTGTATACATCTGTGTCTCTTTTGCTGTCTTGCGTACAGGGCTATCATTGCCATCTTTCTAAATTCCATATATATGCGTTAGTATACTGTATTGGTGTTTTTCTTTCTGGCTCACTTCACTCTGTATAATCAGCCCCAGTTTCATCCACCTCATTAGAACTGATTCAAATGTATTCTTTTTAATGGCTGAGTAATCCTCCATTGTGTATTACGTACCACAGCTTTCTTATCCATTCGTAAGGCAGATTATTTACTTCTATGCCGATGACCTGAGGAGCTAAATAACAGCAGTACGGGTGTTAAGTGGCTTTGGTTTTTCACAATTCCAAGGGACTTACCACTTAAATTTGCTAGCTTTTTAAAGTATTGATATCTTATATTTTGTTTAGTGCCACCAGAGGTAGAACTCCAAAGGGGGAAAGGAAACAAAGCCTTGACGAAAAGGAGACAAGTCTGTCCCTTCACTCTTTCATACCTTTATGTGTCCAGGTTGTAGTTTGCACACTGGCTCTTAGAAAACTTCTCTCAATGCTAACAGAAATGGAAGTGGTTATCTGGGAGGGCGGGGTTCCAGGACTCTTTAGCCCCTCCTTAAAAGTGTACTTCTGCTTTTTTTGGCTCTGTGTATCAAGGTTCTTAGTACTTTTATTTGGCAAAAGGAATCTGCCACTGAGAAATGTTTGAAATCCACTGATGTTTTTGTAGCTGCTGACTGTGTAGGTCAAGGTCAGGCATTTTGTGTGTGTGTGGACAACTGAACCACTAGGAATTCAAGTAATATCCAGGTCTGCATCTGTCTCTTCATATTCATAAATGAGGTACCTGGCTTTGAGGCAAAATTATTTACCCACAAGTGAATCATTATATATAAATGTATAGACATTTGAGAGAGTGGGTTGAATAACCCACAACCTAGCTTACCTCTTCATAATGCACTTCTCATAATATTAATTTTGCATAAAATATTCACCCTCTCTCATTTGCCCTTCTACAAGTAAACTTCCCATGCCCTGTATAATTTCCTTTTTGTAGACACATTATTAGCTTTGATCCTGTATCTTGTATGGAAAAGGGTCCATGTACTTACTTACTGACTCAGCTCCTACAGTTTTGAGAGACCCCAAACATTCTGCCTCATCTTTTACTGTTTCATCAACAAAGAGGTAAAGGTAGCCATCTTGATGGTTTTGCTTAGGGAACCTACGTGATCTTCTGCTGTTGGGGAAGCTGAGCTGGAGATGTACAGGAAGCTGCGAAATGTGCTCATCAGTCAATGCCTTTTCTGTGCAGGGGGCCCAGGGCCTAGAGTTTCGTAGTGAAATCAAAAGGAGTTAATCCTTCCCAAAAGAGCCCTTGTTTTAATGGGAAAGTGTCTGCCTGAAATGCCTTCGTTCCACTTGGATAAAAGAGAAATCAGTTTTCCTCTGTCGGGGCTGGGTAGAGAGAGATAAGTTGGTTTCTGTGTTCTGAGCCAAAATGGTTGGAAATCCTGTCTTTTCTCCTTACGGAATAGTTTTTCTGGTGATTCTTGGAGAATAGGTAGCTCAACAGTTAGCAGTAAAAGCCCTTCATTGATATGATTCATACCCTGGCCCTTAGGGAGTGTGTTAAAGAAACAGGAGCCACACCCTAATAAGTCATCACAAGAGATCTGTATGTTTTTTAACTGAGTTATATGAAGCCTGGTCCTTTCCTGTCTTCTGGCACAGGAGGTAGGTAGCCTTGAATGTAATATGAATTCAGCCACTCATTGAATGCTTTAATTTTACATGCAATTGAATTTGAAAAAGAATGTATGATATTGACCTATCTTCAAATGTCTAAAGTATAAGAGAAAAAAATCCGTAATTAAGATACAAATAAAGTACTCTAGAGGGGTGGACAAAGCCAAAAATTCAAAGGAAGGAAAGGCCACCCCAGCCCTGCCAGAAGGATATGGAGTCCTTCTTCATATCCACAAGCAAACCAGTAATTTAGTGTAGATCTTTCTGCTACTTAATGCCACTTTCATCTGCTGGTGACATTGTGTAGCGAAGACCCCTCTATAGCAGGAGAATCTGAGAGTGGAGCAATGCCATACATACAGGTGGTGCTCATGTAATTCTAACAGTACAATGAGGCCAGCAGGTAGTTTGGATACAAGTTGCCATTAGTTTTTAAGAGTTCTGTGTCTAAATATAGAAAAATAGCACCACTGTATTATTCCCGTGTATTATTTGAGATAGTCTAGAAGTACTAGCAATTAACAAGTACAAGTAGCCAAATCACAGATGTTTGTGGAGCCACTGGAAGTAAAAACAACAGAGCATGTAAGAGACAGAAGTTGTTGTCCCTCCTCTCAAGTACTTTATGATTTGAAAGCTGCTGGTCTGATGTGGGGAAATGAATCCTGAACTCAAAGACCTAGGTTGTAATCAGGAATCTGCCACTTACTAGTCAGAGAACGAACATTGGGAAAATTACTTGGATGATCATAGTTTTAATTTCCTGATCTTTGTAGAATGGAATCATGCTAGTTGCTCTGCCTAAATTGGAAGGTTGTTGAGAGGATCGAGCAAGATAATAATGGCTTTGAAATGCTTTGAAAACAAGCCCTGTAAAATGCAAGGTTCAAGAGACTAATCTACGTACAAAAATCAGTGTCACTATTGTGCACTTCCTCACTGAAAGGTTTTTATAAGCCTAGCATATAAAAGATTACTAATCTTTTCCTCAAGTTCATCCTTTAATTATTCATGGTTTCAACTCATATATGGACGTGTATGCATGATAAACTCGTCCCACATACCTTCCATACCCTTATCAAAGAAACCAACTTTTGTGTATAGATAACTGTAGATATTCTGGGACTTAATTGTCTTTCAAGATTCTTGAGTACCTTATTGTAGCATCTTGGTCCCCAGATTGCTTGGGTTTTGATACTTTCTTTAAAAGCCTGCTTTATACGCCCACATGAGTGGTAGAAAAGCCTCTATAGTGTGGCTACTATATCCGTAATAAAGTTTTATCTTTCTGAAAGAAAAAAAAGAGCCCTGAGGCAGAAATTAATAGAGTGTAATCATTCAAAGAGAAACTATTTGGCAATACTTTAAATGATGTTAATTTTGTCTTAATGGGAGAGATTTTGAATGTTAGATAAATAGCAATTTCATCATTACAGATACATTTACAACACAGGAGTTTAAAGAAAAAGGAAAGAGTTTCAGAGATGGTCTTCAAAAGAAATCCAATAAAGACATTGTTCAGTTGCTCAGTCATGTCCGACCCTTTGTACTGTAGCACGTCAGGCCTCCCTGTCCATCACCAACTCCCAGAGCTTATTCGAACTCATGTCCATTGAGTCGGTGATGCCATCCAACCATCTCATCCTCTGTGGTCCCCTTCTCCTCCCGCCTTCAATCTTTCCTAGCATCAGGGTCTTTTCTAATGAGTCAGTTCTTTACATCAAGTGGCCAAAGTATTGGAGCTTCAGCTTCAGCATCAATCCTCCCAATGAATATTCAGGACTGATTTCCTTTAAGATTGACTGATTTGATATCTTTGCAGTCCAAGGGACTCTCAAGAATCTTCTCCAACACCACAATTCAAAAGCATCAATTCTTTGGTGCTCAGCTTTCTTTATAGTCCAACTCTCACATCCATACATGCCTATTGGAAAAGCCATAGCTTTAACTAGATGGAACTTTGTCAACAAAGCAATGTCTCTGCTTTTTAATATGCTGTCTGGGTTGGTCATAGTTTTTCTTCCAAGGAGTAAGATTTTTTTAATTTCATGGCTGCAGTCACCATCTGCAGTGATTTTGGAGCCTAAGAAAGTAAAGTCTGCCACTATTTCCATTGTTTCCTCTCTATTTGCCACAAAGTGATGGGACTGGAGGTCATGATCTTAGTTTCTTGAATGTTGAGTTTTAAGCCAGCTTTTTCACTCTCCTCTTTTATTATCATTAAGAGACCCTTTAGTTCCTCTGTGCTTTCTGCCGTAACAGTGGTGTCATCTGCATATCTGAGTTTATTAATATTTATCCCAGCAATCTTGAATCCAGCTTGTACTTCATCGAGCCCAGCATTTCAAATGATGTACTCTGCATGTAAGTTAAATGAGTAAGGTGACAATATATAGCCTTGACATACTCCTTTCACAATTTGGAACCAGTCCATTGTTCCATGTCTAGTTCTAACTGTTGCTTCTTGACTTGCATACAGATTTCTCAGGAGGCAGGTAAGATGGTCTGGTATTCCCATNTTGGAACCAGTCCATTGTTCCATGTCTAGTTCTAACTGTTGCTTCTTGACTTGCATACAGATTTCTCAGGAGGCAGGTAAGATGGTCTGGTATTCTCATCTCTTCAAGAATTTCCCACAGTTTGTTGTGATCCTCACAGTCAAAGGCTTTAGTGTATTCAATCAAAGGCTTTAGTGTATTCAATGAAGTCAAAGGCTTTAGAGGTATTCAATGAAGCCAAAATGATGTTTTTCTGGAACTCTCTTGCTTTTTCTATGACCCAGTGGATGTTGGCAACTTGATCTCTGATTCCTCTGCCTTTCCTAAATCCAACTTGAACATCTGGAAATTCTTGGTTCACGTATTTTTGGAGAATTTTGAGCATTATTTTACTAGCGTGTAAATGAATGCAATTGTGCAATAGTTTGGACACTCATTGGCATTGCCTTTCTTTGGGATTGGAATGAAAACTGACCTTTTCCAGTCCTGTGGCCACTGCTGAGTTTTCCGAATTTGCTGGCATATTGAGTGCAGCACTTTCACAGCATCATCTTTTTTTTTTTTTTTTTAGCATCATCTTTTTGGATTTGAAATAGCTCAACTGAAATTCTATCACCTCCACTAGCTTTGTTTGTAGTGATGCTTCCTAAGGCCCACTTGACTTCACATCCAGGATGTCTGGCTCTAAGTGAGTGAGTGATCACACCATTGTGATTATCTGGGTTGTGATCTTCTTTATATAGTTCTGTATATTCTTGCCATCTCTACTTAATATCTTCTGCTTCTGTTAGGTCCATACCATGTGTCCTTTATTGAGCCCATCTTTGCATGAAATGTTCCCTTGGTATCTCCAGTTCTCTTGAAGAGATCTCTGGCCTTTCCCACTGTATTGTATTCCTCTATTTCTTTTCATTGATCACTTAGGAAACCTTATCTCTCCTTGCTGTTCTTTGGAACTCTGCGTTCAGATGGATATATCTTTTCTCCTTTGCCTTTTGCTTCTCTTCTTTTCTCAGCTATTTGCAAGGCCTCCTCAGACAACCTTGTTGCCTTTTTGCATTTCTTCTTTTGGGGGATGATTTCGATCATAGTCTCCTGTACAGTGTTACAAACCTCTGTCCATAGTTCTTCAGGCACTCTATCAGATCTAATCCCTAGAGTCTATTTGTCACTTCCGTTGTGTAATCCTAAGGGATTTGATTTAGGTCATACCTGAATGGTCTAGTGATTTTTCCCTACTTTCTTCAATTTAAGTCTGAGTTTTGCAATAAGAAGTTGGTGATCTGAATCACAGTCAGCTCCCAGTCTTGTTTTTGCTGACTGTATAGAGCTTCTCCATCTTCTACTGCAAAGAATATCACCTTGTCTCCACTGATCTTTGGGCCTCTTGTTTTGTTTTCCTAGGGCTGATTTGTTCCTAAGTAGGATACTAATGAGAGACCCCTTAGTCATTCTGGTGCAGGTGCCTACCTTGAATTGCAAGGTTGTCAAGGTCCTCTGTAATGATTTGACCAAGCAGAGTCATGGGCCAGTGGGTAAGAACTCCTCTCTTCCTGCATCAGAAGGGCAATTCTGAGCTTCATCCTCTGAGTCTTTATAGAGTGCACAGTAGAGCAGCCCCAGTGGCTTACAGTGATGACCTTGGGATGGCTTCTCTCCCTCCTTGTCTCTTGCTTTCTAGTTCCACCCTTCCTGTTCCCTAGGAAACTTTCTGAAAAACAAATAAAACCCAAACAATCTGCACAAAAGCTTTTGTCTCAGGCTCTAATTTTGGGGGGAACCCAACTCAGGACCACTTGGAAAGACTCTCTTTGAATCCCTGCTATGCATCTAGGTCGCAAAGAGTTGGACATGACTGAGTGAATGAACTGAACTGAACTGAACTATGCGTCTAGGATTGCAGATCAGGTGGACGATACAAGACAGAAAGAATCACCCTCATTCCTGTATAAAATGTCTCAATCCAAACACCCATTCCCATCTCTTCTAACTGTTCAGGGATCTGGATTTAGTGCTGATTCTTCTGTTCCCTCTAACTGCAGCTTATTCAATCCTCTTTCTGATTTTTCCATCAGCATTTAAATATTTTAAAGTATCTACCATCCTTAAAACAAAACAGAACAAGGCTTTTTTGAACTCTATACTCCTTTCTATAAATGACCCATCTTTCATTCACAACCAGGTTTCTTGAGCTCAGTCTACATTCATTATGCCTTTTTCTCATTTTCTTCTTTTTTAAACCCACTTGAGTCTGACTTCTGCATCTGCTACTTCATTGAAATTACCTTTGCCAAGTTCATCAAAGGTAGTTTGGAATGGAATCTGGGCAACACCCCTCAATAATGACATTGGTGGACTCGTCTGCAGCTTTGAAATCCAACTATTCCTTCCTCCTCGAAGCAGCCTCTATCATTTGCTTCTTTGATAATGTGCAGCCCATCTCTTCCCCGTACCCCTTTAGTCTTGTCTCCCTTTCCTACACAGGTGCCTCTTCCTTTGCCCACCTTTTAAGTGTGGTCTTTTCTCAGGGCCTGTGCTAGGTTCCTTCTCTCTGCTCACTTCTTCCCTGTGATCCCTCCCATCTATTCCTAAAGCAGAGCATCAGTTACCAACCAGATGTTGATGATTCCCCAATGTCTCCTGCTGAGACAGAGTGGCTCTGGGGAGGGTTTCTTTATTTTCAGGATGCCCATCATTCTTTTTGGCATGGCGATCTCTTCACTCTATTCAAAGCTTTGCTGTGCCTTTCTCTAATAAGTGAATCCAGTTTGCTTCTTCCCAGGAGATCTGCTGAGGCTTCATGGAAGTTATTAAATACAGTGCTTGTTGCTTGCTAGGCCAAAATAACAAGGAGTGTTTTTCCTTAATCTCAGAGAATTGTTCTGTGATTAGCTATGTATTAGAACCTAAGTATTTGCCTTTTTAGTAGTACATGGATGGGATATGTCTGGTTTAGGGGCATCATTTTGTGTGTGTGTGTGTGTGTGTGTGCGTATTACCTCTGAGTAATTGGTAATAGCTGCATGGAAAACTGTGTTACCGTGAGTCTGTAGGAAAGGCTGATTTTGTTAATTAACAGTATCTCCATGGGCATGAGAGGGAGGTGGTGGCATGTCTGCTGGGCAGTGTATCTTACAGGGAGAGTGGCAGTCGGTGTCTTGCTAGCCAGGAGCCTCACATGGCTACATGCAACCTGTGTGTTCTGGTCTGGAAGGTTGGTATACTGTCCAGGGCCACAAACACTTCTAAATTCAGCTCAAAGGAATGAGATCAGCTCCACAACTTTCAAATCTCTTCCACTGTTTGGAAATCTGCAAGTTCCTATTTCCAAAGCAGTAGTTCTTCAGAATGATTTTCCACTGAGCCACTGCACCATTTTTTACCCACCAATCAGAAAATTGGAAGAACTGTTGTCTTTGTTGGAAAAGGACCTCATGTTTATTTAGTGCCAAGTTCCTACCTGGCATGTGTGCATTTTATTTTACTTTATTCTACTTTATCTTCATAGGATCTCAGTATGGTACATAGCATCATCTTTATTTTGCAAAGGAGGAAACTGAATTTCAGGAAATTTTAGAGTCTCACCCTTTGTTGTATAGTAGAGTCAGGAGGATCTGACCTCAGGACTGCCTGGGTTCATAAAGGGTGGCAAAACCAAACCACGATCCTCTCATTCATGTCTCCAATCAGAAGATCTTCACATTAGCACTGAGTATGCTGGTATTCTCAGTAACTTTTCTGGATGACTGTAAAGGTGAAATAGACAGACGCTGCCCCTGTCTTGGGAGATAGCAGTGGCAGGAAAACTTCATTCTACTCCTAGTTCAGTGGCCTGTTTGTCAGGATCTGTTTCAATTTTGCTTCAGATCAGAAAATTTCTGCATCATTAACCAAAGAAAGGCTTAATGGAATTCAGTACAAGGTAATCATGCCTGCCTCTCTGAGAGCTGTCCCTCAGATACACTTAGAGGATTGTTCAAATACTCATCACTGGGCTGCCAAGGGGGTGAGTGACAACATAGCTAATCATCATTGCCATCCCCAGCTCCACTCTTCTCCAGCCTTCCCCACTTGCCTTGCACCTCTCTGACGCTTGATCCAATTTTCCACGATATATTTCAGGAAACTGTGTCTCTTGTATTCCATTCCAAGGTGCGGAAGAACTGTGGAATCATGACCCAATCTGGTCTCCCTGTTATCCTGCCCTTTCAAGTTCCTGCGGGTCTCTACCACACACTCTGCTAAGCCCAGCTGCCAGGAGGATCCCTTTTCTGGGGCCTTCTATTAAAGATAATTGTACTGCTGTAAAAACAACAGTGTTGATAATGAAGGTAGTTGGACTGTTGACTGAGAAGCAGACTATTAAGTCCAGTTCTCTCCCCATTACCATTCTAACTAGAATATATATTTCAGAGGTTCAGCTTTTAAAAATTTAATCGCTCTTTGCTCTACTCCTTTGCTAGCTAATGGGGTAAACAGACATTTTGGATTTCTGAAAGTAGCTTTTAAGACTCAGATTCTGAGAATCCTCAGGGTCAGCCAGAATAAGATCTTCTTGGAGTTTTATAGTAGTGGAGCCAGTGGGTAAACCATCAGCTTGATTTGACTGAATGCTTACTATGTACCCAAGGCTGTATGAGACTGAAGTGGTGTTTGGTAGATTCATTCATTCATTTTCATTCAACAGTCATTCATTGAGCACTTAAGATGCTCCTATTACTGTGCTCAATGAAAAGGGTATAATGGTAGCAAGACTGACAAAGTGGCTGTCTTCAGTTTTGTTGGTTTAGATGAAGAAGTAGGACTGTATGGCCTGACAGTCTCCATGAGCGATGCTCAAAGCAGCTAAGGTATGTAAGGCTCCTTCCCAGAGAGAGAAAGACGCATGAAGCATAATATGATCAGGGGCATTTCCTAGAGAATGCAAGGCTCAAGCCAGTTCCCAAAGAAGGGAATTGATTTGAAGAGTCCATCTTCAGGACCAGCCAGTGCTCCAAAGAAAAGAAACGTTTCATGGCAGGAGACAGTGTCCATGGTGTGGAGTAGGCGGCTGGGGAAGGGGTGGCACATATTCCTGCCTTTAAGTCTGGTCTCACCATAACTCACTCTGTGACCTTGGGCCATTATTTTTCCTCCCTGGAACTCAGTTGCCTTATCACAAAATGGTAAGATGGCATCCAAATGGAGCTTTCAGACTTTTTGTTGTTGCTGTTCTTATCAGTGGGAACCACTTTTCAGACAACAATGTTCAAGGAATTCCGATGTGTAAAACAGATGCAGGTGGAAGGGATACTGTTCTAAGCGAGTGAAGAGTTATATCAGCTCTCTCATCCACCCAGCCTCCTCTTCACCTTTTTACAGACACTCTCAAAGTATCGTCATAGAATCCAGTTTGGAAGGCAGTGGACTGTATGGTATGACTCCAGAAATTCCCTTCTCTTGGTAAAATTCCACAAGACTGCTCACTCTACCAGGCGGTCCATTGATTCAGACACAGAGAAGGTCTACTATTAAGAAGTATTTCCCAACTCATTTCTCCAGTGTCAGAAAAAAAAATTTTTTTAATTGGGTTACAGCTAATTCCTCAACAGAGTTGCTGAATCATTCTTCCTCTCTTTCCTTTCACATCCATTCATTGAGGGCTCAGTGTGGAGATAGTGCAGCAGATCAAAAATTAAACACCAGAAAAACCCAAAAGTTCCTGCTATGGGAGGGTTTGTATTTAGTGGGAGAGAGGGAGACAATACATTAGCAAAACAATAAAGAAGAAAAATAACTGCAAATGTGAGAAATCTGTGCAGAAATAGGTATAACTGTAAGAGCCAATAATAGCAAGGAGGGGACTTCATTCTTTTTTTTGATTCCAACAGTCCCTCAACACATTTTTCTGCAGTTACTACTACTCACAAAGCATGGAGTCCCACTGTTGAGATGTTATAGTGAACATAAGACCGACCCTAGTCTTCTCATGGGAGCTTACGATTTAGATGGATTCTCATCTCTATATATAGGAGGCAAAAATAAAATAATGTAAAAGTATAAATTAAGAAAAATTGTGTATGTGTGTGCTTGTGTGTGTGCATGAAACATTCCCTGATTTTGCTTTTGAGGCTGGGACGTGTGAAGGGTTTTCATGACAGGTGGATTCACGCATCCTCATTTTTCCCCCTTCCTAAACTGGGAGTCAGAAGGTCTGAACAGAAATCAATTCCTGCAATTTATTTTTAACTTCTTTCTCCTTAGCCAGGATTGATTTTTGTCTTTGTGATCAATGGCAGAGAGAATAGCTCCATGGCCCGAGCAGCTGTTCAAGCAGTCAGTCTGGTCAACCCCACATCTATCGAACGGAACTTTAGAAGCTGATTATGAAAGTAATAGGATGAAGATGTTTAAAGGATGAGCCTGATTACCCCTGCCTTCCTGGTGAAAAATACCTTCAGGTCGGGGGTGGGTGAGGCAGTGGGACACCCTGTTATTCCCGGTGTGTAAAACCTATCATGGTGAAGCTGGGAAGAGGGGAGGCCTTGGGGATCAGCTTCTTGTTTGCCAACCTGACTCTCTCCCTCCCTTCCTTTTAAGCTCTTTCCTTTTCTTCCTCCTCCTGTTTCATCCTTACTACATCAACTGCTGTTAGATTCAGAACTGCAAGCAAAACATCTGTTGTAAAAAAAAAAAAGGGAGGGGGGGAATTGATTGGTTCTTCTCTTGCTGTGTTTCTTGGGCTTTAAAATTGTCTGATTCTTTAATCCCCATTCTCTCCTCCTCCTCCCTTGTTTCCTTCTAATCCAGCTTGTGTATAAGGGGAGCATGAAGCTAGACACTTACCCTCTCTCCCTCTAGCCTTGGAACCTCTCGAGGCTGGGCTAGATTGCTTCCACGTTCTTCTATGAAAAATGTTTTTGGGAGGCATGCATACCTAGTGATCCTGTGTGGTGGCAATTCCAGCGAATGCAATTAGAATGGAGAGGGAGCCATACCCAAGGCCTTCTGTCTGGTTCTCCAGAATAAAAGCCTGCAGTTTTACTGCCTGCCCCAGGTGGCAACTGCTTCCAGACTGCAGTGTGGAGAAATCATCCCAGGGCTCTTAATATGTTGTGTGTATTATCTCAGGGTGCTGTGTAATTGCTTCATAGGTGTTTGTGAGGGCAGGGAGGGAAGGTGTAGAAGCAGTGGCTGTCTTACTTCCTCTGAAATATCTGAGATGAGTCCTGTGAAGTGGAGTGAACGTACCTCTTCTATGTAAGCATTTTCTCTCTTAAGATTTGTCCTCACCCTTCTTCCACAAGTTTTATCTCCTATCTAATTTTCTCTCTTATTGGATAATCTATAGTTCTTGGAGAAACAATTGTATATAAAGAATCAGCTACCATTTCTTGAGAGGCTAGTATGAGCTAGGCATATTATTAATGAATTTAATTGTTATGACATTGTATTTGGAGAGACCTGCTCTTAATTCCATTTCACAGAAGAGGCACAGAGCAGTTAAGTCATTTTCCCAAGATCACACAGCCAGCAAAGAGTGGAACAGAGATTTGACCTAGGCAGACTGACACCAGAGCCTTCTTTCTCAATCTCTGCTCTTGTTCTGCTGTTCAAATAAGAGTCACGACTTAAACTTCCTTGTTTGCCTGAAGTAAATTGGGTCAAGAACTGTGTAAGGGGGCATGAGCAGGGGTGGAAAGCTTAACACAGAGTAGATGCTTAACACAGGTTTGTGGTGTCACTGAATGACGACAACAAAAATAAACTGGGATGACCCAGAGGGATGGGATGGGGAGTGAGGTGGATGGGGGGTTCAGGATGGGGAACACATGTACACTCACGGCAGATTCAAGTCAATGTATGGCGAAACCAATACAATATTGTAAAGTAAAATAAATTAATTAATTAAATTTTAAAAAAACTGACAGCAGGGGGCAAGGGTGGGGGAAGGAATAGTAGGGGAGTTAGATCACGTGTCCACACTGCTGTATTTAAAATAGATTACTAGCAGGGTCACCCTGTATTTCACAGGGAACTCTGCTCCATGTTATGTGACAACCTGGATGGGAGGGAGTTTGGGGGAAAATGGCTATACACGAACATGTTTGGCTGAGTCCTTTTGCTGTTCACCTGAAAGTGTCATAACTTTATTAATTGGCTATATGCCAAAATAAAAGGTTAAAAAGAAAGAAACTGACAGCATAGGATCTTCAGTTCAGTTCAGTTCAGTTGCTCAGTCGTGTTCGACTCTTTGCGACCCCATGAATTGCAGCATGCCGGGCCTCCCTGTCCATCACCATCTCCCAGAGTTCACTCAAACTCACATCCATCAAGTCAGTGATGCCATCCAGCCATCTCATCCTCTGTCATCCTCTTCTCCTCCTGCCCCCAATCCCTCCCAGCATCAGAGTCTTTTCCAATGAGTCAACTCTTCTAATGAGGTGGCCAAATTACTGGAGTTTCAGCTTTAGCATCATTCCTTCCAAACAACACACAGGGCTGATCTCCTTTAGAATGGACTGGTTGGATCTCCTCTTAGGAGATGGAAATTGAAGAAAACATTCATGCTGAGGATACCAGGACCAGGAAGTGAAACAAGGGGCACAGAGATGTGACATTTTTGAGTCTCTGCTTTTTGTCACTTGTGTGTTGGGCCTATATTTTGAGGTTTTTATCTGCTTTGAGGTGAAACTGAGATGTGGGGTATTTAAATGCTTTTTCCTAAAGAGTCCTAATTGCTGATGGGCTGGGAGAAGTTTGGCATCCGTGTCTGAGCTTCTGCTCTGATGTTTTTCATAAATTTTCATAACAAAAACTAAGTTAGTAACCCCAAAAGTTGCAGAAAGATAAAATCCCTGATAACCCAGCTGTAACTCTTGGATGTTTCCTTGAAGTGGAATCACATTCCTGACGTGAACCACCTCTGCAGAGATAAACAAATACAATTTTAATAAGATTATTGAGCAGTGTAGTATAGACTTTTTATTGAAAGTGTCAAGTAAAAATGAAGCAGAGTGTTTATGTTAGATATTGAATGGCCAAGACCCTTAATAAAACCTACACACACCCACTGCTTCTTGCCCTTCTCCCAAAGTGCCTCTTGTGGAACCAGCCAAGCACCACTGATCCACTCACGTGGGTCTCCGGTCCTGCTGCCTCTCCAGCTCTCCGGCCAGGTCCACCCCTGTCCTCACTCTCCCCATCTCACTTTGGTGTGTAGCTCAGTTCAGCTGTGATTTCGTTTCTCTAGTTTTCTGTCCTCAAATCCATCTCCTCATTCGGCAAAGATGTCCCTCAATGTGAGAATCCCCTCTCCTCCTAAGGCAGTGGGAGTGTAAATAACACTTGGACGGTAAAGAATCAGCCTGCAGTGCAGGAGACCAGGGTTTGATCCCTGGGTGGGAAAGATCCCTTGGAGAAGGGAATGTCTGCACCCTCCAGTATGCTTGCCTGGAGAATTCCTTGGACAGAGGAGGCTGGTGGGCTACAGTCCATGATGCTGCAAAGAGTCAGACATAACTGAGCAACTAACACTTTTACTTTTCATACACTTATTATTGGTGTGTATGTACACACATGCACACCCCACTGTGGAGGGTGATACAGAAGAAGGCTTATGCCTACATCTCTGGAGTCAGGCAAATATGAACTGCAATCCAAGCTCAGCCCTCTACCAGCTGTGTCACTCTTCTGTCTCCATGTATTAGTCATGTTATCTATAAAATGATATAGGATGAGTATATCCTATATACTCAGTGCCCAGCATTGATTTATTGTAATTCTAGAAGGATCATGAGAATAAATTGAGTAAACTGTTGTAGTTCTGGGGTAGGGGTGTTGTAGCCATGCATTCCGGGAAACAAACTCACTCAGAAGGACAATGCAGATAGTGGAGTGCAGTTTATTATACCAGCAGGCCCAAGGCAGAGTCTCCTCTTAGCCAAGGACCACGACCAGTTTTTGTGAAAACCTTATATACCCTAAGTGTACGTGCTCAAACCCACCTCCCCAAATTCTCTGAAATTGGTCTGAACAAAGGAAAAGAAAGATACTATCAAAGTTAACCTAATGATTTGTATGCCTTAAACCCGTGATTTGTGTGCCTTAAACCCGTGATTCATATGCCTTAAGCCTAGGTACTTAACAGTGGACAATTGGTTACACAGATAATTAGGGTATATTTTTAGGTGACAGAGAGTCTAGGTACAAGCCCTGGGGCTCTCCCATCTGGGGGGCCTGATTTTCCAGTTTGTATGTCGTTTCCATAGATACAGGGCCCATAGCTCAAAGTCCACAGTCCAGCCCAAGATGGAGTCCTGCTTTCAAGATGGAACCTGTTTTGTCTGTTTCCTCCTTCAGGGATTTCTCTGTTTTATACTTCTTAGCTTTTGCTCTGCTCAGAGTACCATGGCATTGGCATTCATTCTGCATTGCCGTTGGTACATCTTACATGCTTGGCTTATTTTTACAAAGAAGTAGTGAAATCCATGAGGTCACAGCCCATGACTCCTGTGACATCTAACACAGCCTGGGCACAAAAGTGCTGAATAAGTAAATACATTGATTGATTGATCACTGTAACACGTAGTAGAATTGGGGCTGATATCCCTAATGAGATGTCTGAATATGATTACTGTTCGAGGAATGATGTGAATTTGGCCAGACCTTTAATTAATCTGTGGTTTCAGCAGTGGATAGGGAAAAACATCTTGCAATCTGCTTCTTCATGTCCCACAGGAAAACACTCTTTCTTACAGCCCCTGGTTTTCCATGTTGTGGTGTTGCCAACCACTCAAAGGAGTATTTGATGTAAAATCAAGACCCACTTGTAGAAATCCATGCAATTATCTCCGCTTTGTGTTTTTCTAATCTTGATTTAGTGAACACAGAATGACGCAGCCTAGCAACATGAAAAGAGCCTCGGGCTTCAAGTCAGAAGTTCGGAGGTTGGCTGTGAGCCTTACCTTTTAGTAGCAAGGTGACCTAGTGGTGCTTGTCTGGGCCAGTGAATTCTAACTTGGGGATGTATTGATAATTAGACCTCCCTGGCACACTTGTGCTCCAGCCAAATGAGATTCAGTACAGTGATGAAAACGAATGGCACAAAGCAAAATGCTCTACAAATATGAGTTGTGACATGGGTGCTAGCTACCAAGAGGCAGTCAAATGGGGATAGGACATATTATCTCCCCTCAAAGATGATACAAGAGACCCTCTTCTAGTAATCTCAGCAGCTAAGTGGGACAAGAGAGCTACAGAGAGCCCTGAGAATCAGAGAAGAAAGGCTGCATTCCAGCTGGGTAATCCGGATGGAGGAGGATTCTTTAAGGTGGTAGCTTTTGACGTAAGCCAGTGTGAATTTCCTTAATGCTGGTATTTCTAAGGATCTGGGTCAGGATGAATCCCTTCAGGAAATTGGTCCTAAACTAGCTATTCTTTGGGGAGGCTCTGCAGTAGACTCTTTTTTTTTTTTTTAATTTTTATTTTAACTTTAGTTTACTTTACAATACTGTATTGGTTTTGCCAAACATTGACATGAATTCACCACGAGTGTACATGCGTTCCCAAACATGCAGTAGACTCCTTAGACTCGTTCAGGGTTGCACAGGGTAGTGGCCATTGTCAAAATTTAAAGACCCAAGTTCAAATCCAGGCTCTGCTGCTTTGAAGCTGAGTGACCTTACGCGTATCATTAACTTTATCAGTAAAGCGAGGCTGTGCAGTATCTCTCCACCAAGGTTGCTGTGCATGAGGGCAGCCAGTGCATAACAAGAGGTGAGCACCAAGTCTGACTTTTCAACAGTGAGGCCTCTGCTGGTGGAGGACAGGACAAGAATGACATACACAGTACAACGGGGAAGCTCCAAGAAATAGCAGTTGGCATTTTACAAGTATTCATGGCTCTCTTGGGGAAGTGGCAATGTTTCCTGAAGAAAACAGGTTGACAGATGGTTTAAATCTATCCACTGCTGTCCCCAAATTCACTCATGAGGGATGCAAATCCCATGTCGGAGAAGTTTGGCTGTTATATCTAGCAGCCCACATATCTCCAAGTCTGCCTAGAAATCCCATATCTCAAAGACACATCCCTGCTTCTCTAGAAAATTAATGGCTTTGTTTGCCTTGCCCTTTTAAGCTCTTTAAAATACTCTGAACATATCAAAATTAGTCATTCTCTAAGCAACCATATGCACCTGCCATTTATCCCATGTGGCTGAAGACACGTCTGTTCTATAGCTCTGCCCGTCCATATTCCATACTGCCTCTAGCCTTTCATTCAGTCTGCAGACAACTATAACCCCACAGGGTATATGCAGCTTCTGCCCCAGTGGCAAATGTTAATACCCTACACAATCTATAGACTGGGCATGTCTGGATCATCAGCTTGGTTTCTGTACTAATGCTGCCATAAAAGCTGTAGACTGAGTGGTTTATGAAAAACAGAAGTTTATTTCTCATAAGTCTGGAAGCTGGAAAGTCCAGGATCAAGGTGCTGACAGATTTGGTGTCTGCTCATAGATGGTCAACTTGCTCCTGTGTCCTCATGTGAAGTATGAGTGTGCTATCTGGGGTCTCTCTGGTAAGAGCAGTAGTCTGCTCATGAAGTCTCCACCCCCATGACCTAATCATCTCCCAAAGGCCCCACCTCCAAATACCATCACAGTGGGCATTAGGGTTCAACATATGAATTACAGAGGGATACAAAAACTCAGTTTATAGCAATTTGTCAGTGAAAATACTTCTAAAATCTTTGGGTTCCTGGATACATAAACAGGTCAATCATTATTACATCCTATTCATTGTAGTCGTAGACTAATTTACAGATAACATGAAAACATTTTACTATCTTATCTCATTTACTTTCTGTAAGAGAAGAGTAACTACTATTTCCATTTTATAGGAAAATAACCTTGAAACTCCAACAGACTATTTACTATGCCTAAAATTGCATGCCTGATACATGACTGAGCTGAAACTGGAATCACTAATGTTACAGATACTGGTACCTTTTACCTTTCTTCCTCCTTCTCCTCTCCCATTCTTTTGTTTTAATTTTCTGAAATTCTGGAATGTTATATAAAAGACAGAGGCTAGTGTTGATTGGGAATATTTTAGCCAATTAATTGACCTCATAATATCTACCAGTATAAAGGAAATAGCCTATGTAATATCTCAAAGAAAAAAACTTTTATATAAGTATGGGAAGACTGTATAAGCTTGACTCCTTACAATTTCTTTTCAAGCCCTTTCTCATTCTATCTTTTATGAAACCATACTACACTCACAGTGTACAAGGAACATTTGTGAAAATGGAAGTCGGGCTCTTTTGATAGTAAGTTGTAGTATTTGTCTTAATGTTTCCCTAAGTAGTGTTTTCTTTTTCTGTGAAGCTCTGGCATCCTGATTTAGAACACTCAACGTAGACTGACTGAGTTTTAGCTTTTTTTTTTTTTTAAACTATTATTATATTAACCAGGAGTATTCAAATGCTCCCAAATTTTGTACTCCAGGATAACAATTCAAATCCATATCAATTTGTTTTATTGCTGCACTTACCATCTTTGCCTTTTCATCCACCAACAAAACCAGGAGAGGAAAAGCAATGAACTCCCATTTTTATGGGTAAAGTGAACATCCCAAGAACTTCTTTCACTCCTTTTAAATCATAAAAGCTAGAACATGAAGATAAGATTTGTAACCATTCATGGTCAAATATCTGGCATAAAGCACATTGGGTTGGAGTCTCTATAAGTGTATTTTCCACAAAGTCATCCTTGCTGACTGCAAGAAGAATTTCAATCTTCTATCCCTGGTTGATTTTGACCAGGAAGCCCACTTGGCTACCTTAGCTCTTCCTGAAGCCCCCAGTTTGCATGTCAGCTATCACCATGGCCAGTCACCATAAACCCTCCAATATATTAGACCAATACAGGCACCTGTGCCTCTGTTTCAGCAGGGACAGGTAATATGCATTGAGTACTTAGCATGTGCCAGGTTTAAGGTTAAACTCTTTACATGCCATGGTGGTTCAATCATCATGATAAAATATCAAGAAAGTTCCAGAAAAACATCTATTTCTGCTTTATTGACTATGCCAAAGCCTTTGTGTGGATTACAACAAACTGTGGAAAATTCTTCAAGAGATGGTGGTACCAGACTACCTGACCTGCCTCCTGAGAAATCTTTATGCAGGTCAGGAAGCAACAGTTAGAACCGGACATGGAACAACAGACTGGTTCCAAATTGGGAAAGGAGTATGTCAAGGCTGTATATTGTCACCCTGCTTATTTAACTTACATGCAGAGTACATCATGTGAAATGCTGGGCTGGATGAAGCACAAGCTGGAATCAAGATTGCTGGGAGAAATATCAATAACCTCAGATATGCAGATGACACCACCCTTAAGGCAGAAAGGGAAGAAGAACTAAAGAGCCTCTTGATGAAAGTAAAAGAAGAGAGTGAAAACGTTGGCTTAAAGCTCAACATTCAGAAAATGAAGATCATGGCATATGGTCCCATCACTTCATGGCAAATAGATGGGGGAACAGTGGAAACAGTAACTGACTTTGTTTTTTGGGGCTCCAAAATCACTGCAGATAGTGACTGTAGCCATGAAATTGAAAGACGCTTACTCCTTGGAAGAAAAGTTATGACCAACCTAGACAGCATATTGAAAAGCAGAGACTACTTTGCCAACAAAGGTCTGTCTAGACAAAGCTATGGTTTTTCCGGTAGTCAGGTATGGATGTGAGAGTTGGACCATAAGGAAAGCTGAGTGCCAAAGAATTGATACTTTTGAACTGTGGTGTTGGAGAAGACTCTTGAGAGTCCCTTGGACTGCAAGACAATCAAACCAGTCAACCCTGAAGGAAATCAGTCCTGAATATTCATTGGAAGGACTGATGCTGAAGCTGAAACTTCAGTACTTTGGCCACCTGATGCAAAGAACTGACTCACTGGAAAAGACCTTGATGCTGGGGAAGATTGATGGCAGGAGGAGAAGGGGACGACAGATGATGAGATGGTTGGATGGCATCATTGACTCAATGGACATGAGTTTGAATAAGCTCTGGGNTGATGCAAAGAACTGACTCATTGGAAAAGACCTTGATGCTGGGGAAGATTGATGGCAGGAGGAGAAGGGGACGACAGATGATGAGATGGTTGGATGGCATCATTGACTCAATGGGCATGAGTTTGAATAAGCTCTGGGCATTGGTGATGGACAGGGAAGGCTGGCGTGCTGCAGTCCATGGGGTCGCAAAGAGTCAGACACAACTGAACGACTGAAATGAACTCAACATTAATATCTCCATTTTCCAGAAGAAGAAATTAGGAACATTAAATTACCTGTTCAAGGTCACCAAACCAGCATATGACAGAAGCAGGATTCAAACACATGTCTGAGATCCCAACTGATGTACTATAATGCTTAACAATCAGCAGAGTCTTCCTTGAAAATAGATAATTGGAAACTTATCAAGTCTAACCCCTTTATTGTATTTGAAAAACAATCTCAGAGAACTAGGCTTCCTGATTCTTATTGTAGTGTTGTGTGTGGTCTAGACATGGTCTTTGTAACATGCTTTTCTAACCCACCCCTGTTCTGCACCTTGCTAGCATTCCCCATAGCTGGTGAAGGCTCCAAGAAGTCTCTTGGCAGGGCTGGTGACTGGGCAGTTGATTTGTCAGTGTTTTCTGGCCAGTTGTGTGGTGGATATGCCTCTCCTCCAACGCTGCCCCTCTGGATGTGTGTGTGCGCACACACTCATACACAGAGCAATACTGGCTTCACATCAGCTGTCTTATCCCATAGCTATTCTTGATGAAGCTATTTTGGGGGGCTACATTAGGGCTACGTTAGGGCCTCCATAAAACATTTTTATGGGAGAATCTGTTTCAAAAATGTTCAGCCTCAGCAGGAGTGTTGTTAGGCATTAGACCCACTCCTTCTAGAAACAGGCAGATAGAACTGCATATTTCATTAGTAGACCAGAGCACCCAGGACATAAAACAAGCAAACACCAGTTTGACAAACATTAAATTCAACATCAAACAGTCTAGCAGGGGAGATGGCTTGCTGATAGGTGTCTTGTTGTTCCAAATGCCGTACCCAATTCTGGTTCAGACACACAGTGCAGTGCCTTAGCAGAAAGCTTTCAGAAAATGAGCTCAAGATGACAGAGGTGATGTAACCTACCATGTAGAAGCTCCCAGGCCAGCCTGACACATAGAGCCATATCCTAATGAGACCAGTGGCTATTTACTGACTCTTGTGACCTGGTAGTCAGAAACCTGTTTCTTTGTTCTTGAAAAAGAACTATGATCTTTAAAGGAATTATGTAGGAGGAGAAGAAGAGAAAGGTCTAACAACGTCAAAATGTATTTTAAATAATCTGAATAGAATTAATGAGCAAAGAAATTGGAAAAGCTAATTGTGCATCTTAACAACTCAACTGTCCCCTTTCATTTTTTAAGCGGGAGGAAATAATGCAAAGGCTGCAAGAGAAATAAGTAATGTATGCCCATAAAGGTAGTCATTTCTCTTGTCTTAGATTCTTCACATCATCCTGGACCTAGCAAGGTCCTCTAGCTGGAAAAACTTCTAAATGTCAACTCCTATGAAAGTGACAGCTCTTGTGTAAGCTGTTTTATTTCCATTATCCCTCTTTATTCACCAACTCCAATAGCAACACGATTGACTCCTATGCAGCAATAGAACCTTGATTTCTCAGGGATAGGGAACTGACATGAAAGATCTACCTTGTTGGTGGGTATCTTCACTGGGAAATTGGGAGTTGAGTGACCAGGATTCATTCTTTTCCAAGGAGAGATATGGAAACCCCACATAGTCTGAGAGACCAGAATAAGGTTTGCAGTCACATAAACTTGGGTTCAAATTCCAGTTCCAGCATTTACTTGCTGTGTGTCTTTGAGCATATGGTATAAGTTCCCTATGCCTCAGTTTCTTACCTGATTATAAATCAGAAAGCTGGTTCATACAGAATAGTGCCTGGCATATAATAAATGCTCAAAAAACTTATCAATAGTTTTACCTTGTAAAGGTACTAATAATGGTTTTAACAATAATAACAGTAATAGTAATATTTATTGTGGATATTGAATAGTAAAATGAATCTGAAGCACTCATTACATGATAGATATTTGAACGTGTTAGTTTCTACTTCTCTTAGAAGCCATATGTCCACTTATGAATTCTAGAGACATTACAAGTTTTCTTCTCTCTGTGACAGAAAAAGGTTCAATATGACTCAAGGCCTTCTGGTTCCAATTTTGAGGGGCAGATTTCTCTCTCTCCTCCAAGACAAGTCATCATCCAGAAGCAAGGAGAAATGGAAAAAATAAAGGATATGTCGGTTTAGACTTGGATACAGAGGCATGGGAACAAGTCGGAAGAGACAGATGTGTTTAATGGCCAATGCATTTGTCCAAAGGAATCATTTTCACTGGCCAGGAGCCCAATTAAACCTGTAAAATGGAAATCCAGAAAATCAGATTAACGAGCCAGTCATTAGTGAGGAAAAGACCCAGCTAATTCTGTGTTTAGCATGACAGATGGGCCCAGAGCAAATAATTGGATGACATTCATCAAATGTAAAATAAAAGGTGTCACTGAAAGGGAAAGTGATAATAATCTCTGGGATTTACAGTGCCAGCAAATTTGCTTGTAAGGAAGAGAAAAGTTCATCAAAATAGATTAATAGTTGCTAAACTTTATTCCTTCCTGTGTGATTGCCAGAGAACCACACAAATAATAGCGGAGAGGCAGCGAATGCCCTGGGCTAGTATCACTCAGTGCTGAGAGGACTCTGCTCCCCAGGGAAGCGCTAGGGCTTCTGGGTGGAGCTGAGTCCCTGGGACCAGCAGGCACTGGGCAAGGATGGCGGGTGCTTCTCTGTAGCCACCGTTCGTTAGCCACTAAACAGCAGAGAAGATCGAATCTGAAGGCTCTCCAGTTAAGTGAATGAATCACATTTCATTGTTCAGTTAGTCAGTTAAGTACTGACCTCCTGCCCTATGCCTGACATTTTTGGGGAAGTGTTCATTCCTAGTTATATGTCCAAGCATAGGCTGGAATTGTACATGGCTAGGTCAATGAAGGGCTGTATGTTGTTGGACAAATTAGTGACCTCTTAGCCTCTATTTCCTGACCTATAGAGGCTATATCCTGTATGAATCAGGAATATATAATATAATGCGTGTGTGTATATGTATATATGTAAATGAAGTATGGTTTAGAAACTGCTTACTGTAGCATCTTCCATGTTGTAAGTTTTCACTGCGTGGTAATTATTGCTCTTCTTGTTTTTATTAACTCACCTCTTCCCTTCTAAGAAGGCATCATTTTTAAGATGTAGCGTCAATGCCATGACAGATTTTCTGGGAATGTAAACATGTACACACACGTCAATTACAGAAATTTAAAAGAACATGTTTTAAAGACATTGGAATCAAGGAAATGTAGTGCTGAAATTACAATACAGCTGGTGACATGAATAAGATGAAGAGGATTTGTCAGTCACAGGAGGCGGAGAGCAGGTTTAGAGCCAGACTTTACTAGGTTCATACTTGTCTTATCTTGAGCAAGTCATTCCATAGACTCGGAAGGGTTGTCAGTGGGGTTAAGCTATTAACAGATAATTTATATAAGAGCTACATGCAGTTCTGGAGCATGGAAGATGAACCCAACTGATGACAATTTTATCATTATTTTTATCATCATGCATCCACTGATTGCCTGCCATGAGACCAGCATTATTTAGGAATTTAGAAGTTCTAACCTTATAATAAGACACGGAGGGATCACTATAGGTATATGTACACCACAGGAATAAATGTTGAAAGTGCTGTAGAAATGGAAATAACAAAATTCAGGAATTAAGAGGAGGGAGAAGTTAGAACGGTGCTGTCCACACCGAGGCCCATGAACTCCTGGGCCTTACGTGAGGTGTGAAGCCTCAGGTTGGGTCCTGCAGTACAGCTACTGGCATGACTGGGACAGGGGGAGGGCTGCAGGAGCCCCTGATGTCTCTGGGGGATGCTGTGATGTCAGAGGCAGCAGAGAGCCTCTGCGCTCCTTGGGCTTTGTGCAGCCGTTTAATACTTTAGATTATTCCATGGTATTTCTGAAGTGTAGTCCTATCTTTATGATATACTGAAGTGCAGACTCTCCCGGGTGGTATGTGTGAGCTTAACAGAGAGGGAGAGAGAAAGGGAGTCTGTGCTTGAATAGGGCTATAAAGGGCACAGCTGGGCTGAGTTCCAGAGTCAGTGGGACTGAACACACACTCAAGGGGACCACTTTGCTTTCCTTCAACCCTCGGTAATTTGGAAACCCCGCCAGCCTTGCTCTGTGCTACTGATGAGAAGTCTGGCGGTGCTGTCGTCTTGTTCCCTATGGAGGTGACTGGATCTCCTGGGGAAAGGCGGTTTTAGTTGCTGAGTTCTGGCCGGCGTTAGTGCTGAGATTTGTCTCTTCTGATGCTGGGCTCTTTCACTAAAGATGAGGATGGTGAGGTTCAGGGTGTCTTGTAGAGAACTGACTTTTAAGCATTTGACAGGTAACCAGAGGATGTATTCTGGGGTTTAAAAGCTTTATCATTGGGCAAATGGTCTTCTTGTGGGGGTGATAGAAATGATTTAGAACTATAAGAGGTGGTGGTAGTATAGCACTGTGAATATGCTAAATGTCACTGAACTGTACATTTTAAAATGGTTAATTTTCTCTTATATGAATCTCACCTTGGTTAAAAAAAATTTTTTTTTTTTTTCATCACTAAACACAAAATTCAGGAAAGTAGCTGCATCTGAGAGGGAGGCAGGGTTCAAGATAGGTGAGGAGCAGAGAGGCACAGAGCTGGTCCCCAGACCAGCAGCATCAACATCATCTGGCAGCTTATTAGAAAAAGCAACTCTTGGACCCCACCCAGACTGATTGAATCAGAGGCTCCATGGGTGGGGCCCAGCAGTCAGTTTTAACAAGCTTTCCAGGTGATGCTGGTGCCTCCTGAAACTTCAAAACTACTGATCTGCTTCTTGGGTTTGCAGGTATGTTTGCGTGTGTTGGTTTTACAATGAAAAGTAAAACCAAATTAAAGAAGCAAATAATTGCCAGGATTAATGGTGACTGTGTTTAGAACCAAGGGTTACATTTTAACCAGATTCTATGCAATTGAGATTTATTTTAAAAAGAAAAAAAAAAGTTCTCTGCAACTCATTGATCTTAATCTGTCAACATCCCACCTCTAAACTGACATAGAACAACATAGATTTAGAACAGATGTCTTACCCAGAAAAAAAAAGGTCTTGGAATACAAAACAAGAGTGATTCTAGTTAGAAAATAGAGATGTGAGGATGGCAATGACCATCAGGCAGAAAGCTGCTCTCTCCTGTTGGTTTCCAGCCTAAGTCTTTGCACCAGGTTTTTTCACAGCTCTGCCCTCGCACTGACTCGAACATCTGCTCTCCCTGGCAGCTTGCGGTGCCTGCTTTGTGGGCTTCCGATCTGCAGAGGTTAAGGAGGAACCACAGGAGATGCCCTGCCTCAGAGTGAGGAGCGATGGGTGGCTTCCCTAGAAATGCAACAGCCTCCCACTCTCAGCAGCCGCTATGGATGGGCACCAGGGTTGGACCAGATTTGGGGGACTGGCCTGTCTCCAGCAACTGCTGGGGTCTTAGTGAGCACAGAGCCTGTGCCCCCAGTAATTGCCTCCTCAGCACAGAAGCCTGGTTGCTATTGTCTCCCTGCTATTTTCTCTGAACAGGCTATGTTGTCTTCTCCTGTGAATATTAATCTCCCCTGAGTTAGGGTAATTGGACCAAGAGCAGCCATCTGCAGAGCTATGCAGTTTGGCAGGCTTTCTAGCAAGTGCAGGCCAGAGGACCATTTCTTGCTGTGGTTTCTGGGTTCCTCTAAGAACCCATCTTTCTTCTAGTGAGGTTTCAGACTTTGACATCACCAGTCTTGAACTAGTAGAACTAAGCTTCAGGCTTTGGATTTCTGATTTTCAAATCCAGAGTTCTTTCTTTGACTTTTGATGCCTTTAATTAACTTGCATATGGAAAGAATCAACAAGTATCTGTTCAGTGCATGGATTTGTAAAAATAAAGGGGAAAAAGTTGTGCTCAGATGGGAAGTGAAATTAATTGCTAAGTAACAAGAGCTTTGAGCAATAGTAATTATCCAGATTCAGGGAAAGTTTCTTTGATAATCATGTCATCATGGCAATGGATTAAAAACTGTTGAAGAAAAAAAAGAATAGAATGTAGATCATGAATATAGCCCTTATCAATAGGATCTCTGTTTTCTGTTGAAAATGTTTATTGTGTATGAATTCAGAGCATAGTGACCAAGTAGAGAGCCCCTGCTCCCCCGGATATCACCAGCCATGGGGAAAGACTTCTGGAATTGCTCGCTTATTGTCTAAGTGCTGTGACATGGGAGTAACTTATGGTGCTGTGGGGTTGGAAGATCAGAGGCAACAGGTTTAAGGTTGTCACAAACCTCCTGTGGTTACTGATGGAGAGGCTATTACTTTCCACCTTGCACTGGATCTGTATCCGCATCTGACCTTTCTGTGTTTCCCCATGATCCAGGTAACAACTGGTGGAAGAGCCAGCTACTACGTGTCCTACCGGAGAGAGGCCTTCGCTCAGATAAAGCTGCCCAAGTACTCGCTGCCCAAGGTATTCATCACCTGCTGCCCTGGGTCCTGCCAGACAAAGCAGCAGGGAGAGGCTGTCTTGTAGGGCTGTGGAAAGTTTGATCCCTTTCTGGGAGACAGCAGGCATTCAGCCTGACTTACCACTGGGGGTTTGGCCTCTGCTCATGTCAGTGAGTCTGGGTTCTGTGTTCCCCTCCCAGCAGGATACCCAGGCAAGAGTTTTGATTTCCTATGACTCAAACATACGGTATAACCTTGGGTCGTTTCCCAGGACTGGTAGTGAAAGGAACACTAGCTTTGAAATCTCTTCTGTGGGTCCCTATCTTTCACAAGGGCCTGTTTGATGAATAGAAGGCCAGACTCAGAATCGCCTAGGTAGAAACTTTATATGCACAAACACACACGTGTGTGTGTGTGTGTGTGTGTGTCTGAGAGAGAGAGAGAGAGACTAGCTGATGAGTACATCCTACAACTGTGATCCTATACAATGGTCCTATAAAGTCAATTACAGATGTTACAGAAAATGAGAAATTAATGCCCATGGCCCCAGGGCTACATATACTTACATATATGTAAAGTGCACAGGTGAGTCCCATGTCTTTCATGCTTCTTTCTACATTTTAATGCTAAATATAAATGCACTGCTTGTACTTCTACTCCCTTCTGCCACAATGAGTAATTAAAAAGGAATAATTTACTATAATGTTAATATCGAATCATGGCATTTTAACTCCTGTTTTGGAAAATCATAACACTTATTCTGTGGACCTCATCCCTTATAAACAGTGGATCCTGGGAGGAGATGGGTTTTAGAACCTCAGTGTGAACATGGGCAGGCCTTAATTGCATTAAAGCCTCAATTGCATTATTGAGGCTGCAAAGAAGCAAAGTCTCAGATTGGATATATATCAAATGTAAAGTTACAAAGACTTAGATCTCCAAGCCGGTGCTAAGAAGCATATCATGAAAAGTGAAGTGAGTACAGAGGTAGAAAGGATTATGAGATAAGAAGATAGATAACCATCTACCCCTAGTTGCTTTTATCCATTCATTTATTCATATGATCATGCACATATTCATTCATTTTTTTTTCTTTTCTTTATTCACCCATTGATCTTGTCTTTCTTCCATTTACTCAGTGCCATGTATTGAACTAAGCTTTGTGGTTAGAGTGGTAAATAAGACTCAGACATTCCCTACCTTCATAAAGCTTGTATTCTGGTAGAGATGGTAAACAAGCAATTGTGGGTAGGAGAAGTGTTATAGGCACAGAAGTTCAAGGCCCATTGTGACATGATAGTTTGAAGCTCACCAAATATGGGTAGTGAGGGCTAGTTTTCTAAAGAAAGTGATGCTTAAGATGATTCAAGGAAGATGAGGAGTTAACCCTGCAAATAAGTGTTCAGTGAGCTGGTAGAAAATACATACACTGGCCCTATTTTAAGAGCAGGCTTCCCAGGTGGCGCTAATGGTAAAGAGCCTGCCTGCCAGTGCAGGAGATGTAAGAGATGTAGGTTCGATCCCTGGTTTGGGAAGATCCCTTGGAGGAGGAAATGGCAACCCACTCCAGTATTCTTGCCTGGAGAATCCCGTGAACAGAGGAGCCTGGTGGGCTACAGTTCATAGGGTTAAGAGAGTCAGACACAACTGAAGTGACTTAGCATGCACACATGTGTGCACATGTTTAACAAACTAGAAGGCCGTATTAAGGGACGGGGTTGCATAGAACAGATGGAGATGTTGGCAGGGATCATAATAAGTAGCCCCAGGGGCCACAGGCATTAATCTCTCACTTTCTGTAATGTCTTTGTGATTGACTTTATAGGACCATTTTATAGGATCATTAGTTGCAGGGTGTACCCACCAGCTATTCTAAACCCAAGCAGGAAAGAGGTACCCTTCTTGCAGAACATGAAGAAGGGGAAGTTCAGGATCATGAGAATGACCTTTAGCAGCAATTGGGTGATTTCCATGTATTGGCCCAGGAAAAGAGTTTCAGGAACTTTCTAAACCACATTCTCCATGTAGCACCTATTTTGTTTCTTTATGTATGCCTATTTTATGAATTTTAACCTTCTCAGGAAAACAGTTTGCTCCCCTGGGCAGTATGGCTGCAGGTGGGAACAAATGAAGCCTGGCATTGATCACAATCCTAGAACACTCCATTAATGATTAGCAGCCCCATGGCAATTTACTGTGATGGACTACCATCCATTCGGCTCCTTTGACAGAACTTCATCCAGAACAGCTTCTCATTAATATGAGGGCTGCTGTGAAAATAGCTGGATGGTTATTGATCCCCTTTATTAGTCAGCATTGACCCGGATTTTTGTAACCTCAGACTAGGATGTGAGGACAGAGTGGGTGGAAGGAGATTGGTTCTTTCCATTGTTTAAAAATTGAAATGGCTTTTAAGCAAGTTGTTGGCATTCCATGTAGTGCCGCAGCTGCTGCTGGGCATCTTGCTTAAACACAAAAACACAGAAAAGCTCCCTGCCATCATTGCCCTCACACTTCTACTCCCAGTCTGTTCAGAATGTGCTTTCCTGGGGCACTCCTTGGCTTTGGAGTCTTTTGCAGGGAAGGGAATGAAGGCCGTTAATAATGAGCAGCATTACTAGGGGCAGCAACCTTGTGCTGAGTCCTCCATAACCCAGCCCCTGGGCATTGAGTTGGCACTCTCAGGGCACTGTCATGAAAAGCACGTACCAGCAGAGGGCTTGGAGCCAGATGATGGGAGCCCTGGCAGCCTCAGGAAAAGACAATGGGGCTCATGAAGAGAATGAGCAGAAACCAGGACTTTCATTCCAGCTCTGCTACCTGCTCATCTATGAGCCCAGGTCTTCTCATCTGTGAAATGGGTATCATAATACCATGTGGCAAAGTTGTGAGGATGCAGCAAATGACTTGCTTTTGGTAAAGCATAACATGCTGGGCAAGTCTAAGCAACACTTGTGATTAGGGGAAATACTACTGATGCTCTTAACCTGCCAGGTGAGTTCCTGATGGGGTCATATCCCAGGCTTCCCTTGCTTTCAGAGTTGCTTGCCTCGCTGGACCACTCTGAGTCTCATAGACCTCCACTTGTCTCTTAGATTCTGGACTTATTCTTAACTTCCTACTCTGTCAGTCATTTCTGCAAGAGAAAAAATTGTTTTTTGCTGGTTTATTTTTACGTGGAACATTGATGACAATGTTGAACTTGACTTGAGATCCAGATTCCTGGGAAACAGCAACGTTTAGGAAATCCTCCTGCCCTTTTGTGTTCCTGAACATGGTTTACCTCAAACCCCTCACCCCTGCCTTCTCCTAAATGTTCCTTGTGTTTACCTTTGGCAAGACCAGATTCCTGTCCTTTTTCTCGTAAATGATTAGCTGAATCATTTGTCCCCACCGACCAATCTGGATAAAATGCTTGCTAATTCAGCTGGACCAAACTTAAGTCTGACTTTTCTTCTGAGAATCACCTGACCTTAAGGAAAACAATTTCCTGTCTACCTATTCACCTCACTCCCCACAGTTCATTCCAGCCCTGCTTCACTTCTCCCAATACAAGTGATTCTTTTCTGCCCTCACTCTGGGGGTGCTTGCAGATATTTTGATCAGAGCACTTTCGCTATTACAATAGTGTTTTTAAATAAAATCTCTCCTTACCTGAATCTGGGTTTGTTTCTGACAGTAGAAACACCACTTTTTTTTTTTTTTCCTGGTTTCCCTTCCTGGATCCCATTCCCTTACCATCCTTAAAATGTTGATGTTCCTGAGTTCTGCTTGCATAAATCCCACAGTTAATCCCACTTTGAATAATGAAACAGGAGGGGGGAAATAAGTTTCAGATAATTTATTATAATGATAGTGATATTAACCTTTTCCTTAATTTCCTTAGGAATGTTTTCCTTAATGTTTGCATTTCCCCAAATGCTGATTTAGCCTTCCTTGCTGTGTCACAGCCTTACTTCCTAAAAAGTCATCTGTAATTCTAACCTCTTTTCTCAGTTTCATTCACTCTTGAACTTGCTGCTAGTTTTCCTCAGCTCTCCCACATCCATCTCTCCACTATTAGCCATTGTTACTGCCTACATGCCAAATCCAACCAGACATCTCCATATCTTTATCTTTTTTTGTTTGTTTGTTTTTTTAAACCTCTCTGGAGCATCTGACACTGGTGGGAGAAAAATTAATTTTTGGGGTGTAGCTTCCCTTTGGCAGTGTTTTGTTTTGTTTTGTTTTTGTCCTGATTTCCTTTCCTGGATCCCCTTCCCTTGCTGTCCTTAAAATGTTGATGTTCCTAAGTTCTCCTTGCATCCTTCATGGTTCCTGAGTGACCTCATTCCTTCTCTTCATACCGATGAGTTCTATATCCACAGCTCCTGTTTGCATCCGTGCATTAAATTCTGAACTGCATCGTTAACTGCCTGTTAGAGGTACATCCCCTTAATGGTCCCATTTAACAGCTGAGCTCAGAGTCTCTCCCTTTGGTCCTTTGTATCTCCTCCTCCTCACATGTTTACTTATTTACTTCATTTATTTACTCACTAAGCTTGTGTTGGATGTCTACCACACGCTAGATACTCTGGTAAGTGCTAAAAATAAACTAATAAAAAAGAGAGACAGAGCTTCCGCTCTCTGGGAGCTTAGTCTAGAGAGAGCCAGACATCACACAAATAATTGGAGAAGTGATTATTAATCTTTATTGTAATGAATACTCTAAGAAAAAATAGAAAATTTTGCAATTCAGATATCTGAGATATTAAAGATATGGCCTTCTGCCTTAGCCCCTTTAGATGCCACCTCCTTACTACTTCACCAGTTCATTCCATAGGCTTTTTATAGAGAATCTACTTCCTCAGTTCAGCCCTTGTACACTCCTGCCTAGAAGGTTGCCATGACCTTTTAAGCCTTCTCCTTGCCTCTAGCATTGCCCCATTTAAATCCACTCTTCACAGTGCTTCCACACTGAATATCATCATGTAAAGAACTTGATCATCTTAAACAAAATCTATGCATTAACCAACTCTAATCTTCTCCTTCTGCTTCAAATCTTGTGTCAACTTTGTACCCTCTTCAGGGTAGAACTTCACTGTGCCATGCAGAACCCCTAGTAATGTGCCCACTCTCTATCTTCATATTCCTCAGCAGAAAATGGCCTTCAGGCTCTTCTAGGTTCCATACAATCCCCTGAATGCTCCATCCTGTCTCTCACCTCTAAGCCTTTGTACTCTTTTCACCATTTTTGGGATGTCTATTATAGTCTTTAGTCAAGTTCACAAAAGGCTACACAAGTTTCTGATATCTCCACCACCAAGTGGGCATCTTCTTGAAGTCAGGACCTATGTTTTGTTCTTCTCTGTATTTATTATGGTGTTTGGCACAAGAATAAATTATATTGAGCCCAGATTAAATAAAATGTTTCAATAACACAGAGGTATTTTTTTTTATTGTTCACCTAGGAAGTTGTACGGAGAAGGGAATGGCAACCCACTCCAGTGTTCTTGCCTGGAGAATCCCAGGGACGGGGGAGCCTGGTGGGCTGCCGTCTATGGGGTCGCACAGAGTCAGACACGACTGAAGTGACAGCAGCAGCAGCAGGAAGTTGTAAGCTTAGATTTTTCAAAAAGCAACTATGATTCTTCCTAGTGACTGTATTGGGAGGGTGTAGGGGGAATGTTATTTATAATCATTTAAATAAGGAAGTGACACATGCTTTGAAATTAGATTAGGGTAGCAAGATGAAAGAAATGTTTTATTGTCATTCAGATTCCTATTGGGCCAATTTTAAGTAACAATGCTTTTTTGTTGTTGTTTTTCTGGAAGACTTAATATTCTGATTCTTGGTTGACCCCTGTTCAACTCTAAGACTTGTTAGGAGAGGGGACACATTGTTCACAGTTTTTCAAAAATTGACGCCCCAAATTGCATGCACCAGCATCATCTGGAGGGTTGTTCAGGTGGTAGAACCCAAGGTTCCACACCAGACACACTGAATCTGAATCTCAGGCATTGTGTCGCATGAGTCTGCATGCTGTCAGGAGCTCCAGGTCATACAGATGCACACTGCATTATACACCCATTGGTAAGGTGTTTAACTTCTCTAGGTAGTCTTAGGCTCAAATCTTAGTAATGTACTAATCAAAGCTAAGTGACTTTGATTAGCTAAGGAATTCTCAAGCAGAAATCCCATAACTCTGTATAGTAGAGAGTAGTCCCTCATCCCAGAGCCTGGAATTACTGCTCACCAGGTGGCACAGTCCCCACGCAGGTCTAAACTAAGATGTACTCACAGCAAATCTGGCTGCTTCTAATCCTGACCATGCCCCAGTGTTTTAAGTTGTTTCCTTGCCCCCCCCCACCCCCGCCCAACACTTCTTTTACATTAGTTTAGTCTAAAATAACTTAGCTCATTCATTTTTATGACCAAAACATCTGGGGAAAGCCAAGCATTTCTATTGCATTTTTAACAGGGTAAGTGAATTTAATCCGAATTTCCTGCAGCTGCTATTTCCCCTCCTACTGGGTTCCTGGGCTTTCATTCCACACCAGCACAACATGACTTCATCAGATGGTTTTTAAGAGTAAGCCTCATTTCCATTTTCAAGCACCTCAGCAGGAACCTGCAATTCGACAAGGTGTGTAAACACAAACGTGCAGAGCCAGTGAGGTCTTAGTCAAGGTGACCTCGGAAGTCCAAGGCCAGAGGCTGAGAGTTCACAGAGGGTCTCCCACAAAAAAAAAAAAAAAAAAATCCAGAACTCCTTTTCTTACTTTCCCCACCTCCCAGCTGTCCAAATCAAATAAGTTTGCTTCTTTTGAAAATCAGCTCGGAGGAGCTCTCCATGGTTCTGATATTATAGACGTGGCCGCTCCCGTTTTTTGTTGAAACCATTGCCGGGAAAGGTGGGTCAAATAAGGTAAAGGCTAGATCCACCCTACTTGTTTACTTACTGTCACTTCACTTGCCTGTGTCCCTGTCTCTGTGCTTCCCGCATCAGTGACAAGGATGCCTCTCTTTTGCTTTTCCAGCATGCTGTTACTCCTTGGCATATACAGTTGTATATTCATAGTTATTCATTTTAAAAATTACTCTTGTTTTGTCAAATGCTTATCCAGGTCAACATTTCCTTCTGACAGTGTAAGTTATTTAGGTAATGACCTGAGTTTGTGATAATGTTTATACAGTTTCTAGCCACATATGCAAAGTGGGTTTTGAAAACTATTTTGAATTCTGAACTATTAGAAATGATTTTAGAAATGACCCAGTCATTTCTAAATACAATTAGAATTAGGAATTAGGAATACAAATTAAAGCGGCTTCAGGGACCAAGAAGGTAACATTAATATATATATATAGGCAGATGATAGGAATCTTTGGGTATGCAAGGCTAAGACTTCAATGAGTACTGACTCCATCTAAGATACTACACTTTCAGGTATATGGTAGAGGCTTTGGTCAAACCAAGGGCTTCCCTGGTGGCTGAGAGGTAAAGAAATCCATCTGCCAGTGCAGCAGATGTGGGTTCAATCCCTGGGTCAGGAAGATCTCCTGGTGAAGGAAATGGTGGCCCATTCCATATTTTTGTCTGTGAAATTCCATGGACAGAGGAGCCTAGTGGGCTTCAATCCATGGAGCTGTGAAAAAGTCAGATAGGACTTAGTGACTGAACAACAACAACAATAATAGTCAGACCAAACAATTATGATTCATATTCATTTCATGGGTCATTTATTTGCACCTTCTCGTTTAGCAGTTATGTATACAACTAGTTAGAAGCTAACAATTAGGTTAGAGTCATGTCACAGAGGTTCAAAACATGGTTTGGCTACTTATGTGTTATATAATCTGAAGCAAGTTGGTAAACCTCTGTGTGCCTTATTTAATTTCTTAGTAAAATGGAAATAATCATACTACCTCCACTGTAGAATTATTTGGACTTTTTTAAATTGAAATAATGCATTTAGATGACTTAGAGTATGCCCAAATTAGCTATTTTTATTGTTAGCTTAACCTCTTCACTCTGTTCAGTGAGAAAATGGAAGTTCAGGAAAGCTGACATGTGCAGTATCATGCAGCTGACTTATAGTAGAACACTATTAGGACCCAGAACTCTGAATTCAAGGTTAAATATCCTTTCCTCTATGATCCATGGTTTTCAAATATTATTCTATTAGCAGTACAACCCCCCCCAACCTTTTACTCCTAAAACATTACACAGAGCTCCATGATATAACAAATCTAGGCAGTGTTGGTATGTTTGAAACAGATTTGGAAACCCAGAGCCCCACCCATTGGCTGTGCCTCCGGGCCACCCTTCTTCCAATCCCCATCTGAAGATTCCCAAGAAAGGCATGAAAACCACTATCCTGGAAATGTTGAAACCATAAATTAAGATGGAGTGCAGGGAGAGGCCCTGTCTTTTTTTCACGTGTGGGTTTTCTCACACAAGGTTGTATGTCTCTGTTAGCGCTAACACCAATTTTCAGTTATAAAAATAAAAAATGAAAGTGGATAAATCCCTTGAAGCCGTGGAAAATGATACCCACCAAAGCCCCTTACACCCATCTTACTGTCACTTAGCAAGGAGCAGAAATCATGAAGCTCATAATTTAGAGCCTTGGCCCAACACAGAATTGTTTAACATTGCCTATAACTCAAGCTTTTCCTCAGCCATTTCATAAGTCATGGTAATTACTCCGGGTCCCAGTGGGCGAGGAGATATGGAGATCTGCTGCCTTATGGGCTTTCCATCTTCTTCCAGGACATGCACATCATTAGCACCAATGAGAACCAAGTGTTTGCAGCAGTCCAGGAATGGAACCAGAATGACACATACAACCTCTACATCTCAGACACACGTGGGATCTACTTCACCCTGGCCATGGAGAACATTAAGAGCAGCCGAGGTCTGATGGGAAACATCATTATTGAATTGTATGAGGTATGTAGCTAACATTATCCTGCACTTGAATCTGCCTCTCTTTTTTCACGAGTTCTAACAATATGAAGGAAATGGCAACCCACTCCAGTATTCTTGCCTGGAGAATCCTATGGACAAAGGAGCTTGGTAGGCTACAGTCCATGGGATCACCAAGAGTCGGACACGACTGAATGACTTCACTTAACAATATGAACACAAGCATTGGAGTCATAAAGTCCTGAGTTCAGAGATCAGCTATGCACTTAGCAGTTGTGATTTGGGGCGAGGGACTTAACTTCTCTGTGCCTCAATTCCATCACCTGTAAAATGGGGATAAAACATCTATCTAATAAAATTATTGTAAGAATGAGAGGTAATGTTTGTAAAGCACCTTGTGTGGTAGTTGACTCAATAAGCCTTCAACAAATGGTAGCTAGAGTCCATGACTTAAATATAGCGTGATTGCAGGCCAGAAGTGAAGGTACTTGACGTCAGTGATCTCTTAAGTACCCTTTTCAAATCTGTGCTTCTTTCTATGAAGTCTAGGTGGAGGGATTAGTACTATTTATATGCTTTAAATTATTTGGAAAATCATGTTTTATGAGCAACTTTGTAAGAGAAGAAAGCAAATATCAGTGGTAGGAGTGAAAGTTTCTCTAAAATGCCACCAGATGCCAACACCTATGTGTGGAAAAGAACTGGCCTTGACTTAACATTGACATTTTCTTATTTTTAAATATGATAACCTTCTTTGAGTTTATATCTATCTATCTATACATATACATATATACACACACACCAGTTAAAGAATAATTTATCTAGCAAACCAAGTGACTCCATTTAGAGACTATGTTAAAAAAAGCAACCTAATTGTTTCAGTAACCCTAATGATATATTGTATGTCTATACTTCTAGTAACAATGTATGTGATCTGTCTCAGTGAAAGTACTTGACTGACTACTTCAACTAGATGGATTGATTTTAGTAAAGTAGGTATGTCTCCTTATCTCCAACATTTACTAGTAACTTGTGGTCAGACCCCTAAATACTGTGCTGGTGGAGGTCATTCATTCACAGTTGCCTCTTGGGGGTGGTAGCTGCAGATTGCTTGCAGAAGCTACTTCCATGTGAGTTTTCCCCTTTGAGAGGTGGGAGTGGCTGTCAAAACAGAGAGATGGGTGCATGGACTTCTGCTTTACAGTGGTCTCTTCTGAGCTTCTCATGTCAAAGTTCCAGTATCCCCTACTCTGGTATCTAAGTTGGTTGCTCATTTACTAACAGTGATCGAAATATATAAGATCCCAATTATTTTACAAGGTAGAAGGAGGATTGCAAAAAGGCACGGGGTGAATGGAAGTATATAAGAAGGAGAGGGAAGAATGAATGTCAGGGAAGAAATACCCTGATTTTCTAGGAAGTAGACCGGTGCTGAAATAATTCACTTAGCAACAAGATTCCAGCTTGGGAAACGACCTAGATTTCTTCCCAAAGTTGTAAAGACCAGTAGAGATGACTAAAGAGTGTAAATGGCTTTGAGAAGCTTACATTTTCATGCCTCTAATCACACTAGGAGGCAGAACTATACCTTTGTTATTGTGCAGTAAGTCGCATCTGTGGGAAGGTTTGGATGAATGTTCCCAGGATGGAGGCCATCCCTGTTTGCGCAAGTAAGCCTATAGAGGTAAGAGGATTATTCATGCTCCTGTGGTCAGAGCCCATTAAGAGAGGTAAACGTTGCTGCAGATGACCTTTAGTTGAGAAATCCCTGTTTCTCAGACTCTGCTGATATGGTATGGAGTGTATTTTGCCACTGTGCTGTTCCTTTTCCTTAAAAAAAAAAAAAAAGGTTCCTGAAACTCCTTGGTCATTTAGAACAATGAGACATTCTGCTCTGGAGTATGAATCAAAATGAAGAATGTGCCAAGATACATGTGATTTTTTTTTTTTTTTTAATCTTGCTGAAGTTGGTCTTGTTGAGGGGAAAAAAATTACATGGTGTCATTGCGTTCACATGGAAGCAAGATGTATCAGGCAAGGTAACTTCTCTAGAGCCAATTCTGTTGTCCTTGTTCTTCCTTCATTTTTATCAGGGTTGATTGTATCCCTGTACTGCATCCAAGTCCATGAGGAAAGCAGGAAAGACAAGGGTCCTTTCCCTCAGGGAGCTTGCAATCTAGTTTGTTGGGCTTTGAAGGGGTCCATAAATGAATTTCCTCTTCTTCCAGCTCAAGAGTGAAAACAATTGAGATAGAAGCAAAAGGTGAGACAAAAGGAGATCAGATGCCAGCTTTATTGCTTTTAAAAGCATGAAGGAGGAAGTGTTCTTGGTAATACTGCTCCCCAGAATTAAACTCATCCATCCAGTCTCAGGCAGAAACTGTGAATCAAAAGCTCTCTTATGGAAACCTGTCTCCATAACACCACAACCTTGTGATACAGAGGATGTGGTCTCTGCAAGCAGATTACAAGAACAGTTGAGTTAGGGATGCGTTGCACCTGCCCAGTTCTTTTTCTCAATGTTACTGATCTGATTATCAGTACATTTGCTCTCAGGAGGAAGGGAAGAAGTGGAATGTCAAGAATGACAGAAACCAAGAGTTAGAGAGATGGTATAAATTTTTAAGTCCCTGAGCTAACCAGTCTAATTGTGTAGAATAGATGATTGTCAGGTACAAGAATGAATGCTGGATAAGAAGTTGGGGTTCAGATTCTAAAAGGCATTTAATACCAAGGGAATAAATTGTATCCTGACACTATCTGGACCATGACCATATTGAAGATTTTTAGAGGGTGATGCTGTTTTGCACCTGGATATGTATTATGTGATTTGGAGATAAAACTCAATTTAATTGGTCTCTAGGGATCATTAGACTTTAACTTTCTTCACTGGAGATTCTCATAGAAACTGAGATTGTGTACCATATGGCCAGTTAACAAAGAGACTGTAATTTTTGTGGACTCTAGATGCCCTTGAGTAATACAGCTGGAAAAAAACAGCATGCTTTTACATTTAATTTCATTTAAATTAACACACTTTTGTGAAGTGTATTTTGTTTGATGAAGCTGCTGCATGAGACCATCTACTGGAAAGATGTAAGTGACTTTAATAGGGTTGTGATCATGGTCTAATTTGTATTAGAGGTATAATTCCTGTATGTTATAGAATTACTGTAAGAGGAAAGCTAATTCTAATTTGATGAATCTGGGGAGTCTTGCAGATGAGTAGGTTTAAATGATGAATTATTAGAGCATGGGAGTAAGGCATGCCTGAGTCCCAGCATGAGAAGAGAACCAGAGTCTGATGAGTAGAAGTCCATTTTATTAGAATGTGAGATGACCTTGGAAAATAATGGGGATAAAAATTTAAAGATGCTAGGAAAGAGCTTGACTAAAGAGTTGGACATTTATTCTCTAGGCTACTATATCTCTGTTTTCTCTTTACATCTAGCAAATAAATACATGCATGACTTAGTCCCTGTGCCAAGTTAATTCAAAGATTTATATTCTAGTGTAACAGGGTATCACATCTGTTCTTCCTTGTCTAAAATGCGTATTGTTAACACAGATGTGAAGTGGCTCGAGCTGCCCATGGCCACTTGAAGCTACTGGTGTATCATCCTGTCTTCTACGTGAACCTCTTCTTGACATTGGAAAGGGAACAAAGAAAGTAAGAATTTATTTGAGAAATTTACCTTCTAGTCTTTGGCACTAAGAGACCCTGGAGACCAATGGGGATCAATCTCACCCAACTCCGTAAACTCTAAAGGGAAATATTGTTCGTTTCCTGGTCTGTTGGAGCAGTTTACTGCTAAAGAGGGACTCTTGTCCGCTCCCTGCCTCAGAGTGCAGTATTGGCGTGTCTGTAATTATGCAATCAGGGGAGAAAATGCTCCTTGAAGGCCAAATAATAATCCCTTCTTTAAGATGACAGAGCCCATTCCATCCAAGGTTGACGCTGACAATCCATGTAGCTCAAGGCGTGTTCACCGTTACTCTTACAACACTCTTTCCGTGTAGAGTTCTGTTGTTGTTTTTTCATTTCTCTAAATATAAACTACATTTCTTCTTAGCTGTTCTCCATCGATAAATCCGGTAACACATATTATTTCCAACAGTCTCAACTGTATTATGGAAACATGCTTTGAGCTGCTGCATTTTCTTCAGTATTTTCCAGCTTGTAAATCTGTACAGTAATAACAATGGTGTACCAAATAATTCCTTAAATGCCCTCGTTGAATGAATATATAACACAAGCTACACAGGCATTTTTACAATCAAGAAAAAAGAAGTAAAGAAGAAACAGGTGAAATTAATTATGTTAAATGTTATTTCACTAAAAATCTAAAATACTATCATTTAAGTATATACTTAATATGAAAAATTACTAATGAAATATTTTATATTTTTGTCATACCAAGTCTATAATATCCTGGGTGCATTTTACACTTCCCAAGCACCTCAATTCATATGCTAAATTTTCAGCATAAATACTTCATCAGCATTTACATTTCATAAAATTTATAGTAGAAAAGGTAGATTCACATACCCTGGTGATTCCAAGCATATTTAGAAGTTTGCCAGTAACTGAATCGGATATTAGTTTTAAATTCATATTTAAATTGGTTAAAATTAAATAAAACTAAAAGTCAGTTTCTCAGTCCTGTGGCCACATTTCAAGTGTTCAGGAGCCCTATGGGGCTAGTGGCTATGGTATTGGACAGCATAACCCTTAATTATATATAATATATATATATATATATATAAAATTTTTTTTCTTATTTATCTATTATAGCATCTCCATGTGATAGATATTATTCCCTATTGTGCCTGTGAGAGTACAAAGATGTAGAGAACTTGGTAACTTGACTCGGGTCACACAGCCAGTAAAAGGGAGAAGTTATCTGTGAACCAACTTATGTCCATTTGACCCAAAAGTTCAGCCTCTTCCTATTACACATTTTTTTTTTCACGTTCATTTTTTTAAATTGAGGTATACTTCATGTGCAGTAAAATTTAACCTTTTTGGTTCTATGAGTCTTAATGGAGGTATGTGCATCTACCACCATAATCAAGATATAGAACACTGAATATATAGGATATTGTCCCCAAACATTCCCTCTTATAGCCCTTTTGTGATCACTCTCCTCCCATCCAAAGTCACTGGCAAGCCGATATGACTTCTCTCCCTCCAGTTTTGCCTTTTCTGCATTTTCATATGAATGAAATTGTGCAGTAGGGAGTCTTTTGAGTCTAGCTCCTTTCACTGATTATTTTGAGATACACCCATGTAAAAAGTCTCAAGAGATGTTCCTTTCTTTCTGTTGCTGCATAGTGCCGCATTGCCTGCATGTATTCTTGTTTGTTCATTCATTTGCCAGTTGAAGGTTATTCAGGTTCTTTCCAGATCTGTGTGACTATGAATGAAATGTCTGTAAACACTCATGTGAACATAAGGTTTTCTTCCTCATGGATAAATACCTAGAAGTAGAATTGCTAGGTCCAATGTGTGTGTGTGTTATTGTTCAGTTGCTAAGTCATGTCTAACTGTGGACTCCTCTGTCCTTTGCTGTCTCCCAGAGTTTGCTCAAGTTCATGTCCATTGAGTCGGTGATGCTATCTAACCATCTCATCGTCTGCTGCTTCCTTCTCCTTTTGCATTCATTCTTTCCCAGCATCAGGCTCTTCTCCAATGAGTCAGCTCTTCACATCAGGTAGCCAAAGTATTGGAGCTTCAACTTTAGCAACAGTTCTTCCAGTGAATTTTCAGGATTGATTTCTTTTAGGATTGACTGGCGTGATCTCCTTGCTGTCCAAGGGACTCTCAAAAATGTGTTTATGTTTATAGAAAGCCACCAAGCCATTGCTTAACTGGCAATATCATTTTGTTCTCCACCAGAGCTGAAAACAAGTTCTAGTTGCTTCACATCTTTACCAATACTTGGTATTATCAGGTGTGTGTGTGCATGTGGTGGGGAGGTGGGGAGTGTGTGGCATGCATGTATGTGTTTAGACATTCTTTTAGAGGCCTAGTGGTACTTTGTTAGTTCTGTTTAGATTTCCTAATGACTAATTATATCTTGACCTCACTATACTTGGTTGGATGGATAAAATGAAACTCTGAGCCACCCTTAGTGTTCTGGCCTCTTTGCCCATATTATTGACATTTCATTGCTTTCCTTGTCTCCAGTGACTGCCCTCCACCCACTGCCTTATCTTGACCTTACATTACCCTTCTTTGGACAGATGGATAACTACTTATAGACTCCATGGGGATATTTTACCCAAACTAATCTTCTTCAGCTCCTCACCACAGGTCCAACTCTAGGGACGGCCCAAGGCGCACCATGATAATTGCTTTTCTCAGCAGAACCCTGATTTCCTTGTCCTGAGGGCCCAGGGGAGTGAGCGACAGATGAGCATGCCACCTGGACTCAGTGCTCTGCCAAGGGGCTGCTGTCAGTGTCCCTTTGCACCTCAGATCGATTCCCAGGGGGAAAGTGGGTCATGCAGGCCTGAGATCTTGTATCAATATGACCGTCTTCTGTGGGGACTACCGCAAGTGGTGCCTTTCTCCTTGAGTTCTCGGGGCCAACAGCAGCAGCTATGCTTCTGACTTCAAACCACAGTGGACCATAGCATGTTTAAGTTTATCAGATTCTAAATGCCTCCTTGAATGGAGAAGCTAAAATGTGTGTCTTATTCTCCAATTTCTTTATACTGCATGTAGTGAAGGCAAGCAGTGTTTCATGGAACTTTTGTTTTGGATATATATATGTAGCTACATGTGTACACATATATGCATATATGGTTATACGTCTACTAGGTGGCAACGAAAATGGATTTCATACTTGGGCTGTGCTTGAAAATTTCGAAAGCTATTGGCCTAGGATACAGAAAGCAAAGTACCCTCCAAACTTGCAGCCCATTTATTCAAGAGGCGGAGCCAAAATGCAATTCAGCAGCAATGATGGGGCTTAGAAGAATCCAAATACAAATGGAAAGTGTTCCTTTTTTCCCCCAGAAAAGACTGAGGTTTCTTTGGCATTATGTGCAGCTGCAGGACGAACACCCTCAGAGATGCATCTGGGTTCCCTCAAAATCTCTCCTTTCTGTATCTTTTCAGTCTCCATTCTCATGATTTTGCTCTCAGACTAAGTGAGGCACACAGAAAATACCCACCTGAGTGGTGGGGTTCTTAGGGGAGAAATGCTAATGTAATACTGGCATATATTTTCCAAGCATGCTTATCCAGAAGAACACAAGAAGCATCAGAGTGGCTAGCAATTCACGCTAGAATGCATCAAACTAGGAGGCAGGGGGTGCGGGCGACAGACAAGAGGCTGATTCTGACCTATTTGTGTTCTAGAAATTAGACAGCAAGGCCCCTGGTGCACGATGGAGAGGGGCAACTGGCATGAGAGAGAGAGATGGCGTTATTAACTGGTAGTACACCAGAAAAAGTACCAGCCCTGGGTCTAAAGAGAATAACCAAAGGCCTCCATTAGGCAGAAGGTTCTAAGGAAACTCAGATTCGATTCCCTGTGAGGAATTATCAGTAACTGGGTTTGAGACAGACACCTTTGTCGTTGGTTTTAAAGACTAAGGTGATCGCNACGAACACCCTCAGAGATGCATCTGGGTTCCCTCAAAATCTCTCCTTTCTGTATCTTTTCAGTCTCCATTCTCATGATTTTGCTCTCAGACTAAGTGAGGCACACAGAAAATACCCACCTGAGTGGTGGGGTTCTTAGGGGAGAAATGCTAATGTAATACTGGCATATATTTTCCAAGCATGCTTATCCAGAAGAACACAAGAAGCATCAGAGTGGCTAGCAATTCACGCTAGAATGCATCAAACTAGGAGGCAGGGGGTGCGGGCGACAGACAAGAGGCTGATTCTGACCTATTTGTGTTCTAGAAATTAGACAGCAAGGCCCCTGGTGCACGATGGAGAGGGGCAACTGGCATGAGAGAGAGAGATGGCGTTATTAACTGGTAGTACACCAGAAAAAGTACCAGCCCTGTGTCTAAAGAGAATAACCAAAGGCCTCCATTAGGCAGAAGGTTCTAAGGAAACTCAGATTCGATTCCCTGTGAGGAATTATCAGTAACTGGGTTTGAGACAGACACCTCTGTCGTTGGTTTTAAAGACTAAGGTGATCGCAGAGCCTCACAGACCTTGGATGAGTATGTGAGGTACCAGCCTTCCTGAAATGACACTGTCTCTGAGCAGCTAAGGCAGGGAAGGTACCACTGGGAAAGGGTGTAACGCTGACACCACTGTCCCTCGCCCCACCCTGGCTTCTGTCGTTTCCCATCCTCTGTTCACAATAGGATTCTAATCAATTCCATCCTTGGCCCTTTGTCAAATTCCCCTAGTGGTGTCCTTCCCAGTCTATTCTCCTCCAGACATGCCCTGTTCGTTTTTTGTTATTTATTTATTTTGTATTTGGGTTGACATTCTTGATTCTCTTTCAAGGCCAGTCAGATTACTTTAAAAAAAAAAAAAAAAAAAGCACTTCTCATTTCATCAGCTAAATTATGTCATTAAAAATCAATCAAACAAACAAAAACCAGAAGAGCTGACTTCTATGAAAGTCTTTCCCTTTGCTCCCACTGGGATCCTCTCAGAACTGCAATACGCCTCAATTCACGATGATCCTCAAAGAATGGGGGTAAGTATGAATACAATTAAAATTTCAAGATATCTGAGTGTTATCTAGAAAACGTGCTGAAGTCTTGTTTATATGTATCTAAACAATTTGAATTACCTTTTCTTTGGAACTTAAATGGAAAGTCAAGACAATATAGATTGCTGTCATTCTAAATATCTCTTCTTATTGCTCAGATGTGGGCAGAGAAGTAATAAAAGTGAGTCAGATCTGTGCTTACTCTTGCACTGTTCTGGATGGTAAATCTCCTCACTCTGTAGCTACTTGTGTTGTGGCGATGCTCTTCTTTCTTCAGAATATCAAGGATATGCAAATCCCAATACGTGGGGAACTCTGGCAAGAGTGGTCTACACTATCTGTGGTGTCCTTTGCCAACCAACGGAGGAAAAGAAGAAAGGGAAGGGCTTATTCCACCTTTTTGAAAGTGACAATTGGCTGAGACCCAAGATAAAATAAAAATTATCCAGAGTCCACAGTGAACTGGTGTCACAGCCAGTGACAGGGGCCAGGTCACCAAGCTGGGTCATCTGAGACAGAAAACATCTCAGTTCAGTTCAGTCACTCAGTCGTGTCCAACTCTTTGTAGCCCCATGGACCACAGTACGCCAGGCTCCCTGTCCATCACTAACTCCCACAGCTTTACTCAAACTCATGTCCATTGAGTCAGTGATGCCATCCAACCATCTCATCCTTTGTTGTCCCCTTCTCCTCCCGCCTTCAATCTTTTCCAGCATCAGGGTCTTTTCCAACGAGTCAGTTCTTCACATCTGGTGGCCGAAGTATTGGAGTTTCAGCTCCAGCAGCAGTCCTTCCAATAAATATTCAGGACTGATTTCCTTTAGGATGGACTGGTTGGATCTCCTTGCAGTCCAAGGGACTCTCAAGAGTCTTCTCCAGCATCAATTCTTCAGTGCTCAGCTTTCTTTATAGTCCAACTCTCACATCCATACATGACTATTGGAAAAACCATAGTTTGACAAGATGGACCTTTGTTGGCAAAGTAATGAGTCAGCTTTTGAATATGCTATCTAGGTTGGTCATAAATTTTCTTCCAAGGAGCAAGTGTCTTTTAATTTCATGGCTTCAGTCACCATCTACAGGGATTTTGGAACCCAAATAAATGAAGTCTGTCACTGTTTCTACTGTTTCCCCATCTATTTGCCATGAAGTGATGGGACCATATGCCATGATCTTAGTTTTCTGAATGTTGAGTTTTAAGCCAAACTTTTCACACTCCTCTCTTCACTTTCACCAAGAGGCTCTTTGGTTCTTCTTCGCTTTCTGCCACAAGTGTGGTATCATCTGCATATCTGAGGTTATTGATATTTCTCCTGATAATTTTGATTCCAGCTTGTGATTCATCCAGCCTGGCATTTTGCATGATGTACTCTGCATATAAGTTAAATAAGCAGGGTGACAATATAGAGCCTTGACGTACTCCTTTCCCAAATTGGAACCAGTCTGTTGTTCCATGTCCAGTTCTGACTGTTGCTTCTTGACCTGCATGTAGATTTCTCAGAAGGCAGGTCAGGTGGTCCGGTATTCCCATCTCTTTAAGAATTTTCCACAGTTTGTTGTGATCCTTTGTCCTTAATTATCTTGTTGATTAACTTATTAAGAGAACATCTACCTCACTACTAATCAGGACACTTCAACTTACCACCATTACAGATTATACCTTGATGCCTTGAAAACCTGTCTACAAGCCCCCTCTGAGAAAAATCCTATGTTCTCTGGTTTTATTTATTTTTAATTTTTATTGAAATATAGTTGATTTACAATGTCAGCAGTGGCCACAGGACTGGAAAAGGTCAGTTTTCATTCCAGTCGCAAAGAAAGGCAATGCCAAAGAATGCTCAAATTGCTGTACAATTGCACTCATCTCACACGCTAGTAAAGTAATGCTCAAAATTCTCCAAGTCAGGCTTCAGCAATATGTGAACTGTGAATTTCCAGATGTTCAAGCTGGTTTTAGAAAAGGCAGAGGAACCAGAGATCAAATTGCCAACATCCACTGGATCATCGAACAAGCAAGAGAGTTCCAGAAAAACATCTACTTCTGCTTTATTAACTATGCCAAAGCCTTTGACTGTGTGGATCACAATAAACTGTGGAAAATTCTGAAAGAGATGAGAAGACCAGACCACCTAACCTGCCTCTTGAGAAATCTGTATGCAGATCAGAAAGCAACAGTTAGAACTGGACATGGAACAACAGACTGGTTCCAAATAGGAAAAGGAGTATGTCAAGGCTGTATATTGTCACCCTGCTTGTTTAACTTCTATGCAGAGTACATTATGAGAAATGCTGGACTGGAAGAAATACAAGCTAGAATCAAGATTTCCAGGAGAAATCTCAATAACCTCAGATACGCAGATGACACCACCCCTATGGCAGAAAGTGAGGAAGAACTAAAGAGCTTCTTTATGAGTGAAAGAAAAGGGTGAAAAGGTTGGCTTAAAACTCAACATTCAGAAAACAAAGATCATGGCATCCAGTCCCATCATTTCATGGCAAATAGAAGGGGAAACAGTGGACACAGTGGCTGACTTTAAATTTTTGGGCTTCAAAATCACTGCAGATGGTGATCACAGCCATGAAATTAAAAGACGCTTACTCCTTGGAAGGAAAGTTATGACCAACCTAGACGGCATATTAAAAAGCAGAGACATTACTTTGCCAACAAAAGTCCATCTAGTCAAAGCTATGGTTTTTCCAGTGGTCATGTATGGATGTGAAAGTTGGACTATAAAGAAGGCTGAGCGCTGAAGAATGGATGCTTTTGAACTGTGGTGTTGGAGAAGACTCTTGAGAGTCCCTTGGACTACAAGGAGATCCAACCAGTCCATCCTAAAGGAGATCAGTCCTGGGTATTCATTGGAGGGACTGATGCTGAAGCTGAAACTCCAATACTTTGGCCATCTGATGAGAAGAGCTGACTCATTTGAAAAGGCCCTGATGCTGGGAAAGATGGAGGACAGGAGGAGAAGGGGATGAAAGAAGATGAAATGCCTGGATGGCATCACTGACTCGATGGACATGGGTTTGGGTGGACTCCAGGAGTTGGTGATGGACAGGGAGACCTGACGTGGTGCGGTTCATGGGGTCACAAAGAGTCAGACACACCTGAGCGACTGAACTGAACTGAACAATATTTCAGGTGTACATAAAAGTGATTCAGTTATATATATGTGTGTGTGTGTAGATATATATATAATACACACACATATGTATATATTTATACATATATATATGAGTATGTGTGTGTGTATTCTTTTTCAGATTCTTTTCCATTATTATAAGTTATTGTAAGATACTGAATATACTTCTTGGTGCTATGCAGCAGGTCTTTCTTGTTTATCTATTTTATATATAGTAGTGTATGTTGATTAGCTCAAATATTCTCTAGGGTAACTGCTTCGGTTGTTATCAGCTACTCCCACCCCAGAGGAAATTTTGGTAGTTAATTAAGGATAAATAAGTTAATTAAGGATAAAGTCCTCTGAACAAAGTACAGAGATTTGTAGAGTGGGGAAAAGAAGATGAGTAAGAGGAGCATGGAATATCTGGTTTGTGGTGGGAGTTGGTGAGGGAGTTGGGGGGTTGTGTGGAGGCCAGGAGCTGCTGCTGCTGCTAAGTCGCTTCAGTCGTGTCTGACTCTGTGCGACCCCTTGGACAGCAGCCCACCAGGCTCCTCTGTCCCTGGGATTCCCCAGGCAAGAATAATGAGCTTACACTTCTCCTGTAGACCATGTGGAATATGACATTCCTCACCATGCTCCTCCTCTTTTCCTCTTGTGTCCTCCAACGCACTGCGGACAATCCTGGGGCATCTCTCCCTGCTGCTGCTGCTGCTGTGGCTTCAGTCACGTCCGACTCTGTGCGACCCCTTCGATGGCCTCCCTAGGCTTCTCCAAAACCATCAGCATTTTGGCCCAACATGGTTCTCCATCTCTCGCCCTTTTTCCTAGGTAGCCGGTATCAAAGGGATATTCCTGGCAAACAAGAAGGTGGATGACCAGGTGAAGACATACATCACCTACAACAAAGGCAGGGATTGGCGCCTCCTGCAAGCTCCAGATATGGACCTGAGAGGGAACCCAGTACACTGCCTGCTGGTCAGTGTCCCGGTCTCATGTGAGACCACAGGGCAGACTGCTTACCTGGGGATGCTCCATCAGGGGCCTTATTCTGCCAAAGAGGCCTTAGGAATGCTCCTGGTGCTGGGCAGGGATTTCCTACAACTCCTAGGGTATTGATCTGTGGACTCAGACTGCCATATCATCTGGATGGAAAGTTCAGTTGGATTCCACAAGCTTTTACTTGAGAATATACTATGTGCTACAACTTCTAGTAAGAGAAAGACGCATAAGAGAAAGCCTGTGCCCAAGGGTCCCAGGCAGAGCTCAGTAGTGATAAATACCTATTAGCTGATACTGATATGATACCATTTGATAAGTGCTTGAAAATGAGCAAGGTAAGTAAAAGTTGCATTAGAAGCCCAAGAAATGCAGGCTGGTATGTCCACGTGGATAAGAGTTAATCTCTCAGCATTCCCAGTGTTCCAGCTGTATGGGATATTGACATAGGCACATAGAGGATCTAATGTGTACGACATTATCTCTGTTCTCAGAGGCTGCAGCTCCAAATGAGGAGAGAAGACAGATCATTAACAGTGAAATTCACAACCATCAATGCCCTCTTAAAGAGGACATATGTGAGAAACATTTCTACAGTCCCAGAAATGATTATGTTTCCCCTTTGCAAAAAAAGCTGCTTTTCACTACTTACTGAATATTCCGGACATTATGTTAAAAACTGGGAATATGGTGGTAAACAGGATTAACATGGCCTTTTCCTTTTGCAGTTTTCAGTCCAGCTCCATGTTTTTGGCTTGGGGTACTAGGAAGCTCAGAGACATATGCCTGCCTGTGTCCAAGAACTGGTCACAGCAAGAATTCCCCCCTCCCTAAACCTTACCCATGGATTCATCTTATTTTATGAACTTAATTTTCTCCTTTCCCCAATTTCACAATTTTTAAATGTATTTTTTTATTATGTGTCTACATCTCTCTAAATCCCTAATCCTTTTAAAGAAACTCAACTAGGGATAAATAAGTAAAGAAGACCAACTTAAGTTTCAGATAATGGCTTCAGACATTTTAAGTGAAATTCAAAGTAAAATTATAAACAGGAACCAAACACATGAAGCAGAAAGAGGGACCATCTGATTAAAGAAGAGGGTAGAGAGAGGGTTAAGACTGTCTCTCTTCACCTCCCCCTCCACTGCTCCCAGTGGCCCCACAGAGCTCCAAGAAGCAGAGTGTGAGGGCCATGGTCAAAGATGGGAGAAGGCCAGTGTCATCCTGTGGGTGGGAAGGAATGGTCAGGAGGCTTCATGAGGCTGACCATGAACTGGACCTTGATAGATAAGAGTGGGGGTGAGAAAGGGAGGGGAAGCATACAATTGTGGTGGGAGCAGGGAGAGGAAGGGGCCTATGGATGGTGCTCAGGGCAGGTTCTGATGTGATTCTATCATCTGTTCAGCGAAAGATGACTCCTGCCCCAGGTCATCTCTTGGGGAAGTGAGTGAGTGACTCACACCTAACTCTTGCTGTTCCTGGAAGGTTGGCGCCTGTGAGCCCTGTATCTGGTGGGGCAGGGATGCATGTCAGGAGCTCCCTGACAGGAATGAAATTCCCAGGAATGAAACGACTTTCTTCTTCTCCATTTTAGCCTTTCTGCTCCCTACACCTACACTTGCAGATCTCCGAAAATCCATATTCCTCAGGAAGAATCTCCAGCAAGGAGACAGCTCCAGGGCTCGTGGTGGCTACAGGTAAGGAAGACCGAGCTTCTTCCTTACTGAGGGCTTCTGGCATATGTCATGACCTCTTTGTAATCATTTGAGCATCAGATAAAAGCTGTGGGCATTCATGCCAGAAAACAGGCAGAATTTGTGGAACTGCAAGGCCAATCTAATAACCCAGGCAAACAGCTCCAGAACCTTGTAACTTTGGGTAAATGCAACATTTCATGTGGTCATAGGGCAGTCCCCTGTGTTAGCTAGAAGCCAGAGTTCCTTTTCAAGTCATCTGACTAATCGGAAAGGTTGTTTATAGGTGTAATAGGGAATTCTCACTTTAAGAAAATGTGATATATGAACTTCTTAGCTCACCAAGTATAAGTTGGGGTAGTTTTCTCTTTGCACAGAGGATTCTATACAAAAGGTTTCACCCCAGAGCTGTTTTTAATCAGGAGGTCTCTGGTGCGTGTAAAGGTTTGTTTACACATGATTAACCACTTGGCTGAGGGCCTGGGGGAAAGGGCAGAAAAACTCCAGGTTGCATTGTTAGAACCACTGTCCACTGAACATCAGTCGGAAATGAAGATAAAACAACTCCGAGATGAAAATGAAAGTCTCCTGGGGAAAATGCTCTGATTAGCATGCATTTGATTTCCATACACCTTTTCAGGAATACATTAATGGCATAAAGCAAAGCAGGCCTCTAATCTTCGAAGTTAGAGCTCTGGTATGAGGCAGTTTTTTTCCTAATGAAAGTAGATAAATTCACAGAGACTTGTCGAGATGGTAGACTCATCAACCTGAAGCTCCAGGCCCTGGAGTTACTGCTCTGCTAGCCATGACTTCCTTCTCCAACCCTTCAACTGCATGAAGTTTTAAACACCACCAGTGGCCATCCACTCGAATCGGGGTGATAGCTAGCATAGCCTTCTGAAGATACCTCAGTCAACTCTCCACGCATAGAAACTGGGTCCACCATATTTAACACCACTGGCTTCAGGGAGCCCAGCACAGTGAGTGTTGAAGGCAGGCTCTGGTACTATGGTCCTGATGGGGGGAGTGACCCCCATACTCCATCACCCATGCCTGTTAGGCCTCCCAACTGTGGCACTGCTATACTTTGCCTCTCCTCCAGGCCTACAGGAGGCCCTGGACTGGAGTGGAAGGAACACTGGAGAACAGTAATCAATAATAAAAGTTACAGAGCATTGACTTTGGGTTCCCTGTGGGATAGAGTGGAAAGGGAGGTGGCAGGGGGGTTCAGTAGGGAGGGGACACATGTATGCTCTTGGCTGATTCATTTTGATGTGTGGCATAGGCCATCACAATATTATAAAGTAATTATCCTCCAATGAAAATAAATTGTAAAAAAAGGAAAAAAAAATAATAAAAGTGATCGTTATGTAAATGCTAACTATGTAGCCAGGATTGCCTTATGTGGCTTAACCACTCTAAACATTCATGTTTTCATTGACAGTGGGAAAAATAGTACTGACATGATGGAACTGGAGTATTAAACAAAGTGGTGGGTTTCACGTGTTCAGAACAGTACCTAGGAGATATTGAATGCTCAATACATTATACCTTTTATAATATCATCATTAATATTACAGAAATTTAGAACTGCTCTTATTGCACCAGAAGAACATGGTGTGTGCAACTCTTTCAATAGAATCCACAAATAATGTGCATGCAGTGTGCATCTCCAGAATGGATGAATGCACTTAGGAACGCTGTAGGCCTGCTTTCCAAGCTGAGCTCTGACACTTATGAGCCTTAAGAATTTGACCAAGTTCTTTAACCTCTGTGCTTCATTTTCCTCATCTGCAAATCAAGTTATCTTCTCCTGCCTTGTGAGGGTGTTGTAAGAATAGAGATTGGAAAGTGTGCCTACAAGATCCCGCTGAGGGCTCAGAGCATAAGTCAGGAGGGTTAGTTGTGGCCGTTATCACCTACGACCATCTAAATTACTCTAAGTCTTTAGGAGCTAACAAACACATAGACATTCAAGACTGGATTCTGAAACTTCTTTTGCCCATATGCATGAGAATTTACTAATAATCTCCCCTTTGTAACTCTTGTAACTTTGCATAGTGCTTTGAGAGGGGCATAACACAGCTGACAGATCCTCATGCAAAGCTGGTACTGGGTCACTGACAGATGCCTCCTTATTCCCAGCTTCTCCTTACCCTGCTTGCCGGTTCTTCCTGAAGGTGGTCTCACTATCGGAAAAATAATGACAAACTTAGCCGAGGATGCCTTCAGTGGTCTGGATGGACCTGTCTCTCCAGAACCCTCTTCCAGATCCATGCATGTCCCCTGCCTTCAGGTGTCAGTGGCCCTGGCCCCTCTCATCTTCACTCCTCACCGCCTGCTCCTATCTCCCACTGAGACCAGGGGGCGGGAAGCTGCATGGATGACAGTGCCTGCTGGGACTCATCTCTTAGGCCTGTGGAGGCCACCTCTGAAGGCAGATGGAGTTCCACTCTGGAGAGTTTGGCAATTGCTTTTTAGCAGCAGAAGCACCAGAGTACTAAGTATCCTTACACTGTGGTTTCAAGCTGGTCATTGAGACCGCACATCCTCCCAGGCCCTTAAGGTGTACAGAGCACTTTCCTGCTGTGATTGCACATGGCTCTGTGATGTAGATTTATGGGTGAAGAGGTGGAGGGCAGGAGGAACAGGCATCTTGCCCTCACTCACACTCCCGCTGCCTCCAAGTCCAGTCCATCCAGTAGCCATTTGGCCAGACCTAGTCCCAAGCCCCTTCTCCTGCCAGCCCCACAGCCCCTCCAGGCTTCCTGCCATGCTTCCTGTACACTCTGAATGTTCACACCCTATGTTCTCCCCTCCATAGAGGTGCTTTCCTGTACTGTCTGCTTCCTCGTCCATTTAATTACCCTGAGTGGACATCAGTGGTGGTGAGAGAAGCATCTGTAACCTCAGAGCATGTTAAAATTCTCCCCCTGTCTCTTTGTGTTTCTGTCTCTCTCTCTCTTTTCCGGGAGTGTCTAAATAAAGCCTTGGGAGAAAGGTACCTTGGGAGGACATGAGGCTAAAAGCATGTTGTTGATACCTGCCCAGATGGGCAGCAGAACCCGTGTGATTGGCCAGCTAAGCTGTTGTTGTGAGCCCTGTTTTCCATGGCTCTCCCTCCTATCACACCACTCCAAGGGGGACCAGCTGCCTCTCCCTCTAACCTGGCCTGGGGCCTCCCTGGGAGCCCTCCTCCAGTTTCACTTTAACCAGTGAGGCGCGGCATTCAGATCTTCCTTCTCTGACACCATAATCCAGACTCTCCCTCTCAGAGGGTTCCTTCCTATAGGTCCAACTGGGGACTGAATGGGTTCAAAGATCAAGTCATCCTGGACGCCCCTTTTCTGTCCTTTCCTCTGGGAACTGACTTTTGGTCTCTGTGATCAGCAACATTTCTTTCAGGGATCCTTTCAATTGACCCAAATATTTCTAAAACCAGCTTCACTGGGAACCTTGGATTCTCATCATCACCATGCCTCCAGAATCAATCTCATTGGGCTTTGCAAGAGAGGTTTAAGATACAGGCAGAACCAGCTCCTAAAGAGGATGTAACACATGCTAAGCTCCGACAGGGCTGGCAGATTCTAGCTCTTGGGGGACTATACGCCTGCCTCCCTGTCTCTCTACCACCCTTGGTAGATGTTACTAATTAGTCGCCAAACTCTATTCTATTGAAACCAAACATGGGCTCAGAATCTTTAGTACAATGCTCCAGGTGGCCATGATTAAAGGCCAAGTTGACATTCTCTGTCATGTCCCTCTTTACTTTCTTCATTTCTGTGTCTTCCAAAACCTGGATCTGAAGAATTGAATTTCCGATTCTAGACATAGCTCCTCAGAACTGTTCACCGTGCCACTCCGCACTCCACTGGTACTGACTGCCTGAGCCCTGAGCCCTAGGGTTATTTTTGGAAGTCTGAGTGTCAAAACAAGTTGGCTAGCTGTGTGTTCCCTGATGCTGATGTGAGCTTGACAAGCTGTACCCGGGCTTTAATTTCTCATTTTGAAGCATTAAATGTCAGGAGCTCAATTAACATTTTCATTATTGCATTTTTATTGTGCTCTTATTTAGGCTACAGATGTGTGGGAGCTAACATTCCCTTCCTGCTATTTTTAAAGAAAAAATATCAGCCTCAGCGATAAATTCTTACATGTTTAGGGCACTTTCCTGCTTCTAAAGACCTCCCCAAATGCACATCAACATCATAACATGATTCAATCATCTGTTGTACAATTATTTGTTTAGCAGCTCACTTTTAAGTTTGGGACATTTGTTCTGGGACCAAAGGGTTTGTGGGTAAACTTGGGCAATATGGGAAGGCTAGAAAATCTTCATTACTTTCTTGTTCTTACAAATATAACCACAAGGTGATGCAAAGGGAAGAAGAAGAAGGGGACAGGGAAAAGGTGTGAAGGAATAAGACGGGAATTGTGGTGTAATCCAGTCTAGGTGTAATCAGTCTAGGTGTAATCCAGGTGACTTCTCCTACCATGCTTGATGACCATGGTGGAGGCTTAGTTGCTAACTCTCTAAGTCTTGTGATCCCATGGACTGTAGCCTACCAGGCTCCTCTGTCCATGGGATCCTCCAGGTGAGAATACTGGAATGGTTGCCATTTCCTTCTCCAGGTAGTTGACGACCATGGTCTGCTGAATATTGTCATTTTCTTCTGGAAACTCTATCACTTTGGTTACATATTCTGTACTGTTGGTTTATTCAATGGCCTGGCATACAAGAAATATTTTGACAGGTTTAACTTGGAAACAGATACACATATGCACACACACACACACACGTACATACTCACACATACACCAGTTTTTCTTAACGTAAAATTACATATGAGAAGGAAGGTGTTCCTAGGCTAGCATAATTGTTTACTCTTCTGATCTTTGCCATCATCAAGATCAATTTTGGAGAGACTGATGGTATACAGAATGAATAGTTCAAGAGATCCAAGCTAATCAATATTGGGTCTTTGGGTGTTGCCTTTTAAACAGGCATCCCTCTTGTATTATTTATTTATTTGTTGTTTTCCATTTTAGGTTTTCTTCCTGCTGGGGTTTTGATATGACACCAAGAAAAAACTATATAAATATATTCTAAACATTACTTGGAAAACCTTTACTCTCTGCTACCCCTTTCCTCAACCCCAAGCACACATAATCTGTAAAGTGCCTGACATTTTCAAATAATCTGCTTCTGTTTTAGGCAACGTTGGTCCGGAGCTCTCATATACTGACATCGGTGTATTCATCTCTGCTGACGGAGGCAACACATGGAGACAGGTAACTGAGAGATTTGGGAACAGGGAAGAGATATTTAGGGCAAATTCTGCCAATATTTCTCTTATCTATGGATTCTCAGGCTCATTGTGACTTTTTGTTTGTAAAAAAAAAAAAAAAAAATTGAAGCAGCAATTCTGTTTGGTCAATGTAGCTGGAAGAATCGATGAGCAATGGGGTAAAATGGGAAGAGCTGGGCAAGGAATAAGAAGAACTGGGGTTTCCCTAGTTTGTTCATTCTTTCATTCAGCAAATGGTATGGAACCGTCACCAGATGCTAATTACCATGCCTGTGTGAGGGGATACAATCAATAAAACAATTTTGTATCATTAATGTGCCACAGGACCTTGGCAAGCAGGTCTCTCTACCTTTCTAGGTCTGTTCCTTTATCTACAAGGTGAAGGGTATAGGGTACTAAAACCAGCAAAGCCACGGAAGTGGCTTAAGCCATCTGTGATGGCTTAAGTAATATGTGGGCCCAACCTTAGTTAAGGATGAGACTGCTTAATAGATATATGACCATATGAAAAATTAATTAAACTTTACAAACATTTTTGCTTGTAGTGCTGTCCAATAGAACTTTCAGCAATAAGGAAAAATGTTCTGTATATATACTGTCCTTTGTGTTTGTTGCACACTTGAAATATGGCTAGAGTGACAGAGGAGTGAATTCTTAATTTTATTTTAATCAGTTTAAATTTAAATTGTCTCTTGTAGCTACTATATTGGACAACACAGACTTATACAGTGTCAACTAGGGGTCAAGTATAAACCTGATGAGGCCATTGAATACTTTTGAGTCCCTTTTCCCATGGAGCTCAAAATTAAGTAGAGGAAACAGGTTCATAAATAACTGTAGTTAGATTGTGTTATTTTAGTGTCATTATTAGCTTGCAGAGAAATGGGAGGAATTAATTTTACTTGGGCAAACTGGGAAAGACTTCATGAGAAGAGTTGATATTTTACTAAACCTTAAAGATGAGAAGGTTTCTATCTGAGGAAGAAAGAGAATGAGTATTAAATGTCTTAATGATGAAGATGAAGCAACTATCTGAAATCTACTTGCACAACTTTCTGTTTGGGTCCCTTAGTAAAGATTATTATCACCATCACCAACATCATCATCATCACCACCCCCATTGCCATCACTTCCACTACTACCACTTATCAAAAAAAAAAAAAAATTACCAAGGACATACTAGACACGACCCCTATATTAACTACTATAAGGCCTACTCCAAAGAATAAATTAAGATTCCTGCCCACAAGGGAATCAACTGGATAAGGAACAGACACATAAATAAGAACATACTTTGAAAACATAAGATATTCTCTTATAAGTGCCAAATGGGGTAGAAACTGGAACATAGATTCTTCTGGTCCAGAAATTCACAACAGACAAAATATTGTCCCTGAATAAAAGAAATAGCTCACCTGGCCAGGTGGCCACTACAATATTCCTTCCTTGTGTTGTCACCACTTGGGTTTCCTTGTCTCTTTTCCCAAACAGCTAAGCATTCCAGCTTCCACTATAGTGCTGAACAGGGCAAGAGTTAGAAGTGGCCAGAAAAATATTTTAGAGAGAATAGTATGAAGAAAAATACCTTTTTTCTTTTCCTCAGTACTGAGAATCGTCTTGTAGTCCTTACTCTCAGACTTTGATCCAGCGCTTCTGTTCATAGAGTCCACTTTTGAACTCAGGCTCAGCGTCTATGTTTATATCTAGAATATAAAAAACAATGCTCTTTAAGTCTTCTGTGCATGAAAGCTCACCATTAGCGGCGACATTTAAAGGCAAATATGAGAAAGAAAACCAAATGAAAGGTTTAGGCCCAAGAGTCCATTTCCTTTTCTCTACGGTGTTCTCTGAGTCATATTTACAGGGGACACTATTCCTTCTATCCCCTCCTTTTAAACTCTGCTTATATCTTTTTACCCCTTCTAGTACGTCTCACTTAACCCACCACCCCAACCTCTCCATCCAGCTTGTAAGAGCCACCATTAGTGGTTAAGAACTGGAGGAATTCTCTAATTCCACTTTTCTCTAGAAGATCTAGAGGAGAGAACTTGTTCTCTGGTGGAGAAAATTTTTTCTGTCTTAGGCTGAAGACTTAAAAGTCATAAAGTGTAGAAGTGTTGCTGTATGTGGGGTTAGGTCTGAGCTAAGGCTCTGAGACTTGCATCATCTTAGGTGCTTAGTAAATGCTTATGCAGATGGATGGATGGATCACTGAATAAATCGATGAGTGAGTGGAAGGATTGATAGGTAATAGACAAATGAATGAGTCAAAGAATGAGTGACTCTGCCTCTCAGGAAGCATGGTGTCTCATTGAACATTTAGTGTAAGGATCCCCAAGCACTAAACTTAAGTCTTCACTCAACTAGCATGGGAACTTAGGATGTGGTGACTAAGTCTGAGAACTCAGTTATCATGTAGACTTTAATGTCTACATGTCTAAAAGGGATTGTCTTTTAAGTTCCTAGAAAGTTTATAACCCTACTATAAGATACATCACCTACTCAATGAACATGAGTTTGAGCAAACTCTGGGAGATGGTGAAGTATAGGGAAGCCTGGTGTGCTGCAGTCCATGGGGTCACAAAGAGTCTGACATGACTGAGTGAGACACAGACCATTTATAAATTAGCAAATGTCTCATTTGAAAAGATGAGAAAGAGAAAGCTGAGTAGTAACATACTCATGAAAAAGTTTTTTGAAGCTATGTTTTCCATTGGGTTATCTAGTTGAGCATGGGTCTTGTTGCCTGAATTTCTTGTGGCACACTGACACTCAGTACTAGGGGAAAGAACCCTGGAAATGCCATTTGAGTGGATTAGGGACAGTTGACAGTTATTTGTTCTCTGCTAGCCCATTTTTTCATCCATTAAATGGAGATGACCTCGCTTGTCAAACTTCTTGATAGGATTGTTGCAAGGCTCAGAATCTAGATGAAACAATATATCAATATATGTGAAAAACTTTGTAAACTCTCAAGCACCATGCAAATGTAAGGTGTTGCTATGATCATTATTGTTATTGTTGTTCCAGATCTTTGATGAAGAGTACAATGTCTGGTTCCTAGACTGGGGTGGCGCCCTCGTGGCCATGAAACACACACCTCTGCCAGTCAGGCATTTGTGGTAAGGACAGCTTCCTACCCTATTAATGAAAAACTTTTCAGTGGAAAATATTAGGACAAGTTGTTATGCATGGTTTTATACCCATTTTACCCATTTCTTCATCCATTTCTTTATCCACCCCTTCATTTAATGTACATTACATCATCCAACTCTTAGGTAACAGTAGTAGACCAGAAGATTTAGATGAGGAAGTATAATGAATAGTATTAAAATGCAAACATATTAAATACATTACTCAGCTACACAGCTAGTACCTGGCAGCACCAAGTTGGGTTTCTGTCATCAATATATGCTTCTCTTTTACCTGCTAATTTTCCAGATACTTTAATAAGTACACAGAGTGTTATTACATGGTCTCTGTCCTCTGGGAGATCATAATCAAGGTATGGAGTTTAGATTGTCCACATATTATCATAAATCTAAGCAATGCCTGCACAAGGATGCTGACTTTCTGCATGGCTGGAATCCTGAGGCTGGATGGAACCCCCACACCCGCAGTGTGTGAGCAGGGGTGGGGGTTCTTCATACTATAGGTGGCATGAGGGCTGATCCTTGAAGAAAGGATGCCATGAGCAGGAGTAGAAGTGATGGGAGGAAAGCCAAGGGACAAGAAAACTCTGACTAAGCCTGGAATTCAGGAGACGTAGGGAGTGCTCTGAAGATTGTATTTGGTTGGACTCAAGAAAGTGAGTAAGGATGGGTAGGATTCAGAAGAACTAAAACATAAGTTTAAGGCATTTGGGTAGAATCCGTAGGTAATTCCTTCTAGTACCAAGACCTCTCTCTCTGTAGTAGGAAGAGCTCGCTCTGTTGAGGACTGAGTAGGGCTTACCCTTCTAGAGAGGACAGCTTGACTCTTAAGTGCATTAAGTTATTTTTTTTTAACCAAGGAAAGTAACATCTCTTAGCCCTTATCATTGTATTCTAAGCATTGCTATCCAACTTGGGAAAATTATTTAATATTCACTCAGGAAAATGTGGGATACGACTGAGCGTCTTCACTTTCACTTTTTACTTTCATGCATTAGAGAAGGAAATGGCAACCCACTCCAGTGTTCTTGCCTGGAGAATCCCAGGTACCCAGGGAGACTGGTGGGCTGCTGTCTATGGGGTCGCACAGAGTCGGACACGACTGAAGCAACTTAGCAGCAGCAGCAGGAAAATGTAACAGGATGAAATGTTGCTTCTCAAAGTCATTAATGCAAAGTTTGATATTTCCTTTATTCCATGAAATATATTTTTTGTTGGGAAAATATTTATAGAGCTCAGAAAAAAAATAGCTACCTTCCTATTGAATTTTCTCTTATAATAGTAACGATAATATTACCCCAATTTGTTCACCTTGTTCACTGCAATTTACAAAATATTAAAGATGGTTGTTTAAACTCAGCTCTTGAAACAAATTTGTTTCCATTTAGTGGATGTTGTTACTGTCGTAAATGCTACAGATATTTCCCTAAAGTTAGTTACCACCTATGGTGTCTGCTTACTTGTGTACTAATGAATGCCCTTCTCTGAAATAGTCCTTGCAATGGTTAAATGCCAGCTACTGAGTGTGTCAGCAGACAACAATGGCACTTAACTCGTCCAAGAATTCTTTGCACTCCTCTTTCAAAGCTGAGTGAGTGTTTTGTAAGGGCCTGACCTTATCATTATCATCAATATTTCCTTATAAACTACTTGACTTTGTCTCTCGCTGGCTTATGAGTTACAAGTTTGTGAAACTCAAATGCAATTTCTTCATCACCAGTAGCTTCTAATTAAGTTACAACCTTCAAGGTAAACAAATAGCTTATTTTAAGTGGAAGAAAGGTTAAGTAATCAGTTTATTGTTCTTTTCTGTAGTAGGTCTCAGACTGACATTATTTTGGCAGCATACACAGATGTATATATATTTGCATAAGAAAAAGACATTGGCCTACCCACTCTCCTGCAAGGGTATAGTGGCTCTCAAATTTAAATAATAGCTATATCACCTTTCAGAAAAAAATGGAGCCATAATTGAAAAGCTGGGGAAACTTTAGCTCAGCTAACAAGGCATGCTGTTTCCTATAAATTGAAATGATAGGTAGCTAGATATGCATGGAGACAAAACAGCATACAAATGAACCCATCCATTTGTGACTGTGTACACTTAGATCCATTGAGATTAGAATTTAAGTGCTATTTCAGGTAAGCCCTCCATCCAGTATTATTAGCATTACCTTTGTACCTTAGAAGCATTAGAGTGAAATGAATAATGGAGCCCCATGGAATGCAATGCTCTAATGAAAACTTGTAATAGAGTTACTCATCAGCGGGTAGACAACTGCTGCTGCTGCTAAGTCGCTTCAGTCGTGTCCGACTCTGTGTGACCCCAGAGACGGCAGTCCACCAGGCTCCCCCATCCCTGGCATTCTCCAGGCAAGAACACTGGAGTGGGTTGCCATTTCCTTCTCCAATGCATGAAAGTGAAAAGTGAAAGTGAAGTCGCTCACTCGTGTCTGACTCTTCACGACCCCATGGACTGCAGCCTACCAGGTTCCTCCATCCATGGGATTTTCCAGGCAAGTGTACTGGAGTGGGGTGCCATTGCCTTCTCCGACAGGTAGACAGGGATCCTGCTATTTGCTTAGCCCTGACAAACTGTCAGTGTCTTCCTTCAACGGAATGTTCTTGGAAACTGAAAACAAAACAGCACCTGGCCATTTTTTGTTCCTTTGCTCTTCTGTAAGTGGTTATGAGCACCGGCGTTTTTGTTCAGAGAAACATTTGCATGAAAACAATAGTTCCAACCAGTGTGTGCCTCTGAGCAGTGAAGGTGCATGTACTATTCTTAAGGACTTCCGTGCAGCTTCCTTGCCATCACCTCATGCGTTTGGGATAATGTAAACTGGAGCAACACACCTAACCGAAGGGAGGACCACTGATCATCGATGACCATTATAACTCTCTTTCTGTGCTTGAGTATTCAGGGAGGACTCTGATTGTTGTCGCAAGATTTTATTCCTTGTAGTGGCTCTCATCTCAGTATAAAGTCACCAATGCATGGAGTTAGGAAGGGTCTTGAGGAGACATAGTACAGCAGATACCTCTCGGACAGCTCGTGAGACACCCACCTTACCAGGACAGCACAGAGCTGACCGACTTACAGATGGATTCCCACCTTGTACGTCAGCTTTAGTTGTTAGAAAGTTAGCTTTGTGCTGAACAATAATGAAGCTACTTGCAATTTCTGTCAATCAGTCCTTGTTCTGCTGCCCAGACCTATGCAGAGTAACGCTGTTCCAGAAATGGGTGTGAATTTTAGAGTCCTACACTTGGAAAGGACCTAAAGAGATGGATCTGTCTAGGCTTTCTAAGTTGTGGAAAGTGATCAGATATTCAATTCAAGACTGATTCCATGCATTTGTTCATTTATTTCTCTCATATTCATTGAGCCTATGCTATTTCTCCAGTATTAGTGTAGGGGTTGGGATATGCCAAAGGACAAGAGAGAATACTCATTTTTTGTTGTTGTTGTTCAAATATTTGACTTTCTTTTTAAGAACAGTTATGAGAATACAAATATTTTCTACCTTATTCTATCTGTATTTTTAAACTGATATTTTCACACGTCTATCCACATTCTAATTTCATTCACAGACATTACCCCTTTTCTGTAGGCAACAATTATTTTTGTGTGTTGAACTATTTGGATCTTTCTTACTTAAAAAGTTAAAAGGTGATGGTAAATTATTCAGCTCTTATTCTTCTTTCCCTTAAGCTTGATTCAATTCATAGAATCTGTTTCTAGAACAACTTGTTTCTTAATTTTAATCACATTGATTGTCAGTTTTCTACAATGATTGAAACTGAACATAGTGTTTAGGATCTGGTGAAGGGATAATTTCTTCTCTTGCGTATGCTAGCTGTCTGTGAACACACCCTAGACTCACAATGACTTGATTATCACAAAAGTGACCTTGCTGGAAAATATTTATCTTGTGATTGACAATCACCTAAGTTGTTTTTTTTTTTTTCAGCTTGAGCTCCTCATGAGAGTTATTGTTTTCCCTTTCTCTGGCTATGGGAATCTTTGCCTTTTTTTTTTTTTTAATGAAGTATTCTGCTTTAAGTTGGTCTTATCTTATAAGTGACAGCCAGTTCTACATCCCTGGCTTTGATCTCTCTCCATAAATCTGGATGCATCCATCCAAAGGACTTCTTGACAGTGTTACAGCATGGAAATCCAAAGCACATCTCAGCCTAGGTGGACTGAGCAGAAACAAGCAAAAAACAGAAAGCTTTGCTTCTCTCATTCTTCCCATTTCCCTACCTCAGTTGCTTAACCCCCCAAATTCATGTTGTCTGTGATTTCTTTTTGTTCAAGCAAAAGCCTATTGATTTTATCTGTAAAAACATCCTAAAAGTCTTATTGACTTTACCTGTCAGAATAGCCTCAATCTCTCCATCTCTTTCTATATCCACTCTTATAACCTCTGTCCAAGCCCCTTCTCTTACTTGGTCTCTTACAATTACCACACCTCCCCTTACCCTCAACACCGC
>SJYQ01000241.1:330771-423985 GCA_006410935.1 Redunca redunca | reverse complement strand
ACCCCCCACCCCAACCCACACAAACACACTGATGCATCTCCCTACGTCCTGTTTGGGCCCTGACAGTCCACTCACCCCAAAGGAATAAAAGTTATCTTGTAATGGTTAAATCAGATCCTCTCTCTCATTTCAATTTGAAAGCAAAGTCATTTGTAATCTGCCCTAGCCTTATTTTCTTGACTCCATGTCCTCCTGTCAATCCCTCTTCCACTAATCTCCAACTACCTACTGGCCTTCTAGTCTTCATTTCACACCGGATCTGCCCTCCAGAATGGCTCTCACCTTGATCTTTGCATAGCAAATTCCTTATTATCATTCAGATCTCAGTTTAAATGTCACCTCCTCTGAGAGGACTTTCTTAAATTTTCAATGCAAACTAGCTTCACTCTCTATAATATCACTCTATTTTAACTATCTTCATGACACTTATTTTTAACATATTTTTAGCCCATTTATCTACATGTTGTCTCCTCAGACTAGAATATAATTCCAGTGAAACTAGGGCATTTCTTGTTCACTGCTTATCCCTGCACATAGGCTACTGCCAGGCTAGGCACATAATTAAATATTTATAGGTGAATTCTGTGTTTTATAGTCCTGTCTTGTCACTATTTAGAGGTCAATGGTAACTTTACTCCTGTCTCCCTGATACTGATGATCTTATCATTTCAGCTTCACTTGTAGGCCTAAAAGAATTCCCAGTTCCTTTGTTTTGCCCATTAATAAGCTATGAATTGGGAAGGAGAAGGTGGGTCCTGTGGGGTTACCATTCAATATAGTTACTTCAGAACATTAAAAGATCCTAGTTATCTGAAAAAATAGCTCTCACAAATGGCAGACCCAAATTTCTGATACTCAAGAGATTAATTTTTATAATGTTGTATTTTGTGAATTTTCTTTGGGAGTTTTGGTTTTAATAATTATCTCAGTTTGAGAAATTTGGGTGCTACAAATTACTGATCTCAGAAAGTCACTTGAATGGCACAAACTTGGGCTTCCTAGTGATACGCAGACCATAAATTATAGTCACAGCATTCATCCCTCAGCCTGGCTCTGGAGATTGTCTCCTTGTTTATGCTCACTTTGTATCATCTATAGACTCTGGTTATTATCCACGTTAGTCTTCTCACTTGGATGTTGGCATTTCCTAGTTTTTTTGGCTGATCCTATCCTTCCATTTAATCCATGCTTTTGCTCCTTCATGTAGATTCAGTTCATGCAGCATGCTTTTATTTTTCAACAACCTATTTCTTCACCTTGGGCTTAGTTTTCCTTTGGAAGTTCCATCTCAGAACTCAGAGCTCAGAAGGCTGTGAATGGTCCTTTCTGTTTCTACTTTGTGGTATCTTATCTTCATGTATAAAGTAAAGATGGTCATCCTCTGCCCTATTAATGGCAGTGATTTGAAGGTTCCTCCTTCCCTGGGATGCTGGTGGCACTCACGGCAATTTTTTTCTGCTGACCTTCATCATTACGGAAACTGAGAATGAGACCAGGACTGAGGCCTTTAATAACTACTTTGACATCTTCCTATCAAGACAATAGTCAATCCAAAGTTGTCAAAACAAACTAGGAGCTAAATAAATACATTATTTTTTTTTTTTTACCTCCCGTACTCATCAGACAGAGTTAACTAGTTCGTGGCCATGACATATTTTGAAGCACCTGTGATTCCTTAGGAATCAAACCAAGAGGATACATGGCAAGGAAGGTAAACCCATTCCTAATTATACTCTCACTTTCACTTTTAAAATGAGAAACTCATTTCCATGAGAAGCAGTTCAGATTTGCCCAACTTCCTCTGGTTCCACATCAATGATTATTTAGCCTCAGCCTATTAAAAAAATAAGCCAAGTCCATAAAAGTCGAAATAAGATTAACTATTATCATCATGCTGTACATTAAATCTCCAAGAACTCATTCATCTTGCATAACTGAAACTTTGTACCTTTGACCATTTCTCCCTCCTGCCCATCCTGCACTCCCACCCCCTCAGAGATCAGCTTCATTATGACCAACCTTTCACTATATCTCTATCTATCTATCAAAATGTCATTTTACACTTTAAATATGTACAATTTTTTTTAATGTCAAAGATATCTCAGTAAAGTTGTTTAAGAGAAAATAAAGTCAAGACTGATGCTGATAATTTAGGAACTATAGAAGATGACATAGTTGGATGACATCACCAACTCGATGGACATGAGTTTGAGCAAGCTCCGGGAGCTGGTGATGGACAGGGAAGCCTGGCATGCTGCAGTCTATGGGGCCACAAAGAGTCAGACACAACTGAGCAACTGAACTGAACTGAAAAATTTTTATGACCGCTGACTGATTTTGTTTATAAACAGGCCTAGGTATACCAGAAATCTAAAACTTGTTTCATGACAGACTAGTTTTTCTAGCTGAGTAAAGAGATTGACTTTCTTATTTTTAAGATCAGTTTATCTGGGGAGAGAATAAGATAGAGAGACAAATTTGAAGAGACTGGACTGAGTAGGTTGACTAGTAATGGGGACAGAGATTTGTATCTAGTTCATGGATGTTAGCATAAGTCATGCTTGAAAAGTGCCTGGATAGATTAGAAGAGTTTTCTTAATCATTCCTTTTTTAAAAAATTTATATATTCATTTAACATTTATATAGTACCTTCTGCCAATGTTTCTGCTAATTACTAGGATTGCAAAAATGAATAGTATGGTCTTTGACCTCAAAAAGATTACAGTTCATTGAGAGAGTCAGACATATGTTTTAAAACTGTATGTAACATCAGGTAAGAAGCATTATAATAAAGGTGATATCAAGTGGATGGGGGGGGGTCAGACAATGAACATAACCTATGTGACCTCTGAATTCACACGATTATAATGTTGAACAACAGAGGAATTCCAGGTGAGTTAAGAATTCATCACTTAGCACTATGATAGGGGAAGGCCTGAATGTTGTAGGAAAATAGTTTCTACAGTTGAACTCAGAGAACTGTGTGTTGTGGAGTCAGAGAAGAATTAAGAACTAACCAGGCAAAAGGATTGCAGAAAATGAAGCAAGCAAAGCTGCTTTGGGGAAGGAGGAGTGTTGAGAAAAGTTTTTCAGAGAAGATGGTCTTTGAACTTTGTCCTCTGGTTAAATCAAGCAACAGTTGGGAACTCCATAATATCAAGAAAGGGATATTATTAAGGAATTGACCACTCAAGATTGCTCAAATCTTCTTCACTAAGCAGCATCCTTTTAAAGAGTTTCAGATGCTGTGTCCACAAAGGGCTAGGCCTTCCTCTTCTCACTGGTTGAAAGATGGAACAGTGTTGCCCAGAAGGTCTCAGGCACTCAGTACTTGTTCCTAAAAGCCCCTTAAAGTGACATCAGGGAGGGAAAATGATGCTTCATCCATTCTGAACAAATAGGAAATTGCTATTTTCTGATCTGAAAGACACACACCTCTGTTCCCATACGGTACACCCCGCACTACTCAATTTATCCGTGTCACAAACTCCAGAGACTGAATTGATTGTGCTGTAATTGCACCTCAGGTTTCATTCTGAGTACTTGAAACGTGACACTCCGTCCACTAAGCCCTCCTGCCTGGCTTGTTTTTTTTTTTTCCCCCAATTCTAAGATGTTGAAATATTTTTGCAGTTCTTGGGGCTGTCTCTGCCTGGGCTAGGAAATGCCATTTTGATCAAATCTCATAATAATATAGAGAGATGTTGAAGATTAATGCCTACTGATAATCCAGACTGCTATAAAATGAGATAAGAGGAGAATTTAATAACCGAAAAATAGTTGTGAAAGAGTGTGGTTTTCTCTTCATCTGTCTCTTCCACGTTCTTGTTTCCAACCCAGGGTGAGTTTTGACGAGGGCCACTCCTGGGACAAGTATGGTTTCACTTCAGTTCCTCTCTTTGTGGATGGGGCCCTGGTGGAGGCAGGCGTGGAGACCCAGATTATGACGTGAGTACTTCTTTGTGGCTGAGAGGGATCCAGGGGCTTGGTTTCTGCTTCCACGGGAGGCCGTGGGTTTCCCCAGGGAGGCTTACACTGAAGCATTTCAGTCTCTGGGCCAAAGTTTCCTCATCTGTAAGATGCTCATACCCACCAACTCAAATGCTACTGACGGGATTACAGAAGCTGGGCTTCTAATTGAAAATTTAAGGTTTCTCATAGAATTACAGCATTGTAACAAATTTCCATTTATCCAAAACCTAAGCAAACAGAAAACTTAAGGCTTCAGATGTGTTTTCTCTTTCCAAAACAGCACAGTAAAGGACTAAAGATGGGGACAGAGGGAATAAAAAAGCCAACTTACTGACCACAGGGAATGTTTAAAGGGAACCTCCTGGAGTCTGTGAGACACATACGCACAGTTACAGATGTTCCACTTCAGATTCATTTGCTGTGAAAAATTTTCCATAGTCCTTTACAGTGAGAATAGATGGTGGGGATATATATCTGAAAGCTATATAAAGCCCCAAAGTACTTTCTGAATATTAAAGAAGATGATGTTTTTTAAAAATATATCAAAATCTAATTCTCAAAAAATGGATGACCCGTGTGTGTGCACTTGTGTATATAGAGGAGCGTGGGGGAATAGTTATGGTAATACTTCACCAGTAATGCCAAACCGCACCTCGCCTCACTTTCCCAACTCCCAAGAGACTGGGGTACTTTACACTTTAATTATTCACTGGACAGAATGAAGGGAGTCTTCTGAGCAAGATTAAGGGGAATTTGCTGTCCTGTGGAGTTGTCATAGAAAGGCTTACAGAGTGTTTCTGGACTGGTTTGGGGGAAGGTTGTCTTTTTACTCTAAGAGAGACTGCTGTTCTTTTAACCTTTGTGTTCATTAATTTCTTTATAGCTAGAATCAGTCTTCCCGAGGAGACTGATGAGCTTTGAGGAGAAGGCAAATGGCTAATTCCTATGCTTTACTTTTCCCCCAGAGTGATGTTAAAAAATTATTCATAACTGTGGATATGCAGTTTTGATCAAATGTTATAATTTAGCCCCAGACTGGACCACTTTTACCATGTTCCTCGCCTCCACTTCCATCCTCATATCCAGAGAGTAGTCCAGCCACTTCTCTGAGCTTTCAGAAATACAGAAAGAACCCAGCCATGATGGAAAATGGTGCATGAGTTGGGGAAAACAAGCAAACAAAACAAATGGACAAAAGTCCAGCCCTAAGAAATTCAGCAGAAATGCTACAAAGGGGTTTCTTATCTATAGGATTTGTCTACAAGAGTCTTATAGGATTCTCAATGTCCTCATTATTTCAAAAATGTTCATAACAGAAAATTTGGCTCCACAGAATGTCTTTAAGATTACTTGGAACAAATGCAGCAAAGAGCAATTTTAAATTATCTTTAACTCTCTCTGAATTTTCCAAATTGCCTGTACAGACCTGTCTCAAACTTCAAGGGTTTGTGAAATGTGTCTTTTAAAGCCTTAACGCTCATTTTTGAGCATGTTGTTTGTGTTTGGCACATAGACTCTGTGGCTGGAAAGTGAAAGACGAGATGTCAAACCCTATGCGGAACTGCTGCTATAAATCTTCCCAGTGGATGTATTTTATTTGTAACTGGTGTCGTTAGCTGCAAACCTTTGCCATGGCAGGACTTCTCTAGACAATCCTGTTGCACAGTGTGAGGATTTCCTGTAGAATTTGTTACTCAGGAAGTGCAGCTTTAATTTGAGTTTTCTGGCAATTTCTTTGCATTCTCCTAAAATATCCTCTAAAACAGATATCTTACCATCTAAATTTCTGATTAAAGTTTCTATGATAACAAGTGAACTCTGTGGGTAAGCTGGGGAGTCACTTGATTAATTAAGAGTTAACAAAAAAAGAAGCACAAGCTGGAATCAAGATTGCTGGGAGAAATATAAATAACCTCAGATATGCAGATGACACCACCCTATGGCAGAAAGTGAAGAGGAACTAAAAAGCCTTTTGATGAAAGTGAAAGAGGACAGTGAAAAAGTTGGCTTAAAGTTCAACATTCAGAAAGCCAAGATCATGGCATCTGGTCCCATCACTTCATGGGAAATAGATAGGGAAACAGTGGAAACAGTGTCAGACTTTATTTTTGGGGGGGCTCCAAAATCACTGCAGATGGTGACTGCAGACATGAAATAGACCTTTACTCCCTGGAAGAAAAGTTATGACCAACCTAGATAGCATATTGAAAAGCAGAGACATTACTTTTCCAACAAAGGTCCGTCTATAAAAGGTTATCGTTTTTCCAGTGGTCATGTATGGATGTGAGAGTTGGACTGTAAAGAAGACTGAGCACTGAAGAATTGATGCTTTTGAACTGTGGTGTTGGAGAAGACTCCCGAGAGTCCCTTGGACGGCAAGGAGATCCAACCAGTCCATTCTAAAGGAGATCAGCCCTGGGTGTTCTTTGGAGGGAATGATGCTAAAGCTGAAGCTCCAGGACTTTGGCCACCTCATGCAAAGAGTTGACTCATCGGAAAAGACTCTGATGCTGGGAGGGATTGGGGGCAGGAGGAAAAGGGGATGACAGAGGATGAGATGGCAGGATGGCATCACGAACTTGATGGACATGAGTTTGAGTGAACTCTGGGAGTTGGTGATGGACAGGGAGGCCTGGCATGCTGCGATTCATGGGGTTGCAAAGTGTCAGACACGACTGAGCAACAGAACTGAACTGAACAATATTGTATGCAAGTTCAGCTGTTCAAGCCTAGACAATATTTAGGATATAGATGTTATTAATGCTTAGCATTTAAAGCTTCATCATTTGGTGAATACACAGCAATGATGTATTGCATAAACACAAGGACTAAATATTCAAAGACACTATCATAAGACAAATTTTATTTCTAAAATATAAATGATTTGAGACATATATAGATTTATTTGTATAGTGAATATGTATGTGCAAGTATTTTTGTATATAGACATATGCACACATATACATGTACACATAGATACACATGTATATATGGAGAGATTTAGACAACAGAGATACACAAATGAGAGAGAAATTCCAAGGATCTAGGATTGTGGCAAAACTTTTATAAAGTTATACTACTAAAAAACTAGTGGTACCTTTTTGCCAGATACTCTTATTGATGAGCAAATCAAGAAGAAACCCCTGTCCTTGTGGACTTTGCATTCTTGTGCATTAAATAAACAAATGACTCTGTCATGTTATGCAGAATACTCTGCCAAGAGATTAAAATATTTTCATAGGAACTCCAGGAAGAATATCACAGAATACTAGGAATACCACCTTCTTGTTTTGTAAACTGACTTTTCGAAATTATTTCCCATACTTTGTCACTAGCTATGAAAAGAATGCCTTCCTTTCTAGAACCTCCTGTAATACAACCACTAAAGAGTTTTTTTTTAAGTTTATTTTATTTTTTCAGTTTTTTGTAATTTTAATTTTTACTTTATTTTACTTTACAATACTGTATTGGTTTTGCCATACATTGACATGAATCCGCCACATGTGTACATGAGTTCCCAATCCTGAACCCCCCTCCCACCCCCCAACCCCCATATCATCTCTCTGGATCATCTCCGTGCACCAGCCCCAAGCATCCTGTATCCTGTATCGAACGTAGACTAGCGATTCGTTTCTTACATGATAGTATACATGTTTCAATGCCATTCTCCCAAATCATCCCACCCTCTCCCTCTCCCACAGAGTCCAAAAGTCCGTTCTATACATCTGTGTCTCTTTTGCTGTCTCGCATACAGGGTTATCATTACCATCTTTCTAAATTCCACATATATGTGTCAGTATACTGTATTGGTGTTTTTCTTTCTGGCTTATTTCACTCTATATAATCGGCTCCAGTTTCATCCATCTCATTAGAACTGATTCAAATGTATTCTTTTTAATGGCTGAGTTTTAAGTTATGAGTTCCAAGTTCTATAAGGCAAAGATACTTATACTCAAGAAGATTGTGCAATCTGCTTTGAATTTATCAAGCCAGATGTGGCTTTTAGATCTGATGACAAGCCCTAGAAAACTGATATAGCTCTAGAAGATCGGGCAGCGACAATACAAGTGGTTCTCAGTTAGCTTTTCCCTGTTTATGTAGCAAAGAGATATACTAGTCCTCCTTCTATTCTGTGCTCTCATCTCTTTATGTGATATACCGTGCATGCTCCCCATTGTGGCCAACACTGAACTCGCCTCACACTTCTTTTGGGCAGTACTTTGAATAACAGTGCTTATACACCAATCTGTACATGACCTGGCACTCCCCAGCAAGTTTAAGGCCATAGTTTAAATTCTGTATTTATCTGATCATAAATGGCAATACTTTTTTTTTTCTTAACTTCAGATGGGGTTTAGTTGGTCACATGAATATGAAGGAGGTTGACTTCAGGGCTAAACCATTTACTGAAAAGACGATATAGCCCTTCTTTTCCTTTCCTCCCCAATAAGACTCCAAGGAGCGTGGTAGAGTTTTGTCCCCCTCTACCTTGCTTACAAGAGCTTTTAAATGTTAGTAAGCAGAAAAGGAACTAGAATAGTGCATAAGTTTCTTATATAGGATTTGAGACAGGCAGATGTTTGTCTTTAATGGAATAAAGATGAGTTTTGGAAGCAAACACCCAACTGACTATAAACAATTCCAGCTTCCTATTTTTAAGTTTTCATTAAATCAAAGTTTCTGTAGTATGAAAATGACCCAGGGCCCTTTAGATAGCAGAAGTGTAGTCTTTGGAATGATTGCCAAGAGGCAATTTCTGTCTCGATTTTCGGTTTAAAAAGGACTTTAAAACCCACTAGGATGACCACTGCTTTTCTTCAAGGAATGGCCATGCAAAGACTGAAGTAGGAGTTCAAAAAATTTTATATATCCCTTACGAATTTCAAGGACAGGAAGTCCATTTGGGGACAAGATTGCTTAACCTTGCCATTTAACCAAAAACTTACTAATGATGTAATTCAAATAATGATGTTGGTTATTTGAATTCTGTATCTTTCCTCTTTCTGTTTAACCCTGACTCTGATGCTCAACTAGAGTCAGGCAGAAAGAAAGGCTAACTCATTCACCCTGAGGTTTTATTGCCTTATCTTGCTACATTCATTTAAATATTTATAAGTTTGTGATGGTTAATGTTATGCGTCAACTTGACTAGGTCATGAGGTACCTAGATACTTGGTCAGACATTATTGTGTATGCTTCTGTGAAGGTGTTTTTGGGTAGGATTAGCATTTAAATCAGTAGAACCAGTAAAACAGATCATTCTCCCTAATGTGGTGGAACTTATCCAATCAGTTGAAAATCTAGATAGAAATAAAAGGAACTAAAAGGCTAACTCTTCCCTGGGCAAGAGAGAATGCTTCTTGCCTGGCTGCATTTGAAACAGGACATGGCTTTTTCTTGCGTTTGACTCCAACTGAAACTTCCACTTTTCCTGAGATTCAAGCTTGGGATTCCACCACTGGCCCTCCTGTCTCTCCAGCTTACTAAACCACTCTGCAGGTCTTGGGACATGTCAGCCCCCATAACTGTATGAGCCAGTTCTATATAGTCTCTCTCTCTCCCCCATCCCTATCTCTGTGTCTTTTTCTTTTTTTCTATTGCTATCGCCTATTCACTCTGTTTCTCTAGAGAGCCCTGACTACTACATAGTTAATTAATTCAAAAACATTTAATGAGATTCTAATGTATTTTAGACTCTTTTAAGGGGTATTAAAGAGGTAAATATAACTCTTTCTGCCTTTAAGGAGCTCTCAGTCCAGTGTGTTGCTATGGGGGGAAATGAGATACACAATCTTTAGGAAATCCTAGTTAGAAAACCAGGATATAAGTAGAAGGAAGTAAAAACTTCACATATATGAAAGGTGACAACTGAGTCAGTCTGAAAGTTTCAATATCAGTTCACCAGCATAAAACCAATTTATAGGTAGTAGAGTGTACATTCAAAGAAAGCACACATTTGTAATAGTTTTGCTGAGTACCATAACTGCAGTGCCTAAAATGGGAGTAGGTGCATAGTAGAAATCAATAATTATTGGTTGAAAGAATGAGTGACTTCAAAGGAAAGAACCATGAGAGCATATGCCTGAGATTAAGTGATAGTAAGCAGTAGAACCTATGAAGGGTCTTAGGTCATATTTAGACATTTGACTTATATTCAGAGTGTTCTTAAAATTGAAAATATGGAAACACCACTCCTCTTCTCAAAACCCTTCTTCAAAACTCTTCTTCAAAGTGGAAGGCTTTCCATTGCCTTTCAGATAAAGTCCAAACTCACTGAATGGTCTACAAATGCCTACACTGAGTCCATGTTTAGAACTCATTTCTGGCCCCCATGCTCTAACCTCCCTTCTCTGATTCACTGGTACCTTCCTGCCCTGGGGTCTTTGTCTGTGTATCCTTCTGGAATATACCTGTCTTCCCCACTTGAATAACTAAGCTTCTAACTAAGTATCTTTCAGGTCTCAGCTTATGTATTAGTTTTTCTGGCACATCTTCCTTTAGCCCACTGGAAAGGTTCGGGCTCCATGTTATATGTAGTCCTACCTCATATATTTTTTCCTTCACAACACTTTAGGCAATACATATTAACAAAAGTGGCAGCTGATTTAGTAGCTTCTCCTCCCTCTTCATACCCTTAAGATACAGAGATATGTGTATACATGTAAACACACACGCAGGCGAACATGCAAACAAGTGCACGCACACACACACAGACTTTAAGTTCCCATGAGGGAAGATCTGTTACCTTATTCTTTGACTGCCTGCCATTTGCATCAGTTTTGTACTAGCACTGAGGATTTAACCATATATACGTATTGATTGATTGAGTGCAGAAATGACGTTATAGACCCCATATATTCTGACGTGCTCTATATGATCAGAATCTAGGAGCTGCAAATTATGGGAGCCTGGAGTTGGGGAGGAATCTGATCGGTGCACGTTTCTGTGCAAATGTGCGTACTGGGGATGATGAAGCAGGGTGGGTAGAATGGCAGTGGGCACAGAAGGGCAGTTAGAGAATAAGGAACATCCGAGGAATTTCTTATTTCCTTCACCATTCACAGACTCTTTCCAGCTTCCACTTCTACCAGAAGCCAAAGCTCAGGAGCATGCAACCTTCTAACACCGTGCTTTTATAAAGGAATTTGTGTGGGGGAGACAGTCCTCAGCTTGCAGGCGTGGGATTTGCTTGCTTTTACTGCTCTTTTTTCCACTGTCTCTTCAAAGGTTATTATTTCAACATTCCCCAGGTAACCTTGACAGGAACCATCTCGTCTAGTCTAATTCACAGTGAAATGTGACCATTCTTATTACTGAAGGCTTAGAACGGGGCTGGGTGATTGACAAGATGGAGGGCCTACTGCCGTCTCAGGCCGAGGCTTTCCAGCTGAAGAGATGCCCGTGGCTGTTAGAGCACTTGTGTCTCTTTGGTTCACTGCTGCTGCTGCTGCTAAGTTGCTTCCGTCGTGTCTGACTCTGTGCGACCCCATGGACTGCAGCCTATCAGGCTCCTCCACCCATGGGATTTTCCAGGCAAGAGTACTGGAGTGGGTTGCCATTGCCTTCTCTTTGGTTCGCTATTGGCCCCCAAATTAGCGTTTTAAGGAGAGCTCTTTTTTTGCTTGGCTCAGATGTGGCATCAGGTGGAAAAACACTGCTTTTCTGCAGTCTCAAAGCAACATTTGAAATTCTTTCTTGATATGAAATATTTTAACCAATTGGTTGTGATTCAGTTGATCCTTCACAGGAGCCAAGGAAAACCTGGCAGCCTGTCAGGGGAAAAGAAATCCCCAAAGGGAGGGGTTCAGCTTCCTTGGAAGAAAGCAGATACTCCCTTGGAGAAGCAAGTATCAGCCAGCCTGCATCTGCTCTAGTCCTTCCTTTGTGCCAGCTGCCTGCTGAACTCTCTCTCAAACTTGATTTCACTGACATCTCACAGTAATCCCACCAGGTAGATTGGATTATTGTCCTTGGGCAAGGGAAAACACTGAAGCTCAGAGAAATTAAGTGCTCAGCTCATACATTCAGTAAGAGGAAAGCAGAGCAAGGAATGTGAGTTTCAAACTTTAGGCTCAGAACTGAAATTTGAAGAAAGGTACTAGAATTCTCCAAGGATTGTTCCCTAAAGGATCACGGTGTTTGGGACAAGAAGGGCAGGGATGTTATTCACCAAGAATTTTACTCACTGTGCTGCCAGACACGAAGTCACAACAGACCCATTCAAACACAACCTTTCTGAAAAAATATGACAAACACATGAAAACTAGAAAACAAGTAAATGGTAAAGGGGTGGGATAAATTGCAGTTGCCATTAAATATCAAAGAAGTGATTAAAATAGAATAGATACGGCTTTGTGTCTCTGCGGAGATGGGGGAGCAAAGGTATCCAGGTGCGGGGAGAGTATGAGCACACTTGGAGCAATAAGAACTTGTTTGGCCTGAAGAGGGGAAAGCAAGAAATGAGAAGGGCCAGAGATGCTCTCAGCGAATCGTCTAGGGCCAATTGCCTCGCTGAGTCCCTGTATAAATCCATTTCTAATTGGCACAAATCTCTGATCCATTGTTCCACCAGCAGAACTAATAGCCGAAGTGAAGGGGAAGAGATAACATTTTTGTAGAAAATTATGCAAACCCCAAAGCTGCAGAGGTTTTAAAGAAAAAAAAAGCAAAGAACTTTCTACTTAAGAGACTGTGACTGCATGCTTAGCAAGAAACATGTTCTCAAATACAGCCCTGGTGTAACACAGAGACCCAGTCCTGAGCTTAAATGTATTGTTTAGCCTCTAGTAACTGCATCCGATAAAGTCACTGGAAATTAACCAGCACTGCTTCCATTGATCTGTTTTTCAATTCTTTGTTGTTTGCTGGAAGAATCTGATTTTACTTTGCCCAAGGTAAGTCATTCGAGTAATCAGCAAATCCAGTGGAACTCTTAAACCATCTCCTCTCAGGCTGGTTGCTGGATTCAGGTCCTTCAGGTTGTCACCAGACTTGCCATCCATTCAGAGGCCTGCTGAGTAGGAGCCAAGGAATACAAAAGCAGAATTCTTGCCTACACAGGGGCTTTGGATGATAGTCCAAAGGGCTTTGGATGATTCTGGGAGATACTGGAAGCTGGCAGTAGCCTGGAAAGAAAAGGCTTATGTTGAACAGTAGATTGCTGTGTGGGATGAGTGGTGGCTGAGAGCGTAGATTTTGTAGAGTCACACTCCAGGGACAGGTCTCAGACCGCCACTTACCATCCCTCTGATCTTGAATGTCTTACTTACCTTTCTTAGCTTTGGGTTCTTCATGTGAATGTGAGAATTAAGTGAAATAACTAACACTGAGTGACATTTGAGATGCTTTCAGTCTCCATAGTCTAATGATCAAGAAATGGGCCACCTGCAGGAAGAACTTTAGCCAACTAGGGGAGAGGTGAGCAGACTCTCCGTGTAAAGATTTTAGACTTTGCAGGGTCTTTCCTGCATCTGCTTGGTTCTCCTGGTCCAGTGTGAAAGCACCACAGACAATATGCAGTGAATGGATATGTGATATGGAAGACAGCATGCAATGTCTTCCAAAGAAAATTCACTTATAGATGTTGAACTTTGAATTTCATACAATTTTCACATGGTATAAAATGTGATTCTTCATTTGCCTTCCCCTCCAACCATTTAAAGTATAAAAATTATTGTTTGCTCATAGGCCATCTAGAAGAGGTGTTGGGCCATATTTGCCCCATTGGCTATAGTTTGTTGACTCTGAACAAGAGGGTACATGCAGTTTAATCTTTTGTTACAAATACTGAATTTTTGAAATGATTTATACAAGCTTCCCCTATCCAAAAACTATTTTAGTTGCTTATGAAGGAAGTGACCTCTTGGTATCCACTGGTGATTGGTTCCAGGACACTGCTCACCACAGTGGGTACCAAAAATTCACAGATGCTCAAATCCCTTATATAAAATGACATGGTATTTGTAAATATCTTTCTACATACTTTAAATCATCTCTGGATTACTGATATAATATTTAATTCAATATAAAAGCTATTAAATAGTTCCCAGTGTATGGCAAAGTCAGGTTTTGCTTTTTGGAACTTTCTGGATTTTTTTTTTTTTTTTTTAATGTTTTGTTCCATGATTGGTTGAAATTGTGGATGTTGAACCGGCAGATATGTTGGGCTAACCATATTGAATTGACAAATCATTGGAAATGATTTCCTCATTTCCTCATTGAGGCAGTTTCCTCATTTCTTATGTTAGCCATACCGACAAATCTCACCTCTTTCAGGAAGCCCTCCACAGTTCCTCCAGCTCTTACTTATTTTCTCTCATTAAATTCCTACCTTAAGCTTCTGGGTTTGGACCACAGATAAATAGTTGGGTCTACATTTTGCTTAATGGAACTAAAATTTTAAATCAGAAGCAGCTTGTGGCATTGAGCCCAAACGCCCATCATGCTACAGGCTGCTGGAGCTACGTGGAAGCTGCCTGCTTTCCACTGGTTGAGTTGTTTCTTGCCCGCCTCTCATCTGGTGTGTACATCTTCTCCAGCTGTATCAGCTTACTCATTGTTCATTTAAGTTGATCCCCTGGCTCCTATATGATTTTGGGTTTGTGATTCCCAATATCGACTCTACATCCTTAATTTTATACCTTTAATTTTTTCCTAATACTTCTTTTTGAAACTTTTTAAAATACAGTAAAGCACAAAGAATAGTATTACAAACACTGGTGTGCCAACCCCTTGGAATTTAATAAATACTAACACATTATGATTTTAGCTTTATATTTCTAAAATAAGTATGCAGGGTATCCTAGGTACTCCAGCAAAGTAATGCTCAAAATTCTCTAAGCCAGGCCTCAACAGTATGTGAACTGTGAAATTCCAGATGTTCAAGCTGGATTTAGAAAAGGCAGAGGAACAAGAGATCAAACTGCCAACATCCGCTGGATCATCGAAAATCAAGAGAGTTCCAGAAAAACATCTACTTTTGCCTTATTGACTACATCAAAGTCTTTGACTGTAGACCACGACATACTGTGGAAATTCTTAAAGAGATGGGAATACCAGACCACCTGACCTGCCTCCTGAGAAATCTGTATGCAGGTCGAGAAGCAACAGTTAGAACTGGGCATGGAACAACAGCCTGGTTCCAAATTGGGAAAGGAGTACATCAAGGCTGTATATTCTCACCCTGCTTATTTAACTTATATGCTGAGTACATCATGCAAAATGCTGGGCTGGATGAAGCACAAGCTGGAAGCAAGTTTGCTGGGAGAAATATCAGTGACTTCCTTATGGCAGAGGTGAAGAAGAACTAAAGAGCCTCTTGATGAAAGTGAAAGAAGAAAGTGAAAAGGTTGGCTTAAAACTCAACATCCAGAAAACTAAGATCATGGCATCCAGTCCCATTACTTAGGGCAAATAGATGGGGAAACAGTGGAAACAGTGAGAGATCTTATTTTGGGGGGGCTTCAAAATCACTGCAGATGATAACTACAGCCATGAAATTAATAGACACTTGCTCCTTGAAAGAAAAGCTATGACCAACCTAGACAGCATATTTCAAAGCAAAGACATTACTTTACCAACAAAGGTCCATCTAGTCAAAGCTATGGTTTTTCCAGTGGTCATGTATGGATGTGAGAGTTGGACTATAAAGAAATTTGAGTGCCAAAGAATTGATGCTTTTGAACTGTGGTGTTGGAGAAGACTCTTGAGAGTCCCTTGGACTGCAAGGAGATCCAACAGTTCATCCTAAAGGAGATCAGTCCTTACTATTCATTGGAAGGACTGATGCTGAAGCTGAAACCAATACTTTGGCCACCTGATGTGAAGAACCGACTCATTGGAAAAGACACTGATGCTGGGAAAGTTTGAAGGTGTGAGGAGATGGGGACGACAGAGGATGAGATGGTTGAATGGCATCACTGACACAGTGGACATGAGTTTGAGCAAGCTCCAGGAGTTGGTGATGGACAGGGAAGCCTGGAGTGCTGCAGTCCATGGGATTGCAAAGAGTTGGACATGGCTGAGCGACTGAACTGAACTGATCCTGGGTAGAGTTGGTCTCCTTGGAGTTGCCCATTCCCAAACCCCTTCCCATTGCTTCCTGCACTAAGCAACCACTGCTGTGAATTTGGTGTATATCCTTCTAGTAAGGGTATTTGATACTTTTAGTACATATTTGATTATCTGTAGAAATACATGTGGTATTCTTTTTTTTTTTTTAATGTCTAATTATCTAAATGCTATTATTCCTCTGTGTGTCTGTCACTGAGTATTACCAGACTTGGGACAAATCCGTCTGATGCAGACACATAAATGCTATGTCATTCTATTGTGATATGAATATGCATAGTTTATTTCTCCATTCTCCTATCGATGGACATTTAGTTTTTTTCCTGTTTTGCACTATTGCAAACAGTATTGTCCTATCTTTATATGTGTCTCCAGTGCATACACAGAAGTTCTCTGAGCTGCATACCTAAAAACGGAATTGCTGACTCATGAATTGGTGTTGTCACTTTTATTTTTCACCGTGTTCTAACTGTTTTACATATTGGTCATCTCTGCAGTTATAGTGTGAGGTCTTTTTTAGTCTGAAAGATTCATGAGGTTGGCAACTGTCTTATTTGTCATCCTCCACAGCCCCAGGATGCCTGTGCATAATTGGGCTCAGCAGATATGTAAAGAGTGAGCAATACTATTATTTAACTGAACTGCAAACTATTTAAGGAGAGGAGCTGAATTTTTTCTGATTCTTTTTACCTCTTGGTTCAGGATTTGATACAGAGTAGGAGACTGAGAAATGACAAAGGAGAACCGTTCTCTCCTTACCCTGTTCCCTATGGCTTATTTGATTCCCAGATATTTCCTCCTCTCTCAAAATTTATCTTGAACATCCATCTTCTCCCTTTTGGTTCCATCTCTTAGGTTCTCCTTCATCACCAACTCCTGACTTATCTCTCACAGGTTCATGGAACACACTCCCAATGTTGTGGACTTTAAACATTCAAGCCCATTGAAGGAGCTTATTAAATTTTGAGAAAAGAGTCAAAGTTGTTTGGACATTGAATTATTTCTTTCAATGCATTTAAAAATCAACCTTCTTTCTTTTGCCTCTTCAGATCCAAAGCCTTTTAGTCTCTTTCTCAATCTTCCCTTCTTCTCTCCCGGTACTTATTTTCAAACCTTTTAATCCCTGCATCTTTTCACCATCTCACTCATCATCATATTGAGCATGCAGGCTCTGCATGCAGGATTCCTTGCTGCTGATCCACTGTCTATTTATATTAAGGTCTAGTTTGTGTCTCACTTTTACTCAATTCCTCTGTAGCTGCTGACCTCCTTTACCAGTAATCCCTTCTGCTCCCTAATGGGAAACGTATCAGGTGGCATGGAAGCACTCAGGAAGTCAAGGATGTGGCCTGAATTTCTGGAGACCAACAACTGCTGGCCTCCAAGCGTCACCTTTCTAGGGCACTGCTCTTTCTGCTTTGCTTTGAAATTAGTCCTTGGCAGCTTCCTCCATGGAAGCAGAGAGGGGGGCTTATGGAGGCAAAGAGGCAAAGGAGGTGAGGGAGCCTAGGTCTTTCAGAGAGAACTGAACTCTCTAGGAACCCCTGAGGAAGGGCACAGGGATCCACCTGTATCAAGTTGCTATACAAGAACATTGATTATTTCTTTATTCAGTGGTATGTATTGAGTACGCACTACGAGGTAGACACTGTTCTAAGTGCTCTAGGAGCTGAGCTAAGGCATAAACAGTAAAGTCAGGGTCTCTGCTGATGGAAAGGTGCTATGTTCTACAGCCTCTTCTACACCCTATAAAGGAAAACGAATTTGTATGAGGTTTATTTCAGCACTAGTATTTATGGAATATTCTCCATAATCAAATTTTTAATGGTGGTGGTGGTGATGGTGGTGGTAGCGGTGGTGGTGGTGTGTGTGTGTGTCTGTGTGTTACAGAGAGAGAGAGGCGGGTAGGGAGAGAGAGATTTCAGGATTACTTCTAATTTCCAAAGTCTTTAACTCTAGTTGAGAACTGTGATTATTGCTTATCTCTTAGTCTGAGAAAGAACAGCACTGTCAGTGAATGGAAGGGAATATCACAAAATATTAAAAGTGGTTTACCTCCAGTGAGGTTTTTATGTTCCCATCTATAGATTTTATAGTTTTCAATTTTTATAATGAGAATGCATTCTTTTTATAATGAGAAAATAGAAATCATTTATCAAAACATACTCATGAAATAAAAAGTAGCTTCCAGATAATGAAAGAATAGAGGCTGCATTTAGGCACGTGTAGATGATTGTTTGCGTCACACTTACTCTACCTTTGAGGTCATGACCTAAGGGAAGGGAGAGTCTTAATACCCACCATCACTCCTCAGTGCTAACTAATGCTCTGAGTAAGTTAATACTAAGTCATTTCAAATAAGAAAGCTACTAGAATCTATCAAAGACAAGAAGGAAAAACGATAAATCCTATTTGTAAAATAAAAATTCTGGAAATTACTAGATAGTGGCTTTGGATGAAGCAGTGCTCTAAATAATTTTTTCAAGGTCATCTGGTTAATTTATGCTTCATTTGTAAGTTATTGTGTATTTTAAAAATTAATGAAAGATTTAATTATAGCAGGGTTGCCTGTGACCTTTTGTGAAATGACTTCATCATAAATCTACAGGTATTTCAGAACTGTTTTCCAGGTTTCTAATAATTTGCCCTCAAATTAATGACATCCAGCCAGTGAAAGTCGTCAAGGCACGGTAAAAGGTTTGAGTTGGGATTTGCGGTTTCCTAGCAATGGCTAATTCTGAATCCTGGACGGAGGTGGCATAGAAGATGGTGTGTGACTCACCGGAATCCACAGCTGGTTTAATTGTTTACTTAGAAGAATGAGAAATAAATCCAGTGTGTCAATAGGGGAAACTGCAAGTAGCCAGACTGTCATTGCAGAGCCTTTGACTTGAAGTGAAATGAAAGTCGTTCGGTTGTGTCTGACTCTTTGTGACTCCATAGATACAGTTCATGGACTTCTCCAGGCCAGAATACTGGAGTGGGTAGCCATTCCTTTCTCCAGGGGATCTTCCCAACCCAGGGACTGAACCCAGGTCTCCTAAATTGCAGATGGATTCTTTACCAGCTGAGTCACCAGGGAAGCCCACCTTTGACTTGGGGCATATGTATCGACATGTCAGTGTGAAGGCAACACGTGGACCAGTGGAGCATCCTTCTTGCCTAGTACCCACAAGGACTCTCCCTCATTTGTGAACTGAAGGTTTATGACTTCTTTCTAGCCTGCCGACCATCCATGAAGTCCAGTTTAGATTCCAACACCCTCCCTAGTATCTCTGACCTTCACCCACCTTAGGAGCTTGATAAGAGCAGCTAAACTATCTCAGCTCATTTCCCAGAGACCAGGATACATCATTGTCTATGTCATTCTGATGACTCATTTAATCTGCTAGACTATGCAGAGGAAGGCCACATCTTAGCACATCAAAGATAATGCTCTCTTAGAAGAACCTAATAGCTCAGTTTATAGTTCTAGAGTTGTAGGCTAGAGTTTGGGAAACCCAGAACTCTCTAGATACGAGAGCCTTAAGGAAAAGCCAGCAAAGTATGAAAAGTGGCTCTTGACTGAAGCCTTCCCTGGTCAACCATAGGTCTGGATGTGATCACCTTCCTACCCTGTGTTCCTCCAGCAATTACTCATGATGCTATTGTCATATATGATGTTCCATGACTCATCCTGAAAGATGCAGAGGTTTCCCATGAAAACCAGTTAGTCAGCCAGGAGAAAGACTTGGGATTCAGGTGACTTGGACACTACTCCTTTACGTTAGTGAGCAGACCACTACCTAGGCTTTGGTTTCTCCAGTTAGCAGGTGAAGGGTTTCAGCCAAAGGTTTATCCCTAAGGACTTTTAGTCTCGAGCACTAAGACTTTATAGCTTGGTTTGTTCATTTTCCTGCCCCAGGGACTTCCAACTAGAGGCCAAGCCAATGAAGATTGTCATAGCACAGGCACAGATACATGATTCTCCATGTAGTAAATGCTTTAGACCTTGAGACAAATTGGGCCATAATTAGAGCTCTCTAGATAACACCTTCTCTGCCTATTTCTCTTTTCTTATTTACAACAACTGTGCTTTCAGTTTTATATATTTCATGGTGTTTCTGTCTTTTATTTAAGCAGCCTAATAGACCCCCATACCCATATGTCTATGCCAAACAGTGCAGTCAGATGATTGCTAATGAGTCACAAAATGCTTGAAAAGGGATATGAAGTCTTGCTGAAAGTACAGTGCTGAGAACCATGTTATAACATCAGCAGCAGTCATGTCAATTGGACTCCTGGCTCCAACACCTATTCACTGCATAACCTTTTAATATGAGCTATTTAGCTTCTTTGAGCCTTAGCTTCCCTATCTGTTACACGGGAACAATAAATGAGATAATTCACACAAAGTGGTTAGCACATTCAGTTCAGTTCAGTTCAGTCGCTCAGTCGTGTCCGACTCTTTGCCCCATGAATCGCAGCATGCCAGGCCTCCCTGTCCATCACCAACTCCCGGAGTTCACTCAGACTCACGTCCATCGAGTCCATGATGCCATCCAGCCATCTCATCCTCAGTTGTCCCTTTCCCCTCCTGCCCCCAATCCCTCCCAGCATCAGAGTCTTTTCCAATGAGTCACCTCTTCGCATGAGGTGGCCAAAGTCCTGGAGCTTCGGCTTTAGCATCATTCCTTCCAAAGAAATCCCAGGGTTGTTCTCCTTCAGAATGGACTGGTTGGATCTCCTTGCAGTCCAAGGGACTCTCAAGAGTCTTCTCCAACACCACAGTTCAAAAGCATCAATTCTTCGGTGCTCAGCCTTCTTCACAGTCCAACTCTCACATTCATATATGACCACTGGAAAAACCATAGCCTTGACTAGACGGACCTTAGTTGGCAAAGTAATGTCTCTCCTTTTGAATATGCTATCTAGGTTGGTCTGTGTTTCAATAAATGATCACTAATATTGGTGTTTTTATTATTATTGCTGTTATTTGATTGACTTCTGCTAGAATACCTACTGTTTGCAACATCTTAAAGTAGAGATAGTGGGAATATAAAAGCCTAAGATGTACGATCTGCCCACAAATCCTCAGGCATCCAACAAAAGATATGAAATGAATTGTCATATTTAAGTCCTATTATATGAAATATGAAAGGTAGTTAAAGTATTCATTTCTTAATTTCTACTAAATATTATAAATATACAACACATTTAAACCTCAGAATTCTGCTAGGTCATGCTATTATCTTCATTTTGCACATGATAAAACTGAAGTCTAATTAATATGTATACAGAACTTCCCATTGGTCCAGGACTGGGGCTCACATACTGGCCCATAGGAAGTCAGCATCTTTTATGTTGGACCATTTCCCAGACAACACATGGCACTGTGCAAGGCAAAATTTGTGTAAGTTGAAGACTTGTAAGAGTTTAAAATCTAGTGAAAGCAATACTACATATAGGGACATATTTTATGAATTTTGATACCTGTTGGAAGTGCTAAGGATGATACTCAAAACAGAAAAAAATGCTACAAAAATTCAAAGTAAAGAGATCATTTTTTTCTTTATAAGAAAGGAATAGAGGAGGAAGAAAGATACAGAGAGCAAAAAGTTAGCCTTTAAATTAAAATAAAAAAAGAATAATCCATCAAGAAGACAGAAAAATCTCAAAATCTGTAGAGTGCTATGATTACACAATATAAAAATCTACAAAGACTCAAGGAGAAATGGAAGATTTAAAATATCATAGAGGGAAAGTTTAATAAACTTCACATAGAGCAAGCAGTCCAAAAGTTCATGTGATTTTGGATATGAATGACACTAGTAAGAAACCTGATTTAAAAGAACTGTATACAACCCTCCATACAATAGAGAATACATTTTTAGGGTAAACATATACTATATTTTTTAATTGACTACATACTGGGCCACATAGAAAGGCTGGACTAATTCCAAAGAACTGATATCATTGAGATTATATTCTCTTTACACATTACAAATTGATCAAAATCTTTAAGTGATAAGAAAATAAATTTTAAAACCTTCATTTGTTTATTTTTGAAAAGAGAAATGAATATGGTCCCTACAAAATACTTAGATTTGAACAGTTTTCCTCCCCTTAATCTTCCTCCCAAGAAACACTGCATATTATTTGCCTTGAGACTTGCAGAATGGACAGGAGTTGGACATATAAGATAAGATGTTGGGGGAGGCATCCTAGGCAGAAGTGTAGGCACTAGGAAGTCATGTTTCTTTTACTGGAACAAATAGAATTCTGCGTGAGCATGAGGAATGCTATGAAGTAGCAGGACCTAATACTACAAAGGTAGATAGGGAGGCTCTTCTATCAGATTCACAGTTCTTAGTGTCATATTCATGACTAAGTCTTGTCAGAGTTCAGAACAAGAGTAGGTGCCTTGGGAGTTTTCTGCATAGAAGTTGAAAAGATGAGTGTCATAGAAGGACATCAGGGGACCTCTTGACCCACATGTGAAGCACAAAATGCCAAGTGTAGGGACAGAGAAAAAGGCGGCTTAAGTTACCAGCAGAGATGTGAAGAGGAGGGGTGAGGAGAGAAGTATAGTTAGAGAAGAGGGAGGTGGAAAGTATGGTGTTTGAAAAACCGAAGAAGCCCTCTGCCTGGAGGAGAAGATTACCATCTGTTCATACAGGAAGTCAGAAGTTTAGAAGAGAGATCCTTTAGACTTTGAATACATAAGGAACACTTTAAGAGGAGGTGGTCTTTAAGTCAGAGCTCGTGTTGGTTTTAGAGCAGGCAGAGACCATAGGAGGATATTTCTAATGAAAAACATGGAAAAATCAAGGTGTGTAATCAGGAGTATATGTGGGTGTGTGTGTGTGTGTGTATGTATGTATGTATATGTGTTTGCTAGAGACTCTGATAAGCATTCCACAGCTATTATTATCAGCACATGTGTGTACACAGAAACACAAGTACCTATGTAGAGCAGGCACCTCAGTTCAGTTCCGTCGCTCAGTCGTGTCTGACTCTTTGCGACCCCACGAATTGCAGCACGCCAGGCCTCCCTGTCCATCACCAACTCCCAGAGTTCACTCAGACTCACGTCCATCGAGTCCGTGATGCCATCCAGCCATCTCATCCTCGGTCATCCCCTTCTCCTCCTGCCCCCAATCCCTCCCAGCATCAGAGTCTTTTCCAATGAGTCAACTCTTCACATGAGATGGCCAAAGTACTGGAGCTTCAGTTTTAGCATCATTCCTTCCAAAGAACACCCAGGACTGATCTCCTTCAGAATGGACTGGTTGGATCTCCTTGCAGTCCATGGGACTCTATGTAGTGTCATTGAAATAATGCTCTAAGACAATGGTCTGGGAACAGGTGGGGGATAGCTTTCATGAAGATGTAGGTGTAAACTATTGAGGCAGGAGGTACTGAGAGCCTGGAATGTAGTCTTCAGCAGGAGCAAGCACAGCCAGTAAGAGCTTTGGCTTCACATGAATGTCAACTTGATTCCCAACTCAGTCTTGACCTTGAACATGGTCCTAGAGCCACAGTTTTCCTCATCTGAAATGGCTGTGCCTAAGATTCTCAGGTATTCTGTGGAGGATTCGGGATGATAATAGCTGAGGAACATTCAGCAGAGTCCCGGGAATCTGATAAGCATGCCATCAGTGGTAGCCACCAATGGTAGCTGTTATTGGTTATCAAGGCATAGGAGTGGAATACAGAAATTGGTGGATGTGAGAGATTTTTTAAATATAAATTTATTTATTTTAATTGGAGGTTAATTACGATAACCCTGTTTGCGAGATAGCAAAAGAGAGATTTTGTAGAACTTTAAGAAAAGGTTGGAGTGCCAGGCTAGAGTTTAAGAGGGAGGACAGGCTGAGGGCTAAGTCTCTGCTAATGCAGAGGTTTCTAACCTAATATTAACAGAAAGAGGAAAATTAGGAAGAAACTGACAGAGTCAATTTTGGCCTTGTTCTCTTTCTTGAGGCAGATAGAGATGAGATAGCTGGTGGTTCCAAGAACCCAAGGCGCTAGTGGTGGGGTCACTGAGGAAGATATAGGAAGGGAGTCCTGGGGCAGGTTGATGACAGCATAATATTATCTTAGTTGAGTTCGATCAAGTGTTTCCTCAAAAGTCAGTCTGCAGTGACATGCCTGCTAATCTGGCTCCCCAAGAACCGTTCTTTTGTTTACGTATTTCCAGTGGTTTCCTAATAATGAATTCATGTCATTTTCCTCTTGGAAGAACTGTGGTCAACCAGTCTCTTCTTGAAATTTCTTTCAGCTTTCACAACTGTATATAAAGCTGGTGCATTTGGAGGTTGAAAAAAGCACCCAGTTACTATGCAGGGGAGAACCAGGTGACCCTGAGTTGCTCTCCAGTAAAGAGGAAAACATCCTTATAGAGTCTGCTCCTCTAATTACACTTAGTGTGGCATTGTTTCCACCTAAATTATAGCAATTATATACCAAGATCCCCTTTGAAATCATTTAATTAATGAGTAGCTAACCCTCTGTGTGGATGGAATTCTAATGAAGTCTTTTACTTTTATAAACCACCTCCCTCCCTCAAATTAATCACTTCCCTTCCCACAAGGCCTACTCAGGTTTGGATAGTGGATTAGAGAAGGTGTGTTATTTAGGGTCCCAGCAAATCATAGATGTTTGTGGAAATCCTAGCGCAGTCCATGATAACAAGAGGTAGAGATACTGCTGCTATTTTTCCTGAGATTGTTTTTGTTTAAACCCCAAAGGACATACAACTCAACCATGTTCTTTGGCCCAGAAATAAGGCCAGATAAAGCTATCACCCCAGTTTTGGAAGAAGTAGACAATTTTGATAGATTAATTCTACCCATCAATCAACCCAGAACTATTTATTGAGCATCTGTTATATGAAAGAAGTGCCAGTGGAGACAAAGATTAATGGCTCTAATTGTTAAATCCTTTGTGTATGGGGTCACCAGGAGACAGTTTGTTCACCTGAAAGTAGACATAAGGATTAAAAGAAAATAAACCCTTGGAAATTGTTTTTAACGAGCCATGTTTCATCTAGACAATTTTTGCATCCCACCCTTTCAATATATGTGTCACTGAATAAAAATGTGTAAGGAAGCTGAAAGCGTGAGAGATGAAGTGATTTGCTCAAAGTCACCTCGCTAATTTAGTAGTAGACAAGGACTAGGAAAAGACAATTTTCTTCTTTTTCTTCTATTTCCTTACCTGCTATTGCCAGGCCCAGACTACCTGTATGTTAAAAGTTAAACAACCACACAAGAGCATAAGAGGACACTTTGTGACCAGATTCACAGCAGCACAGACATAGCAACAGAGGAGGTTAAAAAAGGATAGAGATGCTCTCAGGTTTGTAAAGCCCAAGAAGAAGGTGAATCTTGAGTGGAGCCAAAAACTCTCATGAAAAAAAAAAAAAAATACAGATNCAGGTTTGTAAAGCCCAAGAAGAAGGTGAATCTTGAGTGGAGCCAAAAACTCTCATGAAAAAAAAAAAAATACAGATGACAAGGTAAAAAGAAAAAGAAAAACAGAAGTAATAAATTTTAATTGATTTTCCCTGAAAATCCATATTGTGAGAAATGGCTCCGAGAATTCATTTATTTTGTTCTGGGGTTGGGAGTAACTTCTTCACAGGAACTAAAGAGTAGCCTACCCTTTCCAGACAGTCATCTGTATTTTTGTATGAGTTATCTACTTTCTCCAAGGCTGTATAGAAGATGTCTTACACACACACACACACACACACACACACACACACATGACAAAGAAAGCCCTTGCATTAGAGGTTAGTATTTACCTTGGAAAGGGAATTTTGAGCCAACCTTATTGAAACCTCTTGATGAGCAGGGCCTTGGGTATGGCTCTGTGGGGGTCCCAACAATGAGAATGATGGAGATAGGAATGAACACTTATTATCACCTGGGACTTTCAAGATATTTCCATACATTTTCTCAGGGTTTTGATTATGTTGATAAAAATATGCTTTGAGTTAAGGAGGACTAGGAATACATTTCTGAAAAAAAGAGGTCAGAATAGTTTATCTTGATAATGGCAAGAAAGTATGGCTGTGGATGACCGTGGTTTGACTGTGCTAGGAATTGGCTTTTTTTGGTCAGACTTGAAAATGAAGACGCACTCTAGAATTGCCTTGATCCACTAGTACTCAGGAGTCCGCCGTTCTTTGTCGAGCAACTGCAATTGAAAGGCTTTATGTGGCCCAAAGAAGTACAAGAACCGTCCCAGCTTTGCGGAGCTTTCTAACTCATTGATACAAATTTGACCAAAAATACAAGAAAATTAAATACAATTAAATTAAACTTTTTGTTTCCAAAAAAGTTACCATAAGTGGGATGAGTATGCTATTCCTAGTTTATTGGTCATAAGCTCAGGGGAATGTTTCCCTAAGGAGATGAGGAGTTTTTAATCTAAGAAATTTTGTTCTTGTACTACTATTTAAAAGCAGTCTAGACTTTCTTTTTTTCCAATCCAGGACCAAGTAGATCTAATTAGTGTTTATCACCCCAAAGTGAGGGGCTTGTTTTCTAACCCCTCGGACTTCTCTACTAGGTTCTCACGTCTACAGATCCCGTTGTGAATATTAACATATGTTCTAAGGTTAGATATGAAAAGGGTTGAGAAATGCTTGAAATTAAGTAAGTCCTTATTTTATCTCCTACTTAGTTTGCTGTGTTTCTGTCATTTCATCTTCCACGAATCTAATCAGAAGATCAGTGAGTGAATTCAGTATTGAACAGAGTTAAGGAAGCCACATCTCTGCAAAAGAGAGACCCTGTATCGGAGTCACTCATGCCCCACAGGAAGGGGTCCACCATCAACTGATAATGGATAGAGAGATGGGAAGTACATCAGTGTCTGAAAGTTGCCAAGAGATTTTACCCTACTAATCTTAGTTGGGGTCCAGTGAGAAAATGAACAAAGCTAGTAATGCTAGCATTAAATGTTGTACACTCGTGGTGAATTCATGTCAATGTTTGGCAAAAGCAATACAGTAATGTAAAGTAAACTAAAGTTAAAATAAAAAAAAAATTTTGCATCTGGCACATGGAAGAAGCAGACTAGCCAGCTTTCAAATGGAAATATTAGTGAGTCAATTTAGAGGTTGGGGAAAGACCTAGGAAACATGGTACAAGGAAATCTGACATAGAAATCAAAATGTAGATGAAAGGAAGTGACCTGCCAAATTACAGAAGAGAAGAATCTGTATTAGTCCCCAAGTCCCAACTGGGCACCTATTGTGTTCAGCTCTGAAATGAGCACCCTGGGATCAGAAACAGATATCCCAAAGAGTTGAGAAGACCAACACCATGGACCTGCTTAGAGGCTCAGTGTCAATTCAGCTATGTACTTGGATGTTGCCTGCGTCCTCCTCAGCATCAGCCCTGGGAAATGATGAAGTCTGAGGGTGAGATTCTCTGGTTACTAACTCTTGAGCTATTCCTTTCCTGGGTGGGCAACTTTGTCTATTAGAACAATCTCTCCTATTTTGTAAACTTCTGAACTTTTATTTTCTGTTATTTTTTAATACTGAAGACATCTCCCTAGAGCACCTGTTTATTGGTCTTCACTCCCCTGACCCTTCCTAAGTCATCTCCAGGTTAAGCACCCATAGTGTTTACACCACTTCTTGGATTGGTAGCTGAAAATTGGCCTCAAATCATAGCACCTTTTGTATTATTTCTTTTTTATTATTTAATTTATTATTTTATTATTTCTTGTATTTGTGCCTCCTGTAACAAATTACTACAAACTGGGTGGCATTTAAGACTAAACCTTAATTTAGATGAAACTGAAAAAGAAATAGAATTCATTCTAGGCTTGTTCCGTCTTTTGGTGGCTCCAGGTGTTTCTTAGCTTCTGCCTGTATAACTCCAGTCTTCACCTCTGTCTTCACATAGGCATCACATCTCTGCATGTCTCTCTTCTTTGTATCTCTTATAAGCATACTTGTCACTGGACTTGTCATGGGGCCAGGATGATTTTATCTTGAGATTCTTAACCTACATCTGCAAAGACTTTTTGCAGTTAACCTATCACATTCACAGGTTACAGGGAATAGAATGTGGTCATGTCTCTTTGGGGATACACTATTTAATCTAGTACATCATCTTAATCCTCTTTTTTTTTCAATGGACCTTAAACTTTGGGAACGGTGAACCCTTTTGAAAATCTGATAAAAGACATGTAACTTCTCCATAGATAAATAAACACATCCCAATAAATGCATAGTTGTATTTAAATTTTTCAAGAGATAAAAACTCCACCACCACCACCACCACCACCAAAGCCCCCAAGTATTCTGGAGATACTCAGTCTATTCTCTGCATTAAAGCTGACACCCAACACTAAGTACATTTTCCTTTGTGATTTAGTTCATGTAAAACAGACCAGGACACTGCCTCTTTGTTCTAGGCAATATACAAAATTCTTCATTCACTGATGCATTCTAAGATTATCTTAAGTATTTTTGGTCTCTGAAGTGTTTACTTATGTTAATCACATTGTATATGAAAATTCTTAAGCTACCATCCTCATTCTCATCATCATCATTATTTATCCTGAGCTGCAACAAGTCGCATTTCTTTTATCTAGTACTTATGTAGTTGCCAGGGAAGGACCTGACAGTTTTTACCCTGTTACATCACATGCTATTAAATTCAGCCTGTCTCTTTAGTCTGTCAAGAGCTTTTTGGTTCCTTCTTCTGCCATCAAGCATATTGACTGTTTCTTCCAGTTTTGTGTCATCAGAAAATGCAATTTCCAATGATGACCATTATTTCCATGTTGTAAAGTCATTAATAAAAATGATGAACAAGAAAGAGCAGACAGCTGCAGATAGCAGCTGACTACACACCCCCTCCCTCCTGGTTGATTTTAATGCCTTAATTGGGTACTGTTCAGCCACATAATTTTACCAGCACCTGGCTTATATTTTTCACCTTTTCTTCAAGAGTGCAGCAGCAGACTCCGTATATGCCTTACTGATATCCAGGTAAAATGTGCCTCATATTTCCTTCTGTCTGTCTAGTTTTCTTACCATAGAAAGAAATGTGATTAATCTGACATAATCTATTTTGTGATCCATACAATAACTGTGAACTATTCAGAACAGGCAGAGTATTTGTTTTTTGTTTAGCATCACTAATATCCTGTTACTCAGGGTACTCCAATCAGGGAAGACTTTCTACAGGAGGTGGCATTCGAATGTAGGAGGACTTAGATAGGTTGGATAAAGAGGGAAGAAGACATTCATCAAAGTTTCTTCCACTGTTTGTTTGTTTTTTTTTGATGAGCTCCTACTCTTATTCTCCTCTCTTAAAACAAATAGAAACTTTTTATAAAAGATGAGTGTTTTGTTAAAGATTAAAATTTGATTGACTCATGACCTTTCCATGAACTGTATCTGATCTATTAGTAAATGGTAGAAATACCTTATTATAGACTTGGCATGGGTATATTATATTTGTTACTAAATGTAGCAAGAATGTGATAGAACAGAAGGAATGGCAGAGCAGGTACCCCACATAGTACTGGCCACACAATCTAGGATATTCTAACCCCTCAGCTCCTACTAGTCAGGAGTGAGGTAAGGTTCATGCAAAGACCATACAGTTTTACTAAAGGAGAAAACCAATCTTTCCCTCGAAGTCTGTTTAGACATTTTTTTTTTCAGACAAAGATCTAAAAAGCTTTATTTAATGTGTAAATGACTATTGTTGTTTTTGTTCAGTCTTACCCAGTGGTGTCTGACTCTTTGTGACCCCATGGACTACAGCACACCAGGCTTCCTGGTTCTTCACAATCTCCAAGAGTTGGCTTAAGCTTATGTCCATTGAGTTGATGATGCCATCCAATCATCTCCTCCTCTGTCGCCCCCTTTCTCCTTCTGCCATCAGTCTTTCCTAGCATCAGGGTCTTTTCCAGTGAGTAGGCATTTTGCATCAGGTGGTCAAAGTACTGGAGCTTCAGTTTCAGCATCAAGCTGAAGCTGAAGCTGAATATTCAGGGTTGATTTCCTTTAGCATCTACTGGTTTGATCTCCTTCCTGTCCAAGGGACTCTCTATAAAGAGTCTTTTCCAGACCACAGTTTGAAAGCATCAATTCTTTGGCACTCAGCCTTCTCTATGGTCCAACTCTTACATCCATACATGACTACTGGAAAAACCATAGCTTTGACTATATGGACCTTTGCTGGCAAAGTAATATCTCTGCTTTTTAATACACAGTCTAAGTTTGTCATAGCTTTTAAACATTAAAAGTCATTTCCTACAGTGTATTTTAAGTTATATAATCTACAAAAAACTCACTGCATTTCACAGGTTTAATCCACTCCACCCCTCCCAAAGATTCCTCATCTTTCAGATGGCAGAAGGAAATGCCTCTTGAGGGGAGTTAGTATTTTCAGTTCAGTTCAGTCACTCAGTTGTGTCCGACTCTTTGCGACCCCATGAATCACAGCATGCCAGGCCTCCCTGTCCATCACCAACTCCTGGAGTTATTTTAGGTGTCACCATAAGAATATTTGAACTTGGGAAAAAGAGAATTCAGAGCTAGGACTCTGATTAAATCTTACTGGGATGGAAGCCATCCAGTTCCTTGAAAGACTTCAGTGGTTTTGGTTCTGGGCATGACTGGTCTCCCCTTTACATCACTGTGATTGATGCCTCGCACTGTAATTATAAGACATGCCCCCCGAGCGGAGTATGGGTGATCAGTCTTTTTTTCTATTTTTCTAGAAACGATTGATCATTCATATTTATAGGGCTATCAACTGCTGGACTTAGAAAAGGTCAGTATTGATTATCTAAGTCATGCAGACAGTGTGCTTCTTTGATTTACATAAATATGAGTTCCTTTTATGAGATGACTGATTTTTCAGGGAAGAGGGAGAGAAGGTGATATTCATGTGAGTTAAGTGATGAGAATTTCAACTAAAACATGTTTAGATTCAGTCAGAATTTTGGAGTTGGCAGGATCATACTTTAGATTAGCTAATCCAACCCCCGCCCCCCAAAGAAAAACACACACATAAAGTTTACTTTACAGATGAGAAAACTGAAGCCCTGCCTTTGGACATCAGTGGATATAATAGTAGTGCTTACATTAAGAAGAAGCCTGGCTATATGTTAAATTAATAGCTGTGTAGAAGATTTGTAGACAACTGGGAAAGTTTTTCCTTCTGTATACCTTTTTATACTTTATATTCTTCCTATAAAGCACATATATTAATTTAGCAAATATATATATATGAAATCAATTATATATATATTTAAATATATAATTTAAAATCATATATANTGGCTGGAGTTGTGTGGGCAGTAGACTTTACCATCACTGAACTTCCAACACTTGGGTTTGGAAGAATCATTAAAATCCAGGCTGTAATTCAGTCCTCTCTCTCTCTAGTCTTTGCATCTTAGTGACTGACTATGGGACTCTGTCTCTCTCCTTCCTCCCAAAAACACTTAGAGTTTTTGGCCACTTCAGCCTCCGCTCAGAATGGCAGTTGGTGAAGGTGGACTACAAATCAATCTTCAGCCGACACTGTAGTGAGGAGGACTACCAGACCTGGCACCTGCTCAATCAGGTACACACGGGCTGGGGAACCCTGGCTCCTGGAAACAGGGGCCACTGCAAGCCCTGTTTGGTCCTGTTGGTTCTTCCTATTTGGAGGAGGGAAGTAGTGGGCCATCTGGGGAAAATGGTGAATTGTGGGGGTGGGATTGGAATTCATACACCAAATTGAGCAGGGGCATATGATATTTTGGAACTGCTATGCAACCTGGAATCCTGATCTACTCATTGAAATCACCGAGCAGCCTGGAAGAGAGGCAACAGTGATGACCTAGGGTTTTTAGTGCTACCCATGGAAAATGAAGCAACCAGCACACCCTCTAATGGTTTGATCATCTTACCTTCTAATGGAAACAGTGGGAGCATTTCTCAGGCCATCCTGAAGTCTGGGCCCAGGAGCACTGGGAACAGGACCCCAAAGAAAGCTGAGGGTGAGGGATTCTAGCAAGGCAGATATTTAGTGCTATTTAACACAGGCAAAATTCTTTTGTCTTCAGAACCACTGAGTCCTTATAATTTGTACCAATTTCTTTTCTTTTTGTTCTTGACTAGGAATAAGGACTCGGGCATGGTTGTTTATCATAGAGAGGGAACATATTGAGTCCACTTCAGTTTCACTCTGAAGATGATGTGAGAAAGATGCCAACAGTGGATTACTTTCCACTGGAATTTATGGCAGTTCAGGCAATTGCCAAGTGGTTTGTGAGGATGACTGGAATGTTTGCCTTCTCTGTGGAGGTGGAGAAGCAGACATCACTGGCCAGGTTGGGTGGAGGGACAGTAATAGGCCAGTCTCCCAGTGTTCCTCTTGCCTGGTAGTAAAAGATCAGTCTTTTAATCTTGAATACTCCTGAATGGTTCCTGGGAGGGAGATTTCTACATAAAGTGACCAAAAGGGAATGCAAAGACTAATGCTGGCTTATTTCACTGTCTTGTGTTTTTCTGCCTCTCTCACTGTGGACTTTCTTCCTAAGGGGGAGCCTTGCGTCATGGGAGAAAGGAAAATATTCAAGAAACGCAAGCCAGGAGCTCAGTGTGCCCTGGGCCGAGATTCCTCAGGGACAGTGGTCTCAGAACCCTGTGTCTGTGCTGACTGGGACTTTGAATGGTGAGTCTCTTTATGTCTCATCACCAGTTCCAGCTGCACCCTGATTGGTTTGGGGGATGAGAGTGAAGATGAAGTTGAAGAGGTAGGCATGACTCAGCTGGCCTGCCAGCCTGGATGCCTCAGGTCCTGGCCAGATGGGATGTCTACAGCCCCAGAAGGAGGAAGGGGAAGCTTTTCACAGGGAAGATTGCTGTCCTACCAGAGTGGTGTGTCCAAGGGGACTTCTCGTCTTCAGTTAGCAGCTGTCCTGGAAAGTCCCCAAGAGGAGGGGCTGGGCATGGAGAGCTTAGAGAGCTGCCACCATGGGCAGTCACCTCCACACACGTGAGCTCGAACTGTGCTCTTTCCAATGAACTCTCTTATCACCATTTATTTTTTCCTCCCTCTAATGACAACCAGAGAGAATGACTTTGGATCTCACCTCTTGGCTAATGACTCACAAATTTCCAAATATTTACCTCCAGCTCCAGCCTATATCTCCTCTTAGATGAAGACATTTGTGTCCATCTGTTTACTCAGCATCCATCTTCCCTTGAACTGGTAACAGGGATTTCAAAGTTTATGTTGCCAAGCAGAATTCTTCCTGAATGCCCACTATTATAAGCAGTTTTTCAACTTCTCTTGAGCTCCCCCCAACCCAAACCAGGTTTTCCAAATTCAGTAAAACACATGGAAATCCATTCAATCCAAATCCCAAGAGAGCTTAGTTTTTCCCTTTACCCTCAGGTGCAGGCCATCCAGAAGTCCTTGCACGTCTCTATTTCCAAAACACATTCCAACACAAAGCACCACTACCCATGTCCATGGCAATCTGGATCACCTCAACGATTTACTAATTCACTCTCTGTGTCCATTCTGGTCACCTTGAAATCCATCCTTTTTGTTCAGGCAGTAAGTCATATCCAATTCTTTGTGAATCCATGGACTGCCGCACAGCAGGCTTCCCTGTCTTTCACTATCTCCTGGAGTTTGCTCAAACTCATGTCCATTGAATCGGTGATGCCATCCAACCTTCTCATCCTCTGTCACCCCCTTCTCCCGCCCTCAATCTTTCCCAGCATCAGCCTTTTCCAATTAGTTGGCTCTTTGCATCAGGTGGCCAAAGTATTGAAACTTCAGCTTCAGCACCAGTCCTTCCAGTGAATATACAGGGTTGATTTCCTTTAGGATTGACTAGTTTGATCTCCTTGCTGTTCAGTGGACTCTCAAGAGTCTTCTCCAGCACCATCCATCCTTAGAAGAAATAAAATTATATTTAAAAAACCCAAGTCACATCTTATCATTCCTATGCTTTAAATACCACAGTGGCTTCCCTGCTCCCTTAAAATATAATATAACCTTCTTTCTTTGCTCCACTGTAGATTATTGACCACTAGCACTGTTCCTTAACTTCTTACTATTCTCTCTTCGTTCACCATTTTGCAGCCATACCACTATCTCCTGCACCTTGATTAACCCAGACTCATTCCAAGCAAAGGAAACAGCGAGTACAGATATTTCTTTCAAATCTCAGTATGACTGGCACTGATGGAGCACTCATACCTCAGCAAAAATTGCAGCTCAGAAATGCCTTCTGAGACCATCTGACCTCACCCCTACCCTAGCACTCTCAGACATATCACCCTGTTCAATTGTCATCTTAGTATTAATCACAAATAGAGAGATTGTGTTTTTTGATTGCTTTATAATTTGCCCGTCTTTCCCAAGTAGAATGTAAGTGCCGTGAGCGCAGGAATTTTTGACTTTCTTTATTTTTGTATGCTCAGTGCCTCCCCCCGCCCCCAGTGTAAGGACAAAACAGTTTTACAGTGTTTCTAAATGTTGTTTCTTTTAGGAGAGGCAAAAACCTTCCCAAACATGAGAATGAGTGATCTCAATAATAATTGCAGAGTGAGTCCATGCTAATCCCAATTGGATGAGTTCTTTCTCTGTGTCATATTCAAAAGCTGAAGTTCAGTTTATATATTTTCGTTATATTAATTATAGGTTAAAAGACAAAGCTAAGGGCTCAGGTAACAGCCTATAAACGTGGAAGGGGCAGGACTACGACAGAGTTGCTTTAGGGTCTTGTTATTGTTGTTGTTTGGTCACTAAGTCGTGTCTGACTCTCTGTGATCCCATTGACGGTGGCCCACCAGACTCCTCTGTCCATGGGATTTCCTAGGCAAGAATACTGGAGTGGGTTGCCATTCCCTTCTTCAGGGGATCTTCCCAACCCAGGGATCGGACCTGTGTCTCTTGCATTGTGGGTGGATTCTTTACCACTAAATGGTGTCTAATAGCTAAATTCAGTCCAAATAGGCACAGAACAGCTGCCCCTGCCCAACAGCCTCATGCCCTTCATTCTCATTTCATCCAGCTTGGTTCTTGATTTTGTTTGGGAATCCATCTTTCATTTCCGGCTTTCTACTAGGACTATACTGGTAATAGCAAGCAAAGTAGACAATTGTGACTGCTCCCAACCTGCTCTTCATCCCTGCCTTGAAAAGCTTGACTTCAGGAAGAATCAACCAAATGAACTGTGCTAAGTTGAATTTAATTTGAATGGCAGGATCCTATCTGTGGTATTTTTGACCCTTTGGAAACAGAGGCTATTTTCATACTTGGGAAGAATAATTTTAATTATTAACCATAATCCAGAAGAATACTCATAGCAATATATACAGTGGCCCACTCAGATTTATGGTACATGACGTATTGATGTCAACCTGAGTATTCAGAATGTCAACATCAGCCTTCCTTGTGTCCTTCTGCAGACTGACTCCACATCTTACTGTATGTCATGCCACATTTTCTCTTGTGTCTCTCTGAGTTGTTAGACACTCACCCATTTGGGGGAAACCTCACGGTTGAAGGAAGAATTGTAACATAAATATTTTTCCTTCAGCAATTACTTTAATATTTACTAGTCTGAACAAAAAATATCCCAGCTCTGATGCTCAATTTCTGACCTTAGGAAATTTTTTAATCTCTACAACTTCACATCCTGGGCTATAAACTGCAAATGAATAACATGTATCTCATTGGGTCCTAGGGAGGAATAAATGAATTCATATTCATTGTTAATGTGAATAAGGAATTTATCCTAATGGTGTACATAGCTTTTGCTGTTGTGATTATTGTTAATCTTATACCCCAGGGTTAAGTGGTCCCCAAGGTATTTTTAGCAAGTAAACTAGAGCTTATATATCCGTATAAGCACTATGTTCGGAGTTGTACCTTTGGGTGTTATCCATTTATTTCAGTGGTGATGGCTTTGCTTAAACTATTTCTAAATGGTTCTTTGGAAACTGCTGTCAAAATGCATCTATAAGTGAAGAAGTGGAGGAAGCGAGCCCTTGCTCTGTGGTTCTCAGCTTGCCAATGCAAGTACCACCTGACCTAACACCCTATAATGTCAGTGTCATTACTGTGATATTTTAATGAGAAGAAAATTAGCATCTGGAATGTAAATTAATTGACTGAGATCACATAACCTGGGAGAGAAAGAGATGAGGAGCAAAAGCAAATCTAGCCAAATTCCACATTCTCTTCTCTATATTATGCCATTTCTCATGGTACCATTTCACACCAATCAGAATGGCTGCGATCCAAAAGTCTACAAGCAATAAATGCTGGAGAGGGTGTGGAGAAAAGGGAACCCTCTTACACTGTTGGTGGGAATGCAAACTAGTACAGTCACTATGGAGAACAGTGTGGAGATTCCTTAAAAAACTGCAAATAGAACTGCCATATGACCCAACAATCCCACTGCTGGGCATAGACACTGAGGAAACCAGAATTGAAAGAGACACATGTACCCCAATGTTCATCACAGCACTGTTTATAATAGCCAGGACATGGAAGCAACCTAGATGTCCATCAGCAGACACATGGATAAGAAAGCTGTGGTACATATACACAATGGAGGATTACTCAGCCATTAAAAAGAATACATTTGAATCAGTTCTAGTGAGGTGGATGAAACTGGAGCCGATTATACAGAGTGAAGTAAGCCAGAAAGCAAAACACCAATACAGTATACTAACACATATATATGGACTATAGAAAGATGGTAATGATAACCCTGTATGCGAGACAGCAAAAGAGACACAGATGTAAAGAACAGACTTTTGGACTCTGTGGAAGAGGGAGAGGGTGGGATGATTTGGGAGAATGGCATTGAAACATGTATACTATCATGTAAGAAATGAATCACTAGTCTAGGTTCGATACAGGATGCAGGATGCTTGGGGCTGGTGCACTGGGATGACCCAGAGAGATGATATGGGGAGGGTGGTGGGAGGGGGGTTCAGGGTTGGGAACTCATGTAAACCTGTGGCTGATTCATGTCAATGTATGGCAAAACCAATAGAGTATTGTAATGTAAAAAAATAAAAATAAAATAAATAAATAAATAAAATTAAAACTCATCCTCAAATGATCTAGGTTAACTGCTGGTGATGAGGTTTAATATAGAATGTGCCACTAACTCCAAACCAATGCCAAATCAAATAGTTTAGGCCATGGTGCTAGAATTGTAAAGTCCACAGAGTTGCAAAAGAGTCAGACTTGACTTAGCAACTAAACAACAATAATTAGAATTATAATAAGTATATGACATTCAAGAAGACTTTATAGAATTCTAAGAGGAGATATATAAGATATGATACATTTGCCTTTCTATAGCCAATCATGCCTCATTTTTAATTTTTTTTATTGAAGGATAATTGATTTATAGAATTTTGTTGTTTTCTGTCAAACCTCAACATGAATCAACCATAGGTATACATATAGCCCCTCCCTTTGAACTTCCCTCCCATCCCACCCCTCTAGGTTGATAGAGAGTCCCTGTTTGAGTTTCCTGAGCCATACAGGATATTCCCATTGGCTATCTATTTTATATATGGTAATGTAAGTTTCCATGTTACTCTTTCTATACTTTTCACCCTCTCCTCCCCTCTCCCCATGTCCATAAGTCTATTCTGTATGTTTGTTTCTCCATTGCTGCCCTGTAAATAAGTTCTTCAGTACCATTCTTCTAGATTTCATATAATACAATATTTATCTTTATCTTTTTGACTCACTTCACTCTGTATAATAGGTTCTAGGTTCATCCATATCATCAGAAGTGACTCAAATGCATTTCTTTTTAAGGCTGAATAATATTCCATTGTGTATATGTATCACAACTTCTTTATCCATTCATATGTAGATGGACATCTAGGTTGCTTCCATGTTCTAGCTATTATAAATAGTGCTGCAATGAACAATGGGATCATGCCTTATATCGTATAAGAAATGAATCGCCAGTCTAGATTTGATGCTGGGTGCAGGATGCTTGGGGCTGGTGTACTGGGATGAGCCGGAGGGATGGTGTGGAGGGAGAGGTAGAAGGGGGGTTCGGGATTGGGAACACATGTACACCCATGATGGATTCATGTTGATGTGTGGCAAAACCAATATAATATTGTAAAGTAATAATAATAATAATTTAAAAAATGTTTTAAGAGAAAAAAAATAGAAGAATGTGTCTGAGATAAGACAAACAAACACACAAGACTTGAGGCTGGCTTAGTTGTCATAATCTGAGAGAAAAAGCAAAAAAAAAAAAAAGAAAGAAAAGAAATCATGTGACCTAGTAAAGTATTTAGGCACTACTTTTGAATATGGCAAAGAGAGTTTGATTTCTGAAATTTCTGGGATTTTTTGCTGTTATGATGAGTATGAATATGATGAGTATTTATTTTTTCTTTTTAAGTCAACTTCAGTAAGCATAAGTATTAGTCATAAATACAGTTTTTCCATCAAAAATAGTCTGTCTGTCATTAATGAATGACTGTGCTGGAAAATCCATGTATGGCAAGAGTTTCATAGTCCTGCTTCCTTCTCAAGGCTCCTTCCTCCCAGGAATTGTTAGCTAAGAAATATGAAAAGCCCAACTTGGTAAGTATAAGCCGTTATGCACTCTACCTAGCTGTTTCCCTAAATCAGATCAGGTAATGTTCACTGGACTGGTCCAGGCAACTTCTAAATCTGAGAGACAGCAGGGAGTGGAGACTTGGGAGGATAGATTAAATGCCTTGATTCTGGTGAAAAAGTTAAGGAGTGCAGCCTGGATTCACAAAGCAAAGGTATTTTCCACTTGTATCCCTTCTCTACTTGAACAAGAAAGGCTTTATAGATTCTCAGATGCAGTTATTCGTAGGGAACCATTATCTGGGGTCGATCCCTGGGTTAGGAAGATCCCCTGGAGAAGGAAATGACTACCCATTCCAGTATTCTTGCCTGGGAAATTCCATGGACAGGGGAGCCTGGAAGGCTACAGTCCCAGGGATGGCAAAGAGTCAGACATGACTGAATGACTAATGCTTTCACTTTGCATTGACTTGCCACTCTGACTCTTCTATGCAGAGTGGGTGTCAGTAATAAGTATGCAGTTTACATAAATATGGATGTTTCTACTTAATAGCCTCATAAATCCCCCAGCCTCAGGTTTACTGTAGAGAACCACTCTGAAGCATCCTCCATTGTGGTACTGGTGAGGGGCCAGGGGCAAATCCTCCTTGAGAAGTAAGCAGGCTAGTGGGTAGTCAGAAAAGGGAGAGTAAGTGGTCTCCTTGCAAGTCTTATGGAGTCTCCTAGGAAGTAGTTGACCCCCGGGAGGTCCAAGTGCATTTGTTCAGTGAGAAACCAGTGTGCACTAGAAATTATGCCTAGCTATTCTCTTTTATTACTCAATCCAACCACTCTCACAGCAGTGGTTTTGCCTAGCTTCTACTATGTGCCAAGATTTTTAGATGGATAATCTCACTTAATCTCTCAATCAGAAGGAGAGTCTGTTATTTTAGGCATTTTATAGGTGAAGAGATGGAGATACAAAAAATGTTAATATATTTACTGAAAATTATACTAGTCGGACTCCAGAGTCCTAAGTCTCAGTATGTCTTAGTGTTTATCTTCCATGTCCAGTATGGCTCCAGATCCACAGAGTGCATTTGTCAAGTGGTAATGTAGACGAGTGAGGGGAAGAGACTTCGATATGCCATTGTACATAAATTCAGGCATGTCTGAAATCTACCTTATTATTCTGTGTATAGAGGCCAATCAATTGTATTTTTTCTATAGACAGCACATTGTAGAAAAATCGAAGATGTATAAACCAGAGTTATTGGATGCAAAGAAAGCGTGACAGCAAATAATAAAGAGTATAATTGGGTGTTGAATTTCATGATCCAGACCTATGCTGTACAGTATAGTATCCACTAGCTACATGTGGTTATTTGCATTAAAATTAAAAACAGCAAAGTATTCATTTCTTCAGTTAGTCATGTATTGGGTGCTTAAAATGGTCACATGTGGCCAGCGGTTACCATATTGGATATCACAGACAGAAAATTCTTTAGGACAACATTTGTCCTATCTGAAAGTATTGGGAGTATTCAGAACAAAGAGCCCACCAAGGACTGGAGTAATGATGGAAGGCTTCCTGTAGGCGGTGGTGATGGAACTATGTAGACTTGCTGCTAAGAAAGTACGAGGAAAATGAGCAGCATATCTGAGAAAGCAGTTATATGAAGGCTGTTGATGCATAGAGGTGTAAGGGCAGATAGGTAGTTTGGTGTTAGATTAGGAGAAATACTTGAGCCATGACTGTTCGGTTTTTCGAACCATTTATGAAATGGTTGGGATATAATTATCTTTCTATGTCTATGGCTGAATTTAGGCTTATGCATTACAAAATGATGATTTGTTTATTATTAGTCCATTGTTTTTGTTGTGATTGCTTCTCTTTGCTGAGTGTTCATGCTGTGTCTGCTAAAAACCTCTATCTGATCCCAAATCAACCACACTCTATTGTCTCCTAAAATGAGACAGAGACATCTGTGAAATACTTATCCTAGAGCCTTAAATCCCAAATGGGAGACTGGAAGAACTGGGGATCAGTGAGTCTTGATGGGACTGTTCATGGTCTGAGAGTAGGATACTCCCTACTCCTGGGCCAGCAGAGACCATGACTCAGAATGACATCAGGCCTCAAAGCCTGCTTAAAACTCAGGATTCAAAACACTAAGCTCATGGCATCTAGTCCCATCACTTGATGGCAAACAGATGGGGGAACAGTGGAAACAGTGACAGACTTTATTTTGGGGGGCTCCAAAATCACTGCAGATAGTGACTGCAAACACGGAATTAAAAGACACTTGCTTCTTGGGAGAAAAGCTATGACCAACTTAGATAGCATATTAAAAAGCAGAGACATTACTTTACTGACAAAGGCCCATATAGTCAAAGCTATAGTTTTTCCAGTAGTCATGTATGGATGTGAGAGTTGGACTATAAAGAAAACTGAGTGCTGAAGAACTGATGCTTTTGAATTGTGGTGTTGGAGAAGATTCTTGAGAGTCCCTTGGACAGCAAGGATATCCAACCAGTCCATCCTAAAGGAAATCAGTCCTGACTATTCACTGGAAGGACTCATGCTGAAGCTGAAACTCCAATACTTTGGCCACCTGATATGAAGAACTGACTCACTGGAAAAGACCCTGATTCTGGGAAAGATTGAAGGCAGGAGGAGAAGGGGGCGACAGAGGATGAGATGGTTGGATGGCATCACTGACTCAATTGACATGAATCTGAGTAAGCTCTGGGAGTTGATGATGGACAGGGAAGCCTCGCATGCTGAGGTCCAGGGGGTCGCAAAGAGTCGGACATGACTGAGCGACTGAACTGAACTGATAATTAAATGCCTAGTTCATGGGCTTATACTAATGCCAAGCCAGGGGTCAGGAGTCTCAGTTATCACCTTGATTGACATCCCAACAGCTGTGTACAATCTTTAGCAAGTCATTTTTTCTCTTTTTCTTCTCCTTTCCATTCTGTGAACTGAGGGGATTGGGTCCAAGTAATACTAGTGTCCCTTCCCTTTCTGACATGCAGAAACTTTTTGATTTCTGAGCCTTTCCTTATCTATCCCCTCTCTGGATTGTTTGAGGCTTCTCTCTGGGTGGGATTCTGAGGACACACACACCCCTGGAAATGGACAATTCTCCCCTAAACTTTTAGAAGTTCTCAACCCATTTATAGTCAAAGAAGACACAGAGGTGACTTACTTCTTAAAGAAAGCTACCTGTGTGTTTGCAGAAGCGGTGGCAGCTTCCTTTCCTGAGGCGAATCGAACTTTCTGGCACGTTCTCTCCAAATGTCACGATTCAAGAGAAAAACACCTTTCCCCAGGAATCTGGAGCAGCAGCTGGCCCTGCTTATTTGCTAAAATCATAAAAACTTCAGAACTGGGAGGGGACTTGGATAGGATGAGAGATTTTATTCAATAGTATACATTTAGCAGAAGGTAATGAAGAAAGCCACAGCTTGGGGGCAGCTAGTGATGTTTCCATTAATGTTATTAAATATTAATGCGGTGCTTTTTCTCTTTGGGGCAAAGCAGCATGGCTGATGCACCTTCTTAATTACTGCATCACTAGCAGGTAGCGGAGCTGAACATTACTGCTAAAGATGGTTACACTGAGCAAGGAGCATATGACATTTCTCTCCCTCATAAAGCTGCTTAGGAGAACACCCTTCCTTCGAAAATTACAAATATTTCTGGGATTAACAGGACAGTCGATAGATTTACCATGTAGTGCAGGCATTTCACAGCCTAAATCCTTCTACAGGTAAATAATACTTTGAAATCAGATATTCAGTACTGTGCTGGACAATATTTAACTACTGTCTCTCTGGGCTTCCCTGATAACTCAGTTGGTAAAGAAGTCACCTGTAATGCAGGAGGCCCCGGTTCGATTCCTGGGTCAGGAAGATCCTCTGGAGAAGGGATAGGCTACCCACTCCAGTATTCTTGGGCTTCCCTTGTGGCTTAGCTGGTAAAGAATCCATCTGCAATGCAGAAGACTTGGGTTTGATCCCTGGGTTGGGGAGATCCCTTGAAGAAGGGAATGGCTACCCACTCCAGAATTCTGGAGAATTTCATGGACTGTGTAGTCCATGGAGTCGCAAAGAGTTGGACACAACTGGGAGACTTTCAATTTTCTTGGTAACAAAGAAGTAAATAAGCCCTTATTAGTANAGAAAGCTACCTGTGTGTTTGCAGAAGCGGTGGCAGCTTCCTTTCCTGAGGCGAATCGAACTTTCTGGCACGTTCTCTCCAAATGTCACGATTCAAGAGAAAAACACCTTTCCCCAGGAATCTGGAGCAGCAGCTGGCCCTGCTTATTTGCTAAAATCATAAAAACTTCAGAACTGGGAGGGGACTTGGATAGGATGAGAGATTTTATTCAATAGTATACATTTAGCAGAAGGTAATGAAGAAAGCCACAGCTTGGGGGCAGCTAGTGATGTTTCCATTAATGTTATTAAATATTAATGCGGTGCTTTTTCTCTTTGGGGCAAAGCAGCATGGCTGATGCACCTTCTTAATTACTGCATCACTAGCAGGTAGCGGAGCTGAACATTACTGCTAAAGATGGTTACACTGAGCAAGGAGCATATGACATTTCTCTCCCTCATAAAGCTGCTTAGGAGAGCACCCTTCCTTCGAAAATTACAAATATTTCTGGGATTAACAGGACAGTCGATAGATTTACCATGTAGTGCAGGCATTTCACAGCCTAAATCCTTCTACAGGTAAATAATACTTTGAAATCAGATATTCAGTACTGTGCTGGACAATATTTAACTACTGTCTCTCTGGGCTTCCCTGATAACTCAGTTGGTAAAGAAGTCACCTGTAATGCAGGAGGCCCCGGTTCGATTCCTGGGTCAGGAAGATCCTCTGGAGAAGGGATAGGCTACCCACTCCAGTATTCTTGGGCTTCCCTTGTGGCTTAGCTGGTAAAGAATCCATCTGCAATGCAGAAGACTTGGGTTTGATCCCTGGGTTGGGGAGATCCCTTGAAGAAGGGAATGGCTACCCACTCCAGAATTCTGGAGAATTTCATGGACTGTGTAGTCCATGGAGTCGCAAAGAGTTGGACACAACTGGGAGACTTTCAATTTTCTTGGTAACAAAGAAGTAAATAAGCCCTTATTAGTAGTGATTGGTGATTGCTGTAAATATCTTTCCCCATGATATACGATTTCATGCTGCTAACATGACATCACTGAATGAAAAATTAGGAAACACAACACATATTTCCACTATACACAGGTGCACAGACAGAAATGATCTCAAGAGCATATAATGATTCTATCAGGACATTTTATATGTAGTATTTATTGCATATAGTAATAATAAATGCAGCAAAATAATGGGGAATTTCTGTATTTTAGGTATTATCTTTTGAATATAAGTAAAATTTTGTATAAATTTTAAATCACTATTTAAACTTTGTTTAACAACCTTAACTAACTCACAGAGTACCTGGAATTTTAAGTAGGCTCTCATGGGCTGTTAGCAGCTGGCACGATACTAAGTCTATATGAACTCTCTGGGGGAAGATCTTCAGTCATTAATTGGGAGGCAAGGCAAAAGATTACCTTGACAAACATGTCCTATTCTCCTCTTCTTCCAGTTTCATTTAAGCTCACCTTATTGAAGCTGGTCTTGAGCTTCACCTTTTTGTGTAGCCATCTGCAATGACTCGAGCTCATACTCACTCCACAGACAAGATCTGAGCTCCTGGGATGCTTTGTGGTACACACTGGGAAGTTAACCTTAGGCTCACAGTCTCCCTGCAGAAATAGACCAATCCAATGGGATAATTAGTGTGATTATTTAAAAATGCAGTGAGAGTACCATTTACCCACTAAATATTTATTTAAGACCTGCAGTGTCCTATTCTAGATCCTAATATTGCTGAACAAAACCAACAGGAAGTAACTGCCCCTTTTTAGCCTCAATGTTTCCCAAAATGGTAGAGTCATAAAGATTTGGTCTTAGAAAGCAAGGATGGCTTCATCAGGCATAGCTATTGAAGGATGCTTAGGAAACTGCCTAATACAGAAAAGGGTAGAGTGTTACAAAAGCTCTGGGGAATACCACATACAAAGACAAAGGAGGTTGAAAGATTGGTCTGAGTTTGGTTTGGAGGAAGGTGGTGAGAAGCAGGGTGGGATCAAACCCAGCAAATATTCATATAGTCTCATCTGTCAATTGGTTCTAAACTGTACTGCTTCATACTGTATTACACTGTACTCTGCTTCAGACTGTATTCCTCTGTTTTTTTGTTGGATTGGAGGCATGGTGTCTTCCTCTTTCCAAAAGACTGCAAACCCCTTGAGAATAGGAATGATGGCCCTTCTTTCACAGGACAGGGCACATACTGAGTAATAAATAAATGCAGAATTAAACTTTTCTTCCTCTCTTCCTTTCATTCCTATCCCAGTTGCCCACATAGACAATTTGCCTCTTTTTTCATTGAACTTTAATTAAATCATGTCTCAAAGAATATGGGAGTAGAAAAAGAAAGGGGGAGTGAGTCAGGAAAGGGTTATTTTCCTGTTGTTGCATGTTTCATTACCATTCAGTGAATCGGTATTCAAAGGTCCAGACTGTCTGCCTTGTCTGTGGGTTTCAGGAAACCCTTGGATACTTGACTTAGAAAGGCATGACTTCTGCCGAGTGAAGCCACCTTCAATGATCTGGGGTTGGTTGTAAGAACAATAATGCCTACTTTCTTACTCTTTTTCTACCTTGGCATTTACAATTCTGGGAATTTTATAAAACTCAAGAAGTAAGGCAACACCATTTACATTTCCAATGGGAGCCCTCCTCTCACACCACACACTGGTCTTTGACTCCCTCATTTTGGAGTGCTGAGGGAAGAAGAAGGGGATCATACCTGACCTTTCTTCATTTTATTATGGTTTGGCTTTTACAAAAACATGGAGAAGAGCTACAGTCTAACTTTTGTGGGTTTTTTATTTGTTTGTTTCTTAAAGGAAACAGGGGGCTTGAGTTATAATAGTTGGGGAAAGTTTGAATGTGAATGCAAACGTGTTTATGTGTTTGAGAGAGAATTTCCAGAAAAAATGAAGATAAAATCAATGAAATCCATTTTGGAATAAAGTGTGGAACCATATCACATAAATAAATCTTTACTTTTAAAATCATCTTCTTGATTGACATCTGTTTATTTCAGTAAATCCACTGTGACCCAAAATACGCTTTTAAGCTTATGACATCTCTCACACCCACCCAACCTAGTGTACCTTACACATTCACACCTTTTTAAACCTGGACTCTCCATTTGCTAATCCACTGTGTCTCCTGTACACTGGACTCCAAATGACTGAGTCTGAAAATCTGTTTTCAAAGCATAATTTTGCCCCTACTGGGAATATTTAAAGAATGTGTTTGGCTTTGGGGATGGTTAGGGAGATATATTCGTGTTTATACGTGTTTGTGGATATTTTCACATCTGTGCATCTACAGCAGTATTCAATGTTTATTTTCCGCACAGTGACTACGGCTATGAGAGACATGGAGAGAGCCAGTGTGTCCCTGCTTTCTGGTACAATCCAGCATCTCCATCTAAGGACTGCAGCCTTGGTCAAAGCTACTTTAACAGTACTGGGTAAGTAATTTACCTGAAGGAACCCCGTTCACTGTCTTCCTATTTCACTGTTCACTAAGTTGGGATCAGAGGAGCATTGCTAGTGAAGCAAGAAAGCACATAGATAGTCTGTTTATAGCAGGTGGCTTCTGAAGAAAGTCAAGGGGTTCTTTAGCTGAACCTAGGTTTTTTGAACATAGAAGAGATTTCTGATTACCCAAATTTCAATACCTTTTGCTGTTTGCCTCTGAAATATCATAGCTATTATTTTAGTCAGGTCTTCTCTTCTGGAAAGAGATGCCACCATATTTTCCAGACCCTGATGGAAATAAATTAACACAAGTGGTATGCAGATATTATGGTTCTCTTTAGTGATAGATGAGCTGAAGCTCTTGTGGACCAATGATGGAAACAAAATGAAAAGTCACAATCCTATCCTGGGAACTCCTGGAATAAGAGGCTCAAGGCACCCTTTCTGTAACTGTCAAATTATGTATGTTTCTCTTTTTGTTACTTATTATTTCCTCAGATGCTTGAAAGAAAATTTTCCATACTTTGTTGTCTTTCTCCTTTACTTTGCCACTTCTGTGACCAAGTACAAATTTGGAAAGCAGATTGGTGGCTGAAGACAGTGTTTTTAAAATTTTTATGTGCTATGATTCACCTGGGGATCTTGTTAAAAGGCAGCTCCTAATTTAGGCAATCTAGAGTGGCATTGAGATTCTTTATTTCAACAAACTCCCACACATTGTTGTCTTTCCTGGCCCCAGCATTCATCTTTGAGTAACAAGGGACTAGAATCCAGTCTCAACTCTTCCAGTGGATGGATCTTCTAATGTCTCACACAAGTTACTCACCATCTCAGTATTTTTACTTTACCTGGTTGTAAAATAGTGGCCAGAGTACTACCTACACAGCTGATGTCTAGAGAGAAGAAAAAACATGATGGAAGAGATGTATCAAGTGATCTGAGATACTCTGAGAAGTATACATTTTCTTTAGCCAAATATTTGGTTCTTAGCGATTCTTGGGATCTGAGCTGAGGTTTCAGCACTGTTGACGTAATTTTATTGTAGATGACGGTCTTGGGAGTTAAGTCACTCAAACTACAGATCCTGCAGAGTGAAATTTAAAGGCACGAGGTGTTGGAGAATAAAGTGCTCTGAAGTTTGAGGAAGAGAAATGTAACAGGCTTATATGACCAGCTAGGCCAGGTCTCAGCCAGAGCACACCTGGCCAGAGAAAGCAGGTAATTGCATTAGGGCTTCTCGTATGATCATGTGATATGTGGACCCAATTTTAAGCAAGTTCAGTGTGCCAAAGCCGCTAGCAGCCAAACAAATACATCAAGAAGGTAAAAGGGAAAAACTACTCTTTTTTTTTTTTTTAAAGATTCTCTAAAAATGCCTATACATACCTCTAGGTTATTTAAATGTTGGCTTCTATTACAAATCATCCACCAGCTGGCCATAGTTAAGAGCAAGAGTGGATGATATCAAGTGTACTTTAAGATGTGACATCCTCCAAAATGTCTATCACAGGTAAAGCTCAGTATATTCTAAATGAATAAAGGTCAGCAAGAAGATATGGACTATAAAAATTTGATTATATAGACCAGTGCTGACTGAAAGAACTGTACTATGAGCCACATCAGTTCAGTTCAGTTCAGCCACTCAGTCATGTCCGACTCTTTGCAACCCCATGAACCACAGCACGCCAGGCCTCCCTGTCCATCACCAACTCCCGGAGTTCACCCAAACCCATGTCCATTGATGATGCCATCCAACCATCTCATCCTCTGTCACCCCCTTCTCCTCCTACCCTCAATCTTTCCCACCATCAGGGTCTTTTCCAATGAGTCAGCTCTTCCCATCAGGTGGCCAAAATATTAGAGTTTCAGCTTCTTCAACATCAGTCCTTCCAATGAACACCCAGGACTGATCTCCTTTAGGATGGACTGGTTGGATCTCCTTGCAGTCCAAGGGACTCTCAAGAGTCTTCTCCAACACCACAGTTCAAAAGCATCGATTCTTCGGTGCTCAGCTTTCTTTATAGTCCAACGTTCACATCCATATATGATCACTGGAAAAACCATAGCCTTGACTAGACAGACCTTTGTTGGCAAAGTAATGTCACTGCTTTATAATATGCTGTCTAGGTTGGTCATAAGTTTCTTTCCAAGGATATATAACTTAAAATTTTCTAATTTCCACACTGAAAAATATTTTTAAGTGAAATTAATTTAATAGATATTTTATTTAACTAAACATTCTTATCATTTAAAAGAGCACCACTAACCACATTTTAAGTGCTGAGTAGCCACAGGTGAAAAGTGATTAACATATTAGGGCAGCTCTGGACCCACTGTGAACTTAGTTGCCAATTAAAATAATATGTGTCTACAAGAGGATATATTATAAATTCATATTAGCAGTAACTACCTATAACATTTGCTTGACATCTTCTTGAGATCCCCTGATGAATATGTTGGGCTATTAGTTCAGCAGTATGTGGGGGTCAGGGAGAGACGAAATATCACATAGAGTGGAAGACCAATATCATTCATATAGAAATTCGCTTTCAAGGCCACCAGAAGAAGGCGACATGGATAGACTGGTTAATTATTCCTGACACACAGAGTGAAAGAAGATGTGATGTGATGATGATGATGGTAGTGGTAGTGGTGTCTACGGTGCATTGGTTTTACCAGAACATTGATTTTATGCAGTTTTACAGATAGTGATATGCCTGGAAATAAAGTCTGTCATGCAGGTCAGAGCTGTGGGCAAGCTCTTGCCTTGGCTTCACGTGCTTCGGTCAGCGGTCAAGAAAGATGACATGTCCTCACCGTGCCCAAAGATGCTCTTATCTTAGAAGGTCACCGTGTTTATGGGGAGATTTTCCCATGCAGGCTTCTTCTCTGAGACAGTTTTACCACAGCAGGATCAAACAGGAGTCTCACACTTGTGCTTCTGGTCTGGTGTTAGTGATGAATGGGAAATGAAATATTAGCAAGGAGAGAAAACCTGCTATAAAAGAAGCCAGGGGCTCCAGAGTAAGAACTAGGAGGTGTTGGGGTGTGCGGTGGTGTCCTGGCGGTCAAAGGAAGACAGGAAGCGGCTTCCTGAGTGATCAGAGTTAGAAGAAGGCTGATCTTCTAGCTGCTTTCTGGCCTCAAGGAGGTAGAAACAAGTCTGGCTCTCGCAGGGAGAAGAACCTGCTTTTTCTTGTTTCCCTAGACCAGCGGGTCTGCCACTTCCTGCCTCGTGCGTGAGTCAGACATTGATTTTTCTTGGCTGGTTTAGACACTGATCTGATCTGTGGTTCACCAGGTAGGATCAATAATAGTGTTTAAAGAGCTGCTCTTCCTGAGATGAAGGGAGAGTGGCTTCTCAGCATTTGTTTAGCTTCCTAAATGGCTGTCTTCTCTGGGACTCAGACATCAGGTGCAACTGTGTGGAATCTCTGCCTCACGCTTGCTCTCTTGCACACTCTACCATACGTGTTTCACACGAGCACACATGCATGTGGTAAACCACACCACTGATGACGATCAATACCCTTTAGGTACCGGCGAATCGTGTCCAACAACTGCACAGATGGCCTGAGGGAGAAGTATGCCGCTAAGGCCCAGATGTGCCCTGGAAAAGCACCACAGGGCCTCCACGTGGCAACGACCGATGGGCGCCTGGTGGCGGAGCAGGGGCACAATGCAACCTTCATCATCCTCATGGAGGAGGTAGGGGTGCCTCTGAGGTCAGAACTCACAACCGGGTCATGTCCCACATCCAGATGGGAAGAGAAGAAAGAGCTTGTATTCCCACTGGTCCTTAAAACAAAGTCAATGGTGAGAAGCACCGCTTGTGTGATACGATGGAAGGAGTGAAAGAGGGCTTGGGATGTTTAGGGGCCCTGTTCCCTTCATCCCACAATACAGACCTAGGCCAAAGGGGCCCCCTTGTCTCTGAGCAGGCACAGATCTGAGTATATTCTTTGAGGTACCCCTTTAGGGCCTGCATCGTTAAAGGACTCTTAATTATCATTAGACTGTATACTATAAACATTGCCAGAATGGAATTCACATTTTTCCTGTTTGTTCCAGGATCCTTATATTTTTTTTTTTCTTTTACCCTTCACCCCACTAATTAGAAGCCCACAGACTTCTAGAGAGTCTTAAAAGTATGAGTGTGAGGATGGGGGAGGGTGATCCCAATCCTCTAAACTTATTTTTCTGAAGAATGTCTTATGAGTTGACTTTCCATCCGCTGCCCGCTTCATTAGTTCCCTTTTTAGGTCATTTGCAGTCTGGGGAGTAAGACCAGACCGTGTTCATTCATTCTGGGTAGACTGGCTCTGCTGTATGCCTCTTTGCTTCCTATACGAGTTGTTTCATCTGTTTCCAGACCAGGGAAGTTTTCAGGCACTCCTTGCTGAGGCGCTGGGGCAGGGAAGTTTGCCTGATTTACAAAGCCATCTACATTTAAATCCAAATTACTGTGTGCTGTTGAGATCTTGGAAAGAGACCAAAGCAGGCCAGGAGTGTGTTCCCATTCCCCCCCTCCCAACTGTGAATACTTTAGAAATCTTTAAAGTCTGGCCCACACTGGACAGGACAGTGAGGGCTCCTTATCCTGGGTTGGCAGATTCTTTAGCCTTCATCCACACTGGGTGCTTAAATTAAAGAACTTTAATATTCAGAGGAGGTCATTATCGCATTCCCACTAGGGAGTTTCCAGGATCAGCTCTATTAAAACCTTCTCTTGAATGGATGTGAAGAGCCATGATCTTATCCATTTGAATTGCCTTCAGTTCATTTCCACTTTAATTTATATTCATAAACTGAAGGGTAGTTGACATTGTGTTGGGGGCAAGGTAGCACCTATCAATATTTTACTCACATCTGGGTTGCCATGGGGGGAGAGACAGTGTAACTGTGATGAAAGCACAGTCACTGGGCAGGAGAATTGAATCATAATTCCAAAATGATATATTTTTTCTTCTCCATCAACAATCTTTGTAAATAAGCAGAGGAACCTGATTCTTCCTTTTCATCTAGAACCCTTATCTTATGGTTAGGTTCAGTTGAATTTATCCAAACTGTCAGCCCAATAAAGTGGGATGAAGTACAAGAAAGTTCAAGTACAATGTACAAGTACAAGTACAATGAAGTACAAGAAAGGGTGGGGTTCAGTATCAGCTCTTAGGAAGCTAAGGATCAACTTGGGATGGTACGATACACTCAGCTAAACCACTGACATCATCTCCTCAGGTGGACCCATGTGGCTCTTGGCATCCCTCAAGGCAGAAATACTTGTGAGCTGAGATAGTCAATAAATGCTTCAGGGAAGAGGGTCTTAGGCAAGTTTAGGGAAAGCCAAGATCAACAGAGGACAGGTATATTTTCAGCTGGCATACAGTATTTATCTATAGAATGGAAATAATGATCCTATCTCACAGGGTTATTTTGAAGGTGGTATTATATAATATGTGTTAAGCAATTAGCATAATGCTTGGAACCTAATGATAAATACTAAAAACTAGGAAAATTTTAATAATAGCATGGTGGTTGAGAGTTCTGACCCCAGACTACTTGGGTTCAAAACTTGGCTCTTCCACTATTGGCTACAGAGACTTTGGTCTAATTCCTTTATTTGTGTCCTCATTTCTAAAATGGGAACAGTAATACTTTCTACATTTTAGAGTTATGAGGAGACCAATTGCTTGGAACTGAAAAGAAGCTTTATCAGTGTTAGCTGTTACTACTACTATTATTATTATCATGAAACAAGAGAGGAACAATTAATGTGCATGAGAGATCGAGGGAGGCCCTTGGCTTCCACACTTCAGAGCTTCAGAGAAGCTCTACCTTCTCCATAATTGATAATATCAGCCACATCAGGCTACCTGAGTTTGGGCATACAAGTGCAATAGACCCATAGTACCTGTTTGCAGTGCCCAGTAGCTATCAGACAGGAGTCTGATGATTGTGTTGAGAGTGTTTCAAAAGGGCGTTTGGGGGAGATTTAGGCCTCTAGGGGTGATGCCAAAGGCAGAGGACCAAGCATCAGAGAGTCAGGCTGGACCATGCAAATGGGCCCAGGCCAGCTTCTATTCCCCTTTGCAGGGTGATCTCCAAAGGACAAACATCCAGCTTGACTTTGGGGACGGAATTGCAGTGTCCTACGCTAATTTCAGTCCCATTGAGGATGGCATCAAGCACGTGTACAAGAGTGCAGGCATCTTCCAGGTGACGGCCTATGCAGAGAACAACCTAGGCTCAGATACAGCGGTCCTCTTCCTGCATGTGGTTTGTAAGTAGCTTGAGCCGCCCCTCCCTTACTCTTCTCCCGGTTGACTACTTCTTCTATTCAGACTCCCTGAGATCCCTCACTGAGCTGGAATTGGTATGACTACTACCACAAATGATAACCCCAGTCAAAAGACAGATGTGAGTTCATCTGTGTTGGCATTTCATGATGCTAAAGTAGACGGATTATTTTGAAAGTTTGGAAAATGTTACCACCTAGTCTCTCCTTTTCAGCTCCACTCTGTTCTGATATAAGTGTGCACATGAAAACACATATTCAGGTAAAAGTCCCTTGCATTGGAGGCTGCTAAAATAGAGGGAGAGAGGAGTCATCTAGTTCACAGCCACAGGCTTATTTTGGCACAAAGTAAATTGTTCTCTCCATTGAAAGAGCCAAAGAAGGATTAAAGAAACACATGTCCAAATTGTTTTAAATGTAGAACTGAACACATAAAATAACTTAATTCTTACACCCAAGGTTACTTCAAGTTTATCCCAGATGTAAATAATTCTAAGAACTCCCCAACAATTTTGTTGTCCTAGAATTTACTTCATGGCTGTTGACTGTTGCTTGAAAAGTGAAAGTGTTAGTCACTCAGTCGTATCTGACTCTTTGTTACCCCAAGGACTGTAGCCCACCAGGCTCTCTGTCCATGAAATTTTCCAGGCAAGAATGCTGGAGTGGGGAGCCATTCCTTTCTCCAGGGGATCTTCCCAACCCAGGGATTGAAGCCCAGTCTCCCTCATCACAGATTCTTTACTGTCTGAGTCACCAGGGAACAAACCAAACAGTTGAAGTTCCAAAGTAGTGTGTTAGTCCTGGATGTATTTTGTGTATTTGGTATCCTGGAACTTGACTTAGATAAATTGAAACTTAAATATGATTTAAAAGGTTGGGTTAAGGAAATGATGTTTGGGGACTGTTATTGGTTTCCTATACTTTATAGTGATAATCATGGGTCTAAGGACTACTGTAATTTTTACTTATATACCCCACGATAGTTTAGAGGCTATCCTATATCTGATGGTCTTCACAGGTGGCTCAGTGGTAAAGAATCTGCCTGCCAATATAGGAATCACAGGAGATGCAGTTTTGATCCCTGGGTTGGGAAGATCACCTGGAGGGGGAAGTTGCAACAAAACTCCAGTGTTCTTGCCAGAATAATCCTATGGACAGAGGAGGCTGGCGTGACCGAGTGATTGAGCACACGCACTCATACATGCTATATATGGTGAAAATTAAATGCTTTAAAAGAACCTAGGTGAACGTAAGAGACACTCTTTCTATTAACAACTCAGTAAAAATATAAACAACCTACACTTAAAAAGTCCCTGGCAAACAGTGACCTAGCTGGTCTCCTAGCATTCTGGTTACACTGATAGTATAAGGACCAGCAGAGATGAGGGAAGTGCATAGAGAAAGACCTGGATGATATATCTTTAAAGACGCCAAGCTACTGGACCATGGGATAAATGATTTCGTCTCTGAATCTTCTGAGCTTCAGTTTTAAAATGGCTTAATTCTAACTGGTACCTTGCTCCATAGGTCTCTTGCAACAATAGTAAATAGGAATTACAAATAACACATCCAGTCATTCACTAATTTATTCAATGACTATTTGTTGAGTTCTTAATATATCGCTAGATACTGGGGACACAGTAATAGAAAGATGGCCCCGCCCTTGCAGAGTTTACATTCTGGTGAGGGAGGGAAAGCACTGCTAGGAATGGGCTATCAACGGTGATAGGCACACCATCTATAATCTTTCTGTGCCAGCAGCACCAGGTCAGAAACCCAGGTGGGTGGTGTGCAGGGTGTTTACAAGCCAAGATTAGAGCAAAAAAGACCTGTATTTGAATATTGATCATATCCTTTGGTGAAATGTTTAATATCTGTCAACTTTCTTAGTCTTTACAAACTTCTGATCCCTCTCCTATAATATTTAGATTTATAGTGAGGCTCTGAGAATCAAATTGGATTATGTGTATGTGTCAGGGTCCCCAAGACATCCTCTCCCAGGTTTAGTGATTTGCTGGAAGGACTTGCAAGTCTCAGCATATAGTCCCACTTCAGACTTTGATTCATTACACTGATCAGCAGAGAGAGATCAACAAAGAGAAAAGGCCCATGGGGCAAAGTCTATAGGAAACGAAGTGCAAACTCCCTAGAGTCCTCTTCCGTGGAGTCCCACAGAACATGCATAATTCCTCCAGCAATGAGTTAGAGCAACACGTATGAAGGGCTGTTTGCCAGAAAAGCTCGTTGCAAACTCAGTGGCCCTGGCTTCTACTGGGGACTGATCAAATAGCCATCCTCTGCCTAGTGTGCCCAAAATATCCAGACTTCCCGAGGAAAATACTTTTTTCAGAATAAACCATGTATGTGTGTGTGCCTAGTCTCTCAGTCATATCCGACTCTTTGCCACTCCATGGACTGTAGTCTACCAGCTCCTCTGTCCACAGAATTCTCCAGGCAAAAATACTGGTATGGGTAGCCATTCCCTTCTCCAGGGGATCTTCCTGACCCAGGGATCAAACCCAGGTCTCCTGCATTACAGGCGGATTCTTTACCATGTGAACCACCAGGGAAGCCCTAGAATAAACCATATTATTGCTTAAAAAAAAAAAAAAAAGTTCTAGGCAGAGTGAACCAGTTCTATCAGCTAGCTGTTAACTGGAAACACTCTCAGAACCAAGTTCCCTTACGCCAGAACAGGGCCAGTCCTACACACAGGTCTTTTTAAAAAACAAATTTACTTTCCTCTGTTCCAACGACCTGCCCCACCCATGTTCCTAATTACCCAAGAGTGGACCTTGTCTGCTGGGCACAAAGACCAGTATACTTCAGTGGCAAAAAAACAACAAGGATCAGGTTTATATTGTGGGTTATGTGCGTGAAGGAGGAAATGTTCCTTGAAACTTTTATCATGCTCATAATTCCCTCCAAATCAATCATGGCTGCATTTACCAGACAGTTATTATAGTGGAAACTGCTCTTGGCCTCACCTTGGGCCATTAGCTGACAAAAGTAGCTGTTAGCCACCCATAATAACCAATCTTGCACAGATTATTAGATTTTTATTAAAAAGAACATTCTTTGACAGTGAGGATTTTAGGAGTTTCCTGTATTCCCTTCTGAATCCTCCCAGCCCTTCTCTCCAATCCATGGTTTATCTCTAGGTGGAAGCCTGGAGCTTCTGGCTCAGGTTCTTTGCTCTAAAAAGCTGTTTAGTGTTGTTCCTTGAGATTATGTTTATCCCAAAGTACTTGTCTTGAAACTGGCATATATGTGGCTGTGCTTGATGGTGTTCTAATTCATGGAGGCTCCACCCATGTTGTGTTTGGCATGGATTTGGTGAGAAGAGGGCTTCCCAGGTGACGCTAGTGGTAAAGAACTCACCTGGAAATGCAGGAAACGTAAGAGACGCAGGTTCAATCCCTGGATCGGGAAGATCTCCTGGAGTAGGAAATGGCACCCCACTCCAGTTTTCTTGCCTGGAAGATTCCATGGGTAGAGGAGCCTGGCAGGCTATAGTCCATAAGGTGACAGACAAGGAGTCAAATAAGACTGAAAGACTCAGCACAGTAGGGAGAAGGAGGTCTCATTTTATATTTGGGGACATAAAAATACCGAGCAATGTAAGTCTCAGATGAGTGGAGATGTCTGAGTAACAGAAAATCAAGAAGCCTGTCCAGTGCTGTGAATCATAGCAATGTGGAAAAAGCACAGGGTTCTCATGAGCTGGCCAGCAGGATGGGCTCTGCACATTTTGAAGGAAAAAGCTAAGAATAGGAGTGTTATCTAAAAAATAGTACAAATGAACTTATTTACAAGACAGAAACAGATTCACAGACATAGAAAACAAACTTATGGTTACCAAAGGGGAATAGGGTGGGGGTAAATCAAAAGTTTACCCCCACCAGTAGCATTAGAATATGCTCCTGGAGATCAGTGGAGAAATAACTCAAGACAGAATGAAGGGATGGAACCAAAGCAAAATCAATACCCAGCTGTGGATGTGACTGGTGATAGAAGCAAGGTCCGATGCTGTAAAGAGCAATATTGCATAGGAACCTGGAATGTNGACTATGCCAAAGCCTTTGACTGTGTGGATCACAATAAACTGTGGAAAATTCTGAAAGAGATGGGAATACCAGAGCACCTGACCTGCCTCTTGAGAAACCTATATGCAGGTCAGGAAGCAACAGTTAGCACTGGACATGGAACAACAGACTAACAGAAGCTAGAGACAGCTTCCCCAAATAGGAAGGGGAGTATGTCAAGGCTGTATATTGTCACCCTGCTTAGTTAACTTCTATGCAGAGTACATCATGAGAAACGCTGGACTGGAAGAAACACAAGCTGGAATCAAGATTGCTAAAAGAAATATCAATCACCTCAGATATGCAGATGACACCATCCTTATGTCAGAAAGTGAAGAGGAACTGAAAAACCTCTTGATGAAAGTGAAAGAGGAGAGTGAGAAAGTTGGCTTAAAGCTCAACATGCAGAAAACTAAGATCATGGCATCTGGTCCCATCACTTCATGGGAAATAGATGGGGAAACAGTGGAAACAGTGTCAGACTTTATTTTTGGGGGTTTCAAAATCACGGCTTATGGTGATTATAGAAATGAAATTAAAAGATCCTTACACCTTGGAAGGAAAGTTATGACCAACCCAGATAGCATATTGTAAAGCAGAGACATTACTTTGCCAACAAAGGTCTGTCTAGTCAAGGCTATGGTTTTTCCAGTGGTCATGTATGGATGTGAGAGTTGGACTGTGAAGAAAGCTGAGCACCGAAGAATTGATGCTTTTGAACTGTGGTGTTGGAGAAGACTCTTGAGAGTCTCTTGGACTGCAAGGAGATCCAACCAGTCCCTTCTAAAGGAGATAGCCCTGGGTGTTCTTTGGAAGAAATGATGCTGAAGCTGAAACTCCAGTATTTTGGCCACCTCATGCGAAGAGTTGACTCATTGGAAAAGACTCTGATTCTGGGAGGGATTGGGGGGAGGAGGAGATGGGGACGACAGAGGATGAGATGGCTGGATGGCATCGTGGACTTGATGGACATGAGTCTGAGTGAACTCCAGGAGTTGGTGATGGACAGGGAGGCCTGGCATGCTGTTTTTCATGGGGTTGCAAAGAGCTGGACTCGACTGAGCGACTGAACTGAACTGAAATTAGAAGTATGTGATGACAGATGCACACTACTGTTTATAAGATAAATAAGCAACAAGGATTTACTATACAACACAGGGAATTATATTCAATATCTTATAATAACCTAGAATAGAAAAAGAATATATGTATGTACGTAGATATGTATCTATAACTAAATCACTTTGCTGTACACCTGAAATGAATGCAATATTGTAAATCAACTATACTTCAATTAAAAAACAAAACAGAAGCATTGACCTTGAGGAAAATGGGACTCTATTCCCATCACGGGGAGAGTGAAATCTGAATGTGGGCATGAAGAAGGACTCAGAGGTGTTAAAGTAAGACCTTGGTTTCTCATCTCCCTCCCAGGACATGGTCTGGTCAGGGACCCCTGCCCGTTGCAGTATTCTCTTCCACAAAGATCAATAAAACACAAACAGCAAAGAGAGTTTAACCAGATGAACTCCTAAAATTGAGTAAAGAAGTGAAAACTAGCCAGTATTTTTTGACACCTGTATTTTTTAAATTCTAGCCCACAATCAAACCATACAAAAATAATTAAACAGAGTTACTAATTGAAAATAATTAAGCCTTTAGCCAAATGTGTATCTGAAGTGACAGTTTTGAAACTCTTTGTTGGAAGAAATTTTGAAATGCTGTATGCCTGGGGTCAGCTGAGAGAGCTGTAGGCAGAGAGTGTTTTCGCACTGTAGATACACAGATTCTTGAATACTTTGTTGATTGTTCAGAAAAATACCATCTGGACAGTGGCAAGCAGGTTTGGCTGATCTCCTCATCTGGTCTCAGTTCCTATCCAAACACCTTTTCTCCCAATATAAATTTACCTATTACGCAGGAGGTATGAATGAGATTGACAATAATGCCCACTCTTGTAAGAGAGACTTTAACCCGGTGATAAACAGCAGCCATGATGGTGTGGTAGTGGTGGTGGAAATAGTGTCAGCCCATAACCAATTATATGATACTTTTAATATCCTCATATATTCTTATTACTGTAAGGAAGGCAAAGGACAGTATAACAGCCTGTGTAGGGGCAAAGTTCTGTAAAATAGAAGAAAAGGTCATACAGCTAAAATTAAATAGGAGCAGAAGTTAAAAGTATCTTTCTGCTTTCTTCCCTTTAAACTGAGCCATCTCCCAAATAACCAAGGATGTCATTAGTGAAGGCCTGGTGGTCTGGAAAATGCCCCACCCATGAGAAGCACTCAAGGTCCAAGGATAAAGAGATGTCCTTGCTACAGCTGTGACCTTTAGTTACTTTAGCTTATCAACATTATCATGCTGGAAACCAGAAAATGTGTTTCCGCAAAGTGTGGGCAGATAACTAGAACAGTTTAGTTGGAACTGGTGAAGTAGAAAGGATGTAAGAAAGGGAAAGGTGGAGGAAGGGAGCAAAGGGAGGAAAGGAAGTGGGTAGGAAAAAAAAGAAAAGGAAAAAGAAAGCGGTAAGGGTTGGGGAGAAAATCCCACGGAATTAAAAAATAACATATCTGCCCCACAAATGCAGTGCTGACTCATTAACATTTTTCTTCAGCGTTTTCCTCCTCTCATGTTATTTTGAAAATAAATTAAAATTCTCACTTATCACTCATAGAATGGATTCCAATCTATTCTCTTACTTGCTAGTTTAGAACTTGGGACTGCTTACATCAGTTTTCTGAGGAGCAAAAAATAAAAGTTTGGTCACCTTTTTGGCAAACAGCTTTTAAAATTATTATTATTTGGGAACCTGGCATTTATTTCTCTTCAATTTAAGGAGACAGGCTTTTTCCTTTTTATAATACAGCCCTGCCAGCTTCTGAGTGACACCCTCTGAGTGTTGCAGATGACAGGCACAATGGCCAATTGTTGAACAAGATGGAACCAATTAACAATTGAGGATAATGGCAGAGCCCTCCATACCATGCACTAACCCCCAATCATGATACAGGCTAATACGCAGATATGCAAGAGATCGCTCTTTATCTTCCTATATTTTGGCTAAGTGTCCAGTAAACTAGCTTTGTCCTTAGATTTGAGGTTCGTAAGCATATGTGGTGGGATCATCAGATGGAAGTTCAGTTCAGATGTCACTCAATCTGAAGCCCAAATTGAGTTCCCTGTTGTTTGCAGTGCTTCATTTCAAGCACACACACACACACACACACACACACACACACATCTCAACATCTGTGAGTTTGCGATTGTTGTTTTATTATAGGTGATGGTAAAGATAAAGAATCTGGGAATGTGAGCTTTTGTTTATTTCGGGGATAGAAACACTGACATTGTTTTCCTTGTTCCCTTAGGTCCTGTGGAGCATGTTCATCTCCGAGTTCCATTTGTTGCCATAAGAAATAAGGAGGTCAACATCAGTGCAGTTGTGTGGCCCAGCCAACTGGGGACTCTTACGTATTTCTGGTGGTTCGGCAATAGTACAAAGGTTTGGCCCTTATCGATTAGTATCTGCTTAGATTTGACCCTTTCTGATTGGTATCTGCTAAGATGATCCCATGCTCTAACTTCTATTTGATGCTGGGAGCACAGGGGGATGTGGGCAATAACAGATGCTCAGTGAAGCTTGGAATCCATGTCAATGAATATCACATACCTTCCCACACCAAGTTCATTGCTATAATAGGGGAACTTCAAATATCCTAAGTAAGAAAAGATTATACAAACCTGGTTGTTCTTGCTTCTCTGATCAATTTTTCTAATATTCATTTTGCTCTGTTTTGTTTTAATCCTAGCCTTTCTACTCATTAGGAGTATAATATCAAGAAAGTAATTTAATGGTAAATAATCAGCCTGCAATGCCAGGTGACCCCAGTTCAATCCCTGGGTTGGGAAGATCCTCTGGAGAAGGGCATGGAAACACATTCCAGCATTCTTGCCTGGAGAAGCCCATGCAGAGAGGAACCTGAGGCTACAGTCCATGGGTCGCAAAGAGTTGAACATGACTGAGCAACTAACACACACACACACACACACACACATCGAGAAAGTCACTTCAGTTCAGTTCAGTCGCTCCGTTGTGTCTGACTTTGTGACCCCGTAGACTGCAGCAAAACAGGCCTCCCTGTCTATCGCCAACTCCGAGTTTACTCAAACTCATATGCTTTGAGTCAGTGATGCCATCCAACTATCTCATCCTTGGTCATCCCCTTCTGCTCCTGCCTTCAATCTTTCCCAGCATCAGGGTCTTTTCAAATGAGTCAGTTCTTCACATCAGGTGGCCAAAGTATTGGAGTTTCAGCTTCAGCATCAGTCCTTCCAATGAATATTCAGGACTAATTTCCTTTGGGATGAACTGGTTGGATCTCCTTGCAGTCCAAGGGACTCTCAAGAGTCTTCTCCAACACCACAGTTCAAAAGCATCAATTCTTCAGCACTCAGCTTTCTTTATAGTCCAACTCTCACATCCATACATGACTTCTGGAAAAATCATAGCTTTGACTAGATGGACCTTTGTTGGCAATGTAATGTCCCTGCTTTTTAATATGCTGTCTAGGTTGGTCATAGCTTTTCTTCCAAGGAGCAAGTGTCTTTTAATTTCATGGCTGCAGTCACCATCTGGAGGCCCCCAAAATAGTCTGTTGCTGTTTCCACTGTTTCCCCATGTATTTATCATGAAGTGATTATGATCTTAGTTTTCTGAATGTTGAGTTTTTTTTTAATTTTAATTTTTACTTTATTTTGCTTTACAATACTGTATTGGTTTTGCCATACATTGACATGAATCAGCCATGGATGTACATGCATTCCCAATCCTGAACCCCCTTCCCACCTCCCGCCCCATATCGTCTCTCTGGATCATCCCTGTGCACCAGCCCCAAGCATCCTGTATCCTGTATCAAACATAGACTGGTGATTCATTTCTCACATGATAGTATACATGTTTCAATGCCATTCTCCCAAATCTTCCCACCCTCTCCCTCTCCCACAGAGTCCAAAAGTCCGTTCTAAACATCTGTGTCTCTTTTGCTGTCTCACATACAGGGTTATCATTACCATCTTTCTATAGTCCATATATATGTGTTAGTATACTGTATTGGTGTTTTGCTTTCTGGCTTACTTCACTCTGTATAATCGGCTCCAGTTTCATCCACCTCATTAGAACTGATTCAAATGTATTCTTTTTAATGGCTGAGTAATACTCCATTGTGTATATGTACCTCAGCTTTCTTATCCATTCATCTACTGATGGACATCTAGGTTGTTTCCATGTCCTGGCTATTATAAACAGTGCTGCAATGAACATTGGGGTACACGTGTCTCTTTCAATTCTGGTTTCCTCGGTGTGTATGCCCAGCAGTGGGATTGCTGGGTCATAAGGCAGTTCTATTTGCAATTTTTAAAGGAATCTCCACATTGTTCTCCATAGTGGCTGTATTAGTTTTCATTCCCACCAACAGTGTAAGAGGGTTCTTTTCTCCACACCCTCTCCAGCATTTATTGCTTATAGACTTTTGGGTCACAGCCATTCTGACTGGTGTGAAATGGTACCTCATTGTGGTTTTGATTTGCATTTCTCTGATAATGAGTGATATGAGCATCTTCTCATGTGTTTGTTAGCCATCCGTATGTCTTCTTTGGAGAAATGTCTATTTAGTTCTTTGGCCCATTTTTTGATTGGGTCGTTTATTTTTCTGGAATTGAGCTGCATAAGTTGCTTGTATATTTTTGAGATTAGTTGTTTGTCAGTTGCTTCATTTGCTATTATTTTCTCCCATTCCGAAGGCTGTCTTTTCACTTTGCTTATAGTTTCCTTTGTTGTGCAGAAGCTTTTAATTTTAATTAGATCCCATTTGTTTATTTTTGCTTTTTGAGTTTTAAGCCCACTTTTTCACTCTCTTCTTTCACTTTTATCAAGAGGCTCTTTAGTTCTTTTTTGCTTTCTGCCATCAGGGTGGTGTCATCTGCATATCTGAGTTTATTTATATTACTCCTGAAAATCTTGATTCCAGCTTGGCATTTCGCACGATGTACTCTGCATATAAGTTAAATAAGCTGGGTGACAACATACAGCCTTGACATACTCCTTTCCCGATACCAGTCTGTAGTTCCATGTCCAGTTCTAACTGTTGCTTCTTGACCTGCATACAGATTTCTCAGGAGGCAGGTCAGGTGGTCTGGTATTCCCATCTCTTTAAAAATTTTCCACAGTTTGTTGTGATCCACACGGTCAAAGGCTTTGGCATAATGAATAAGATGCACAAAGGCAAAATGGTTGTCTGAGGAGGCCTTGCAATTAGCTGTGAAAAGAAGAGAAGCAAAAGGCAAAGAAGGAAAGAAAAGATATACCCATTTGAATGCAGAGTTCCAAAGAATAGCAAGGAGAGATAAGAAAACCTTCGTCAGTGATCAGTGCAAAGAAATAGAGGAAAGCAATAGAATGGGAAAGACTAAAAATCTCTTCAAGAAAATTAGAGATACCAAGGGAACATTTCATGCAAAGATGAACACAATAAAGGACAGAAATGGTATGGACCTAACAGAAGCAGAAGATATTAAGAAGAGGTGGCAAGAATACACAGAAGTGTACAAAAAATACTCAGTTGCCACGTAATAATTCCTTTTAAAAAGGAATGGAACAATGCCAGTTTTGTTTGTATGTTTGAGATGAACAAACAGAACTTCAGCTCTTGCATGATAAAAGTTAGGATATGATTCATTCCTGCTCTTATTTTAAAGTAAAAAATGTTTTTTATTGAAGTAGAGTTGATTTACAGTATTGTGAGTCCTGCTTTTGTTTAGGGAAGCAGAATTATATGGTGCTAAGTAAAATGAAGCACCATATAATGGTGCTTAGTAAGAAAACTAAGATCATCGAAAAAGCAAGAGAGTTCCAGGAAAACATCTACTTCTGCTTTATTGACTACTCTAAAGCCTAAGCTGTGTGCATCACAACAAACTTGGAAAATTTTTCAAGAGATGGAAATACCAGACCACCTTACCTGCCTCCTGAGAAATTTGTAGGCAGGTCAGAAAGCAACAGTTAGAACTGGACATGGAACAACAGACTGGTTCCAAATAGGGAAAGGAGTACCCTGCTTATTTTACTTATATGCGGAGTATATAATGTGAAATGCCGAGCTGGATAAAGCATAAGTTGGAATCAAGATTGCTGGGAGAAATATCAATAAGTTCAGATACACAGATGACACCACCCTTGTGGCAGAAAGAAAAGAACTAAAGAGCCTCTTGATGAAAGTGAAAGAGGAGAGTGAAAAGGTTGGCTTAAAACTCAACATTCAGAAAACTAAGATCATGGCATCTGGTCCTATCGCTTCATGGCAAACAGAAGCAGAAACAGTGGAAACAATGAGGGACTTCACTTTTGGGGGCTCCAAAATCACTGCAGATGGTGATTTTGGTGTGGCCATGAAATTAAAAGATGCTTGCTCTTTGGAAGAAAAGTTATGACCAACCTAGACAGCATATTAAAAAGCAGAGACATTACTTTGCCAACAAAGGTCAATCAATAAAAGCTATTTTTTTTTCCAGTAGTCATGTATGGATGTGAGAGTTGGACTATAAAGAAAGCTGAGTGTCAGAGAATTGATACTTTTGATCTGTGGTGTTGGAGAAGAGTCTTGAGAGTCCCTTGGACTGCAAGGAGATCCAACCAGTCCATCCTGAAGGAAATCAGTCCTGAATATTCACTGGAAGTACTGATGCTAAAGCTGAAACTCCAATATTTGGCCACCTGATGCAAGGAACTGACTCGTTGGCAAAGACCCTGATGCTGGGAAAGATTGAAGGCAGGAGGAGAAGGAGACAACAGAGGATGAGATGGTTGGATGGCATCACCGACTCAATAGACAAAAGTTTGAGTAAACTCTGGGAGTTGGTGATGGACAGGAAGTCCTGGCGTGCTGCGGTCCATGGGGTCGCAAAGATTAGGACATGACTGAGTGACTGAACTGATTATATAGTGGAGAGAACATGTACTGTGGGTTCAGAAAGAAAAGGGTTAGGTTTCTAGCATTGCTGCATGTTGTTTCTGTGAGCTTGATCAAGTGATTCCACCTAACATTTAATGCGCTCAACTGAAAACTGAGACACTAATGCCTATGTCATCCTGATTTTTGTGAAAACTAAGTAAAATAATCTGCGTTTCCCTGGCATAGATTAGGTACTCACTAAATGATGCTCTTTTTATTTTTTGGTATAAAATATGGCAGTTAGGATGGGTTGATAAAAGACAATTCAATTTATGGGACACCAAGGACCATTTTCTGTTTGTATCATTTGTGCTGTGTACTTTTAATTTCTAGGCTATGATGCTTTTGCATTTCTAGTGTTATTGTTCACTGGCGCAATAGGTAAGGAGGTTAGTTAATAAGATGCCCATTTGGTACATTAGAGTCTTGAAGCTCCCTATGTGAGATGAGCATTCTAAGGGCAAACATCTGGTTCACTCTTGAGCCAGAACCCAGGCATCCTCACTCCCATCTATACCAGTACCATCCCCAGCCCCAGGATGCTTTCTTTGCATCACTCAGTTTGTCTCTGGGAGCTCACGAAGTGAAGTGAAGTGAAAGTTAGTCATGTCCAACTCTTTGATACCCCATGGACTATACAGTCCATGGAATTCTCCAGGCCAGAATACTGGAGTGGGTAGCCATTCCCTTCTCCAGGGGAAATTCCCCACCCAGGGATCAAACCCAGGTCTCCCAAATTGCAGGCAGATTCTTTACCCGCTGAGATACAAGGGAAGCCCAAGAGCTCATAGACTCTAAAGTTCTGCTTCAAACACTAGCAGACATAAACATGGTAAAAGAAAAAGTTTTCTGGGAGGAGAATATCTGAAAGAGAAGGATTTTAGGTTCCTTTCACCTCAGAGGATGTGAGGTTTGGGCTGTCCAGCCAGGGAGTTCTTTTTTCATAGAGTTTGTTCACCTGTGGACTTTCCAGGGAGATGACTGTGTACAGAGGGCAGTTCTTGGCCATCATAAACACAATGATTTACTTAACTGCCCACAAGGAACTGAGGACAGTGCTTCTCTGTGGCACCAGTTTTTTTCTTTGTGTGTTGATTCTGTGACCTGAAATACCAGACAGTGTCTAATAAATATTTGATCAACGGAGAAGTGGACAGTGTGATTGGAGAGTCGTTTCTATTTCTCAGATAATCATCTGTGTTAGTTTGAAGCTCAATGTACTTTTCTCTAAGTCAAGGATAACATCTAATCCATGAACGTCACTGAGTTATTATTTGAAATTATCTGCCTCTCTAATTTATATTGTGCCATATTATGAGGGGGAAAATTTAAAACTGCAGAATGCCATGATAGTTTTTTTTTTTTTTAATAACAATGACCTGAAGTATTCCTTTGGTTAAGAATTCCACCTATAATGAGCATAAAGTGTAAAAATACTTAGATCTCAAAGATTCTACTGGTTGGTTTTTGTTTCCAAAGAACCAGGAGAATGAGAGTACATTAGAGGCATTCAAACAGAGTGGTATTGAAATGAGACAAGCCTGGCTTGGGGTCCTGATACAGGTTCTTCTTTGTTCTATTGTCTTTGATCAAATCAGGTAATTTCTCTGTGCCTCAATTTTGTTCATTGTAATGTCAGAGTAAGGCTAGCAGAGACTATATTCTAGTATTGCTTTGAAGATTAATAAGGAAAGGTACTTAAGTGCTTAGAACATGTCTAACCACTTGAATATATCAGTCACTGCTGTGGTTAGTCTTTGTATCAGTGGGATATACCTCTTGGAGGGCAAATCTGACATGGGTCCACAGATTTCCCTCCCACCTCTAAGCATGGTTATTCTGCCTAGTTAAAAAAGGTGTATTTTCAGTGCTTTTTCCAACATCAAGACGGAAACACATTAAGGTGGCCATAGTGCTGAAAAGTTGATCCAGTGAGAATTTTCCTGGCAAATGAGTTTCTTTGGGTGGTTGGTGAGTGCTCTGAGTGTCAAGCTAGTTGGCTGCCCTTGATAAACAAACTGATCTGTGAAAGGAGTGGATATTAATTTTGAGCATTTATTTCTACCATTGTCTTTATATACATTATTGTATTTAGTCATCAGAATATCACTGATGAAAGAGAAATTGGCTAGCGTGTGTATATCTGTGTGTTGTGACCAGGTGAATTGGAGAGTTTCACCCCAGTGGTTGAACTATGTCAACCTCCCAGTAAGAATCAGTTGAGGGTCTTCCCTGGTGGTTCAGTGGCTAAGACTCCTCTCTCCCAATGCAGAGAACCTGGGTTTGATCCCTGCTTGGGAAACTAGATCCCTCATGTACAACTAAGAGTTCACATGCCACAGCTAAGACCTGGTGCAGGCCAAATAAATAAAATTTTATTTAAAAAAGAATCAGTTGACTTCCCCCCAAATATTTATAGTCAACCCTCTATTTGGTACCCTTAGGAATAGAAGAGTGCTGTATCTCTACCTTCAAGGAAATTGCATTTCTGAATAGAAGGCACAATGAATACACACACAGTTATTGGTGATCAAATGTGATGATGTATACATAAATGGAAGAGATCAAGTGTTCCTAAAATCCAACTGTAGCCCCGTATACCTTCAAACCTCTTAGCAGATATGAAATTATATCAGTAGTTCCATGAATCTTTCTCAAGAACTTGTGTTTTGTGCTAGCTGTTATGAGGAACACAAAAACAGTATAAATTTCATTTGTTCCCCTTAGTGAGTGAAGTGGCTCAGTCGAGTTTGACTCTTTGCAACCCCAAGGACTGTAGCCTACCAGGGTCCTCTGTCCAGTGGGATTTTACAGGCAAGAATACTGGAGTGGGTTGCCATTTCCTTCTCCAGGAGATCTTCCCAACCTAGGGATCGAACCCAGGTCTCCCACATTATAGGCAGATGCTTTACCATCTGAGCCACCAGGGAAGTCCTCTATTTGAGAATATGAGGTTAACATCCAAGAATAGATACTATAAGCTGTGGTAATAGGAATATAACATTATTGGCCCAGCCAAGCAGCTTAGCGGGTGATGGATGCAGGGCTTCTTGGTCTTAGAGCAAGTCGTGTATGGAGCTGGTCTTAAGCTGGCATTGAAGGAGCAGTAGAATTGGGGCAGAAAGGAGGGAAGTGATTTGTATGCAGTGGTAAAGCTTTGGGTATGTTTTGGTTCTGTGTAGACTGATTCTACAAAAGTGGGATTCATTTGGGATGAATTGCATAACAACTAAAATTGGAGTGGATAGGTGACCAATGGCTTTAAATGACACAAATGAATATATTTTATTTTGTCATAGAAAATCATATTTAGAAGAGGATATTGTAAGATAGTGGGCTTTCCAGGTGGCTTAGTGGTAAAGAACCCACCTGCCAGTGCAGGAGACTTAAGAAAAGTGGGTTCGATCCCTGGGTTGAAAAGATCCCATGGAGGAGGGCATAGCAACCCACTCCAGAATTCTTCCCTGAAGAATCCCATGGACAGAGGAGCCTGGCCAGCTGCAGTCCCTAGAACTGCACAAAGTCAGACTTGACTGAAGCAACTGAACATACATGCACATGTTATTGTGGAATCTGCTAAAACTTGTAAGGGAGATAAGCGTGGTGATTGCATAGTCTGTCTGATTTGGGAATGGCAAGTTTTTATCAAGGTATACATTTAAACTGTGGACATCTTATGATATTCTATGTTGATTTACTGTAGGGAAATGGTTTAGGCTGCATCCACACATTTCCTTGAAGCTCCCGGGTCCATTATTCAGATGGATATCTTCAAACTATGTAGTCGCTCAAGAGCTTTGCTGATGTCTTGCTGCGTTTACTGGATAGTATGTGACCTGTTGCACATAAGGGACTCTTTGTGGGCAGGGATGTAACCCACAGCCTGTGCAGGCCATGAGCCTTGCCGTGGGCTGTCCGTGCAGCTTGGACAAAACACAGAGAAGTCAATTGGCTGCATGTTGGATTTGTGGGGCTCTAAAAGGCCAATTTGCTGGGATTAACAGAGGTCTGGCTTAATAAATGTGTCTGCTTGCCTAATAGATTTAGTAAATGAACCTTAAAATACTTGATTTAATTTAGTGTTGTGCGCTAGACATGGGTGGCCAGTGAAGAACTCAAGAATTCCGTGGAGTGTTCCAGCTTTGCAAGGGAGGTGAAATCAGCCATGATGCCATAATAGCTGATGAAAAACAAAAGCAATTTGAAAAACAAAATTAGCTTCTGCTATCTCTCTAGCGTGGAAGCCTGTGGTCTGCTACCCTGGAGGCCAAGTGTGCTCATTTAACACAGTTTTCTGTGGCTCAGAGCCCTGACTGACTGGTGGGATGGCATGCTCCCTCCCACCTCAGCTGGCATTTCCTTGCTTGGTTCCTGGATCTGCTAGGAAAGCAGCCAGAGGAGAGAAAGTCAGATCTGCTGGAACGAGAGGAATCCCTCTCCTTTCAGGTTGCCCAGCCCAGTCACCTAAAAGTCTAAGACAAGAATAGTGTGCAGAGAAAGAAGAGTGGGGACCACATAGACCCCTGAGTGCTGAGGATGATGTGGGATAGTGCAGATTCCTAGGGGGAAAAAAAAAAAGTGAAAGTAGCTCAGTCATGTCTGACCCTTTGTGACCCCATAGACTGTACAGTCCGTGGGCTTCTCCAGGCCAGAATACTGGAGTGGGTAGCCAGATTCCTTGAAGAGACTACCATTAGGGGATAAAGGATCCTGATGGTGAGAGGTGGGAAGAGATCAGAGATAGCTGGGGGCAGTAACCAAAACAGAAGGGTAATGTGATATAGTTATGGTCAGAGAGAGCAATTTAAGGAAGCAAGAAAAACCAAAAACACATCAGTTACTCCTTTGCTGTTTTGTTTCTTTCCCAACATTTTATTATTAAAAACTTCAAACACAAAGTAAAAGTACATATATAAAGTAGGTATATATCCATATACCTACCACCTATAATCTATCATTGGAGGAGGGCATGGCAACCCACTCCAGTATTCTTGCCTGTACAATCCCATGGACAAAGTACACATAATCTATCATTAACATCTACTCTGCTTGTTTTATGTCTATTTATCTGTCCATCCAAAGCCATCAACTGATCTTAATTTTTTAAAATTCATTTCAGAATAAATTTCAGACACTTGTATGCTTTATCCTAAATGCTTCAGGCTATGAATCATTGGTAGAGTTCTTTACTTTTTTACACTTTTTCCTCCATGGAGGTATGGAATGTATCAATCATGAAATGGATAGATCTGAAGTCTGTACATCCTGAGTTCTGAGACATACACATACCTATAACCCAAACTCTTATCAAGATATATATTATTAGCATTGCTTCCAAAAGTTCTCCATACCCCTTCTCAGTAAATTCTCACCCCAAACCCCAGAACCAACCACTATTTTTTCCCATCATGTATTAGATCTATCTTTTCTATTAATAGAACTTCATATTCATACCATATGAATTATTTTATATAAAGTTTCTTTAATTTCTTATGGTTTTGAGACTCATCCATACTCTTATGTATATCAATATTTGCTTTTTTATTTTTTTGAATGCATGAACTTTGGCTTGTTTATTCATTTTCCTATTGATAAACTCTTCTAGGTTCGTTTCAGTTTTTGACTACTATGAATGTAACTGCTATGAGCATTTTCTTCTGTTTGTGGATACACGTTTTCTTTTATCTTGACTAAATTTCCCAGACTGCAATTGCTAAGCTATAAATATAAAATAGCATAATTATCTTGGAAAAATTATTACAACTTCTTATAAAAGTGAACTTTTCCCTACATAGTTGCACCATTGTACATCCCATCAAAAATGTATGAGAGTTCTAGTTGCTCCACATCCTCAACAATATTTGTTATTAATTTTAAAGAAATTTTTGTCATTCTGTTGGGTATACAGATGTATTTCATTTTCCTTCCAAAGAATATGACTAAGGTAATAAAACAGTTGAAGGCATTCTGACAGACAAGCCCTAATGGGTTGACTAGTAGGAACTAGAAAATTAGCCAAAAGCCGTTCATTAATTCTGTGTGTTCTTATTGCTGAGTAAGTCCTTACAACTTTAAGCTAAGGCCCACAGTAGGGACAGACTTTTCCCAAGGCCATTCATTAAAATAGTAACAGAGCCAGAGTTTCTTCATTTTTATTTTTTTATTATTATTTATTTATTATTTTACTTTACAATATTGTATTGGTTTTGCCATACATCAACATGAATCCGCTACAGGTATACACGTGTTCCCCATCCTGAACCCCCTCCCTCCTCCCTCCCCATACCATCCCTCTGGGTCATCTTAGTGTACCAGCCCCAAGCATCCTGTATCACGCATCAAGCCTGGACTGGTGATTCGTTTCATATATGATATTATACATGTTTCAATGCCATTCTCCCAAATCATCCCACCCTCTCCCTCTCCCACAGAGTCCAAAAGACTGTTCTCTGTTACACCAACGATGGCAACTCAGTGGCATACAGTTTTCTTTTATTCCATGTCTATGGCCAATATTGCCGTGTTAAGCCTGACTTGACTTCTCAACACAGGGCACTAAACAGACCACCACTGGTCTGTTGGAGTTGATGTCCATCACAGAACCTACATGTACCTCATTCGTAGTTTAATTAGTGAGTTCACATCCTTGTGCATAGCATCACAGAACCATAAGTATGAGGAAGCATGCTTGGACTCTGGGCTTACCCTTAGTTAATAAAAAAGAGTATAACTCTTCCCACACTCACTTCCTTCTTTCATTTAGCAAACAGAGAAGAAAGGGTGTCAGCAAGCTTAGGGCAATGTCTAATCCTGTCCGACTCCAGCCATCAGCTTGGTCATAAAATAGAGCAATAGAATTTTAAAGCCAAGAAATCAGATTATTGTTTCAGAGGCCCAGGTGAAAATTCTGAGCTAGAAAGGGATTTCAGTTTTGCAGAAGGGACACTGTAGTCTGAATGCTGCATCTGTGAGTCTCTGCAGCATCTTGGTGCGCAGATGTGCTGTGTGAACACTGGCTGATATCCACACTCTTAAAAGGCAAGTCTATGCATCCTCACAACTGGTGGCATCACTGCTCTATCCTATTGTCATCCTAACCCATAGAGACGAGATGGGGTCTGCTCATCTGCACTTGTGCCATCTATTCATAAGCTGCCTTAGAAAAGACTCATTGGAAAAGACTTTGATGCTGGGAGGGATTGGGGGCAGGAGAAGAAGGGGACGACTGAGGATGAGATGGCTGGATGGCATCACTGACTCGATGGACGCGAGTCTGAGTGAACTCCAGGAGATGGTGATGGACAGGGAGGCCTGGCGTGCTGCGATTCGTGGGGTTGCAAAGAATGGGACATGACTGAGCGACTGAACTGAACTGAACTGAGAGTGCCTTACCTTGCAAACACCAGATAGCTTGAGAGGACATGGGCCTCAAGATAACCACTGAATAATGACACTTTAATCTCAGAATCTGCATTCTCTTCTCTCCAATAAGCCCTTGATTCTACTGAGATCCTAATTTCTAAGGGAAAGCATGTGCTTATTATCTTTCTCTCTTTATCTTTGGCAAGTCCCTATCTGTTATGATCAGGGAAAGAAAACAGGAAAAGAAAAAAGATTAAAAAGTGAGCACAGATATTCATGTTTATCTGTTTCCCAACTTATTTAAATTGTTAGAAATGCCTTGCAATGGAACACACAGATATAATAAAACAAAATGTCAATAATATGACTGTATATACAACTTATGTATGGATTCTGCTAGATGTAAGACAACATGCCAAAGGCAGGTAGGTGATTCAGAAATAAATAAAATATGGTCACTTCTTTTGAAAAATCTTGCAGCCCAGTGGAATACATGATGAAAATATAAATCACACAAAATATTAGAGGAAAAGAGAAAATGATCACCTATTCCCAGAGTCACTAGGAATAGATTACATAAGGTGCTTCTGCTTTGCCCCAGGAGAAGTAACAGAATGATGGACAAAATTTATGGTGCCCAGTCTTATCTTCATCTCTTAGAATTAGCATTTTACAGTGCACTTCAAGTATATTAATATGCTTCCTGGATACTAGCTATATAATTTAGAAAGCTGTGCAGGTTTTTTTTTTCCTTCTTCAAGTTAGGATCCCTTGGGGATATGCAAATGCTATGCAGATTGGTGACAGTCTGAGATTTACAGGAAAGGAGGGAGTCTGATATTCCCATAAAGGACTAAATAAGTGTTTTGGCTTCTCTCTTTTAGCCCCTCATCACCTTGGACAGCAGCATTTCCTTCACATTCCTAGCAGAGGGGACTAATACCATCACTGTTCAGGTGGCCGCTGGGAATGCCCTCATCCAAGACACAAAAGATATTGCTGTTCATGGTAAGCCCTATGATGCCCTTTTCTGTCCAGTGCTCCCCTCCAGCCACCCGAGTGGCATTCACTGACTGCTTTGGAAGTTGCCCAGGCCATGGGAAAATTATGTAGGTCCACAAAAGGTACCTAAAGGTACTTCTTTACTTGTCCTTGAATAGATACTGGGATTGTTAGAGAAGTAGGTACAGATACACATTGTTTGTCTTCCTGGATATGTCTGTATCACAACCTGATGGTCTCATTAGACAGGGATAAATCATAAGTTGAAGAGATGGTGAGCTTAAAAGACTATCATCGAAGCATCTTGATCTGTGGAACAGCCAAGGAATCTATAACACACATGTAGCATCCATTCTTTGTGACGTGCGAATCAGTGATTTCAAAAGCTGGAGGAGTTACAGGACCTGCTCTTGAGGAGCTCATAGCTTAGGTACTGAGATGAACTGTACATAACCGATGTGTTTTGTTTGTTGCTGGAGACTAACATCTTTCACTGCAAAGGATAAGAATAAGGCTGAGAATATAAGGATAAAACAAGGCAGGAGAGTGGTGAACAGAATCACCATTCTGTTCTCAATCCTGGAGGACCATTCTTAATTATTAAGTTAATTGTCAATCAAACTGTGCTTCTACCACCATTCAGTGAACCTCCCTTAGACCCTAAAAACAGCCATTATAGGAAAACAAAAAAAAAGCCTAGAAGAAAACCCTAGAAAACAGGATTTTCTGGAAAGTTATACTAAGGTATGTGATCCTTTGACTCCGTTTATATCTTCCACTTCACCCCAGATGAGTGCCTTTTCCTACAGCTCTGCAAACTTAAGCTTCAGGCTCTCTTATTGGGCACCTGGAAGACTTAAAACATTTTTATTGGAGTGCAACTGGGAGTTTGGGGTTTGTAGATGTAAACTATTACATTTTGAAGAGATAGACAATAAGGTCCTACTGTATAGCATAGGGACCTATATCCAGTCTCCTAGGATAAACCATAATGGAAAAGAATATAAAAAAGAATGTATATATGTATAAAACTGGGTCACTTTGCCGTATAGCATAAATGAGCACAACATTGTAAATCAACCATACTTCAACTGAAAAATTAAAGTACGGAGAAGTACACAGATCGTGTTTCAGCTTCATGAATTGCCACAAAGTGGACAGACCTGCGTATCTACCAATCAGATCAAGAAACCAAATGTTACCCACACCTAGACACAGCATTTTGACCTATTTTCTAACCCCTGAGGCAGTTTCTAGCAGTATTGATGGAACAGAGGGAAACACAAGAAAAAGCTCCATTCTAATCCAGCTCAATTTATTAATGCTTAATTGTTGCCTCTGCATGACACTACCTGCAGCAGCAAAAGTCTCCTTTTCCTCGAGTTTCATAATTATCTTGCATTCTGGATGTTTATTTACAAGAAGAAATTCTTAAGATTAAAAAAAAAAGTGGTAGGAGCACAAACCTACTTCTAGTAGGTGACTTCCAGTCACCAATTCCCACTTCATTTAGAAACCAAGAGACAGGCTGAAAAGACAGAATTAGAGATGAGGCCACATGGAAGCCCTTTTCCTAAAGCACAAAGATGGTGCGCTCTCTCAGCCTCACTCACACATGCTCTCTCCTTGCAGAATACTTCCAGTCCCAGCTCTTATCTTTCTCTCCTAATCTGGATTACCACAATCCTGACATTCCAGAGTGGAGGCAAGATATTGCCAATGTGATCAAGCGGGCTCTGGTGAAAGTAAGTTGACTTTATCTTAAATCTTTTGCTTAAATCTTCATGAATAAAGAACCAGATAGTGTGGTTCCAGAGGCATTTTCATGGATTCAGACCACCATTCTACAGTTAAATAAAGATTATTGCTCTGTAAAAAGAGAGAGAAGGGTAGAAGAAATGAAGGATGGAAAAGAAAGATGGAGAGATTCAGAGGAGAGAGATAGAGACAGAGAATCAGTCCCATGTTTGAGGATGAGAAATTGGCACCATCTTTCTCCTACATTTTTCTAAGACAGGAGATTGACCCCTTTAATAAAATGGTTGATGGACCACTGCTTAAGTATATACTAATGTCATTCCACTCGTTTGGCCCATGAAAGTTTAGAGAGTTTTTTTGTTTGTTTGTTGTTTTTGTTGTTTTTTAAAATTAATTTGTTTTTTTAATTGAAGGATAATTGCTTTACAGACTTTTGTTGTTTTCTGTCAAACCTCAATATGAATCAGCCGTAGGTATACATATATCCCCTCCCTTTTGTTGTTGTTTTTAAACCAGACAGACTTCAAGATTTCCATTGACCATATGTCGCAGTCAGAAGGTGACAAGCTAGGAATTAGAGCATGCCAGCAGACTCTAGGGTGATAGTTAGCACCAAGCCTGGCATACTGCAGTCTGTGGGGTCACAGAGTCAGACATGACTTGGCAACTGAACAACAGCATATTTTCCTTAGAGCAAGTTGAAATGGTTTTGTTAACCATTTGCTCAGACCTAGGTGCTAGAATATAATGATGGATAAAACATGGTCAATTCAAATTTAAGTCTAATGGGCAGCTAGGTCTATGAGAGAGACATGGCCAGCATTTCAAAGGAGCATGGAGAAAAGTGCAATTCACTCTACCCAGAAAAGTTCAGGCTTGACACGTATTCATGATTCAGTAAATACTTGTGAACTAGTAGAATAGTCTTTGGAGGGAATACTTGAACTCTGTTTTAAAGGATAAATGGTAGTTAACAGAGAGAGGATGATGTCTCTCGGTACAATGAGAGCATGTGCAAAGCCATGGTCTATGGTAAGTACAGCATATTTGATAAATGGCAGTTTATTTTAGCCAATCTATAAGTTATAAGGGCAGGTGTGACTGATGTTATGCTGGGATGGATTGATCATTTTGTGAAAGGTCTGAGCAGCTAAAGGGGGTTTTGACATATATCCTATTGGTTCTGGGAAGTGTGAAATGTGTTCTTTCTTTATTATTTAGGTAAAAAAAAAATACTTTATTTATTTATTTTGCTAACAAAGCAAGAGATTTTATTGGGAAGTGGTGCCTGGGTGGAGAGCACTAGGGTAAGGAACTCAGGAGAACTGCTCTGCCACATGGCTCGCAGTCTCAGATTTTATCGTGATGGGATTAGTGGCTTTATATTTCAGACACCCAATCTTGTGGTAATACAGAGGATGGTCTCTAGAGGTGGGAATTGAATAGGGTAGGGGATGATTTCACAGGAGATGACCTGTTAAAAGAATACTGCACTTGTCTAAACCAGATGTAATAATAATATCCTGAAAAGGAAAGATCCGAAGGCTAATTTAACCTGTTGAGAAATAGAACTGTTGACTAATAAAGTGTAGTGTGAATGAGAGGGAAGGAGAAGCTTTCTGATTACAAGAGTAGGAAGGAGAGGATTTTCCTTGCCATTGATCAAGATGGCAACTGTGTAGGAGAAACATACTTGGGGAGCAATGATGATTTGGTCTTGTATATGAGTTTGGAGTATCTGAGAAACAACCAGGTAAAGATAACCAAGAGAGTTAAAGATACGATTGGAGATCAAGTGAGGTTTCTGTAGGAGGTAATGAGGCTGGAACTGAGGCCATGGAGGTCTTTAAGTCTGCCCCCACCCCCAGCCACCCTGAGAGGGAGAGGGGGCAGGGCAGAGATGGATACTGACGCTCTCCAAAGTAAAGGAGAAAGATCCAGGGAAGGACACAGGAAAGAAACTGCCAGAGAGGAAAAACAGAGAAAAGATAATAATATAAGAGCATTCCTGTGAGGAGCTGTCTGTAAGAACCATACTTCATATCTGTTTACAAAAACTTGTTCGAAGAGAAGAATGAAAATGAAATTGATCTTGTAAGCCTTTGACTATGAGACATCTAGGATTGTGCTGGATTTGTGTGATTGGAGTTAGGTCCTTCCACAGTCCCTAACTGAGAGATGCACCCTGCGACCACTCTTCCCTGGGACACGGGGTCACACCTGCCAGGACACTCCTGGGTTTATCCCATTTTCTCCATTGGGTGACTATCTGACCTCAGTCTGTTCTCTGAGAATTACTTCCCCTGCCTAATTAGAATAAATCCATCTTGCCTCCCAGTAGGGAACTGAGGCATCTGGCAAAACCTCCTCGAACTCCCTGGAGATGCCTCCCCACGTTGGGGAGCTTTGCAGGCTTCTGACTGCCACTCACTAGTTCTCTGCAGGTTGGCACTCTCTTTCCTTCATCACATCCTTGAGAGTTAACACCAGTCTCTAGTTCCAAATACGAATCGGAGCTGAGCTACTGGGAGACAGCCCCTCCATTCATATTCAGTCCAGTGTCTATTTATTCTTTCTTCACTATCAGGCATCATTTGGAACACTGAGGTAGCCATAGAGACCATCCCCCCTCCTCCAAGTATCTGGGCAGACATACAATTAGAGAAAAGACTGTAGCAGACAGGCATACCTTACTGTGGGCATGATCTTAATTCCTTTCGTGGAAATCTGAAGTGCTGGGAGCAAGAGGCTGACTTGGAACAGGTCATTGAAGGTGAGATAGTCAGGGGAGACTTCTAGGAGGAGATGGGAATTTCTAAATCAAAAACTGTATTTATATATGTGTATATCATATTTGAATTGACAAAAGATTAGTTCTGGATAAAAGACTTTCAGGAGGCACATAGGAAAGAACAGGACTACTCTTTACAGGGAAGAATTCAGAGTTTTATTTTCCTGAGGATTTTACCTTCAGATGGAAGCTTACATTTAGTTTTTATCAAAAAGCAATCTAATCCTTTTAATAAACCCTCAGGAATAGAAAAATTCATTTAAAATTTCAGCATCTTAATTCAACTTTTAGGGTCTTGTTTTATTTGTCATGTGTATACGTTTTTATTTTTATAGAGCTGTAGCCAAGGAAATGTAAAGAACTAGATCAGAATACAGCTCTCATTAAGCGTTTTCCCATGTTGTCTCACTGTGCTAATTATCATCTATATGGTAGCATAACCATTATTTACTTAACTTTTTTGAATATTTAACATTTTCCCATTTATTTGATATTATCAGTAATGTCATGAGTGTTTCTTCCTCCAAATGGCCTTTCCTATATTTTGGATTATTTCTTTAGGACAAACACTCCAAGTTACAGTTTCTGAATGAAGTCTGAATATGTTTATGACTTTACAGTAAGCCTTTTGAAAAATAAATTGGCAACATGTATCAATGTTTAGTGCTGCCAGCAACAGTTGAGGAAACCTCTTAATTGAAGCTGCACCAGTATTAGCTATTTTAACTTAATAAAAAAATCCTGCTTTAGTAAGTGAAAACAAGAACTGCTTTGCTCTTTTTTTAATTTGCATTTTCCCATGTTTGTTTATAACTTCTTATTCTTCATTTGCAGACAGTCTGTTCAGGTTTTAGCCAGAAGCTCTAGTCTTTTTGGTGTAGAAAAATGGAAAATATGGGAGGAGCTTTTGCCAATGTTGCCAGCAAACAATATTTTGCAGATCATTCATAGTAGTATTTTAGTTTCATGAAAGATGTATGTAAGAGCACAGGAGGTAGAGAAACTAATTCTCTGCTTAGCAGTTATAGAGAAAGCAAAAGGAAAGCCTGAATGTATATTGGAAACTGTGCCTTAAATGCTGTATTAAAAATGCATAGTCAATATCCTTGTTACTGATTTGGGGAAGGCTGGATCCTTCAGGACACCACTCTTCAGTCAAAACGTCTTTGCAGGTAACCAGTGTCCCGGAAGACCAGATCCTAGTTGCCGTGTTCCCTGGCCTCCCCACTTCTGCAGAGCTCTTCATCCTTCCCCCCAAGAACTTGACGGAGAGGAGGAAAGGCAATGAAGGGGACCTGGAACAAGTAAGTGAAAGAAAACTTGGCTAGGACACTCTCCTGCACCACCCTCTAAGGGAACACAAAGTATTTCTAGCCCAAAAGGTAGATTGAACCCTTTCCTATTTGTCCACCAACCTGTCACTCATTGTCTGGCATCAGGGCTTTGGAAAGCAATCAGCTTTACCCAGAATAAACACAAATGCACAAACACTGGAGCATTTAGCCACACAGGAAAGTAAAGCATTCCTGAAATCATTCATTCCAACAGTTGCCATTCTTGCAACTTGCTCATGTCTCCCAGCTAATGAGTTGTCCTGGCGAAAAGAGATGGGGATGGGGTGGGGGATGAAGAGAAGAATTTGAGTTTCCCTGTCTATTTCTCAAAAATGTGCTTCCTGTCTTGAAAGATCCTGGTCAACAGAAGTTCTGCTTCTAGGAAGAAAATGAACTGCTTTTAAACGTGTGTCTTTGGAGAGAGATGGATTGCCTCATCTTGCTTTGACTAAGGAAGCAGCATTCCCCAAAGGGATCATGATTTACTGTCTTTTTCAAATGGCATATAGCTCTTATGATCTGCATAGCTGCCTGGAAGTGAAAGTGGCTCCCTCTCTTTCTCCCTGCTCTTGCTGGGGTCTTACTTGACTGGCCTTTGCTTTACCTTCCCATGCCTTCCTGTGATGAGTTAGAAATAGAAATAAGTGAGAAAGAAGCTGCTGAAAAACAGCAGGAATCAAGCACATTTGCTCCCTTTCAAATTAATTAGTATACAGACATCTTCCAAGTCCCTCTGCCACTCACCTGGCTGTCACCCCATCCCACGTTGCACACAGGCCACCAGGGCTGCACGGATGCCATCATGGTCAGTTTCTCTGGAAATGAAGTAGATCCTTGCATTACAGGGCTGCATATTGAAATCGGCCAGATATAAATTCAGCTTCTCAATGCATACATCCCTTTTACAAGACCTCTTTATTCTGAAATAGCAAGTGGCATGTGTGAGCTATATTTGGAAGCTACACTATCCATCCATTTAGATAAATAGGTAATTATGGTGATGAATAGCGGCTGTGATATTAAGGCACGGACAGCGAGATAAGAGTTGGGACAACAGCCTCAGTCTGCCTCAGCTTTCATGTGGGAATTACACAGTGATTAAATCGATGTTATGTGTTCTGAGGCTTGCTGGGGAGAAGTAAAGAGGAAAAATTATCCCATAAAAAGGAGGCAGCTTCTGCTTTGATGTTTGCCTCCCATAGTCTCTAAAAGAGAAACAGCAGAGGAGTGGGCTGTGGCGTGCACGCCTGCTTTAATCCTGGCGGGGGCCTCTATCCTGGGTGTGTTGCTTGTTCACATTAAAGAACTAATGGTGGGTTGACTTTCTTTCACTGGGACCCACAATACGTCTCTCTATGGAGAGTCATACAGGCTTGGATGGAAAGACACTGAACTAGGAGTTGAATGAAGCATCCATGTCTGTTGCCAACTCAAATTCCCTAGGTGACTGTGGACACACCTCTGTCTCACTCTCCTTTCCAGTAATAGCAAAAAATACCAACTTGTCCTTGGCTTCACAGGGCTCTAGGGGCTGGGAGAACCAAATGGATAAAAATGTTCCAATATGCTGTCCTCTCTTTGAATAGGTTATTTTTTTTTTTTTTTTGCCTGAAACCTGGTTTCTTTCTCCATGAGGGGGCACCATCACATGACATTACTTCCCATGCAGCTTCTCTCTCTCTTTTTTTCCCTCCAGATTGTAGAGACTCTGTTTAATGCTCTAAACCAAAACTTGGTCCAGTTTGAGCTGAAGCCAGGGGTTCAAGTCATTGTGTATGTCACACAGCTGACCTTAGGTAAGTGCCTGAAGGCATATGGGGTGGGGAGATGGATATGGTGATCTGATATCCTGAAGATAAAACGGAGGAGATGGTTACCAAACACCTTCGGGTAAATGCTCATAAATGGCTTTGTGTAGTGATGGCAAGGAAAGATTAATTACATCTTTCTTGAGGCCTCCTGTTAGGGTGGCAAGAAGACATCTTTAGAAGTGGCTTTGCTATTGAATTCCTGGATGAACTTCAGGAAAATCTACAATTTCTTTGGGCCTTGACTTTATTATGTTTCTTATGTATAACAGTTTAGTTCTCAATCTCCCTTAATTTATACAGTTATCTGATTCAAGTCTTGATTGGGAGACCAGATCAAATAACTTTAAAACTCCTTCAATTTATTACGTTTAAATCTAAGTGAAAAGAGGGACTAGCTCTGGGTGGTTGATTCATGAAAGAAATTCTAAAAAGGCATGGCCCATTGGACACCCACCTTTGGCTCTCTGGAAAAGCCTATTTGCTAACTGTTTCTAATTAATGAAAGCTTTTCAGATGTAGAGGTTCCACATGTGCCCATCCAGCCATGTTTTACCAGAATTGACTAGAGGAAGAAATGGAAACACTCTGTTACCTATAATCACATTGACAAGCACTCAGGTGTCTAAGAAAAGGAGCATTCATACCCTATTCCTGCTCCCCTTAGCTGAGTACAATTTGCAGCAGGAACAGCAGGTTTCCCCAGGCAGAGCGGGGACTTTACTTTCCCTAAGAAGCTGTGATCAGGGTACCATCCTCATTGAAGCCAAGCTTCCTCTGCCCAGACAGCATGCAGGGCAATCGGAGGCTGTATATAAGGTTGGAGACCAGCTGGCCTCATTCTCCAGTGGATTCTCCCCCCAGCTAATAGCTTCTGAATGAGCAAGTCTGTTCTTTCCTCCTAGCTCCGCTGGTGGACTCTAGTGCGGGGCACAGCAGCTCAGCCGTGCTTATGCTCTTGTCAGTAGTGTTTGTCGGCCTGGCTGTGTTTTTGATCTACAAGTTTAAAAGGTATGTGCTTCCGTCACTCAATTTTAGGCATGGGGCTAGGTTCCCGGGGGGCTGACTCTTCCTGTAACTTACATTGCTAAACTCATCCCAAATATGTGATATTAACTTTCCCTGAAGCTGTATTTGGCCTTGCGGAAGAACAGGAAATGTTTTAGGGTCAGAGAGTAAATGGACTTAATATGAATCTCTCCAGTTTATAATTATGTTGAATTGGGAAAATGAAGTGGCTTAGATGGTAAAGACTCCGCCTGCAGTGGGGGAGACCTGGATTTGATCCCTGGGTCAGAAAGATACCTTGGAGAAGGGAATGGCAACCCACTTCAGTATTTTTGCCTGGAGAATTCCATGGACAGAGGAGCCTTGCAGGCATCGTCCGTGGGATCACAAACAGCTGGACATGACTGAGTGACTAACACGACACTTGGAGAGTGAGGGGGAGCCTGTGAAGTCAGTTTCTTTTCTTGAAGAGAACTTTGAGGGGTTTTCAGACCTCATTTAAGTTTCTATAGTAGGGTCTCAAATATTTAGGAGATCTTTTTCTGCAGCTTACCACTCATCTAAGGTGACTAAGTAGAGAAATGCCTGTGTGTGTGCTCAGTCGTATTGGACTCTTTGCTACCCCAAGGACTGTAACCTGCCAGGCTCCTCTATCCATGGAATTTTCCAGGCAAGAATATTGGAGTGGGTTGTATTTTCTCAGTTCAGTTGAGTTCAGTCGCTCAGTCATGTCCAACTCTTTGCAACCCCTTGAACTTGAGCAGGACAGGCCTCCCTGTCCATCACCAACTCCCGGAGCTTACTCAAACGCATGTCCATTGAGTCAGTGATGCCATCCAACCATCTCATCCTCTGTCGTCCCCTTCTCTTCCTGCCCTCAATCTTTTCCAGCATCAGGGTATTTTCAAACGAGTCAGCTCTTTACATCAGGCGGCCAAAGTATTGAGTTTCAGCTTCAACATCAGTCCTTCCAATGAATATTTAGGACTGATTTCCTTTAGGGTGGACTGGTTGGATCTCCTTGCAGTCCAAGGGACTCTCAAGAGTCTTCTCCAACACCATAGTTCAAAAGTATCAATTCTTCATTGCTCAGCTTTCTTTATAGTCCAACTCTCACATCCATACATGACCACTGGGAAAACCATAGCTTTGACTAGATGGACCTTTGTTGGTAAAGTAATATCTCTGCCTTTTAATATGCTGTCTAGGTTAGTCATAACTTTTCTTCCAAGGAGCAAGTGTGTTTTAATTTCATGGCTGCAGTCACCATCTGCAGTGATTTTGGAGCCCAAAAAAATAAAGTCTGACACTGTTTCCACTGTTTCCCCATCTATTTGCCATGAAGTGATGGGACCCGATGCCATGATCTTAGATTTCTGAATGTTGAGCTTTAAGCCAACTTTTTCGCTCTCCTCTTTCACTTTCATCAAGAGGCTTTTTAGTTCCTCTTCACTTTCTGCCATAAGGGTGGTGTCATCTGCATATCTGAGGTTACTGATATTTCTCCCGGAAATCTTGATTCCAGCTTGTGTTTCTTCCAGCCCAGCGTTTCTCATGATGTACTCTGCATATAAGTTAAATAAGCAGGGTGACGATATACAGCCTTAACGTACTCCTTTTCCTATTTGGAACCAGTCTGTTGTTCTATGTCCAGTTATAACTGTTGCTTCCTGACCTGCCTACAGATTTCTCAAGAGCCAGGTCAAGTGGTCTGGTATCCCCATCTCTTGAAGAATTTTCCACAGTTTATTGTGATCCACACAGTCAAGGCTTTGATGTAGTCAATAAAGCAGATATAGATGTTTTTTTTGGAACTCTCTTGCTTTTTCGATGATCCAACAGATATTGGCAATTTGATCTCTGGTTCCTCTGCCCTTTCTAAATCCAGCTTGAACATCTGGAAGTTCACAGTCCATGTATTCTTGAAGCCTGGCTTGGAGAATTTTGAGCATTACTTTACTAGCCTGTGAGATGAGTGCAATTGTGGGGTAGTCTGAACATTCTTTGGCATTCCCTTTCTTTGGGATTGGAATAAAAACTGACCTTTTCCAGTCCTGTGGCCACTGCTGAGTTTTCCAAATTTGCTGGCATATTGAGTGCAGCACTTGCACAGCATCATCTTTCAGGATTTGAAATAGCTCAACTGGAATTCCTCCACTAGCTTTGTTTGTAGTGATGCTTTCTAAGGCACACTTGACTTCACATTCCAGGATGTCTGGCTCTAGGTGAGTGATCACACCATTGTGATTATCTGGGTTGTGAAGATCTTTTTTGTACAGTTCTTCTGTGTATTCTTGCCACCTCTTCTTAATATCTTCTGCTTCTGTTAGGTCCATACCATTTCTGTCCTTTATCAAGCCCATCTTTGCATGAAATGTTCCCTTGCTATCTCTACTTTTCTTGAAGAGATCTCTAGTCTTTCCCATTCTGTTGTTTTCTTCTGTTTCTTTGCACTGATCACTGAGGAAGGCTTTCTTATCTCTCCTTGATATTCTTTGGAACTCTGCATTCAATGTGCATATCTTTCCTTTTCTTCTTTGCTTTTCGCTTCTCTTCTTTTCACTGATATTTATAAGGTCTCCTCAGACAGCCATATTGCTTTTTTGCATTTCTTTTTCTTGGGGATGGTCTTGCTTCTCATCTTCTGTACAGTGTCATTAACCTCCATCCATACTCCAGGGCATCTTCCTGGCCCAGGGATCGAACCCATGTTTTTTTGCATCTGCTGCAATGGCAGGTGGATTCTTTACCACTGCCCCACTTCAGATGTTAAATAGAGAAAATATAGCTGAAATCTGGTTACACACATACACATACATACTTGTATGGTGGTTGTTATCCAGTATCTCTGTATAAATTTGCATGCAGAAGTATACATTTTTTAATCCTCCTCCCTATTTTTCCGATTTCTAAAGGTAAATAGATCAGAAAAACCAAACCCCACATGTATTCAAAATTTATTTTTGAAGACCAGAGGAGGGGTGATATAATAGGATACTCATTAAAAATGTGAAATTGAAATCAATAATTTTCTGTACCATTATTTACATAATGTAATGCATCTACAAAGCATATACTGGTTAAGAGCGTAACTCAAAATCAGACAGACTCAGTTTGATTTTAGCGCTTGCAGCCTTAGGCAGTTGAATCTGCCTCTCTAACTAAGCTTTCATTTCCTTGTGTGTAAAATGGAAAAGCAATAATACTTTATAGGTTTGCTACATGTTTTCAAGGCAAAAATATCTACATCTAGTACATAATATTTTCTAGATTTCATGATTTTTCATGAAAATGTTCAAATTTCATGATTTTTTTTTAAAAATCCTGAAAGCTAAGCTATTTTGAATAACAGCGTGCCTCCAGAAGGTGACTCTATGTCACAAAATGGCACATAGTAGGCTCATATGTTATCAGTGGCATAGAAAGGTGCGTCATAGGACGTCTGTGTAAAGTAAAAGTATCATTATTTATTGTCAGATGAATTTTGAAAGTACAGCTTTGGAATATTTCTAAACTCTGAAGGTAATGCTTTTGGATTTTGGAAGAGATCAGTGGTAAACATGCTTCACTCTACCTTCCCTTCCCCCAGCCCCTGTCAGCTCCCTGCTAGTGGATTTCTCAGGCTTAAAAAAAGAAAAGTTTTACTCAGTGTACATCTAAGCACTGGCCAAACAGCAGGAATCCTTCAACACTCTCCACTAGAAGGACAAAATGGGGTTTGCCGTCCTTCTCAGTGTATAGACTAATGCTTGAGTTCATGCCCCCTTGGATCATGATGTGTCAACACACCTACCACGTTCCATTTGAAGAGGGGAAAATCCTTCATATCCAATTAGCAAAGATTCAACATATTAATAGAGATGGCCTGGTCAGAGCAATACCTGTTTATGGAGATGCTTCAGTTACATACAAAGCACAGTTTCATTCATTCAAGGATTTGGTTTGGGGGATGCCTGGTGGTTGCTGAGGTTTGAAGATCAGCTAAACCAAATTTATCACCTTCTGGCTCCTATAACTCCACGTTTGCTGAGAACAGGGGCCAGTAGAAGTCCTGCAAAGAGGTATTTGTGTCAGGTGTCTCTAAATTAAGGCAGAGGTATCCTGTGACTTAAAAAAACTTTCTCTTGTCTTGTGAGTGAAGTGAAGTCGCTCAGTCATGTCCGACTCTTGGCGACCCCATGGACTGTAGCCCACCAGGCTCCTCCATCCATGGGATTTTCCAGGCAAGAGTACTGGAGTGGGGTGCCATTTCCTTCTCCAGAGGATCTTCCCGACCCAGGAATCACACCTGGGTCTCCCGCATTATAGGCAGAGGCTTTACCGTCTGAGCCACCAGATGGCCAACTTAGTAATGTAGCTCTCTCTTAATGTGCAGACTTTAATACTTGAATCTATGCCAGGTAATAGTGTTTCTGAATTCTGTAGAATAATTAAATACCAGCCAACCCTTTCTTAAGTACCAGTCAACCCTTTCTATGTCCCTGACAGTGAACTAGGATACAGGAAACAAATACTAGTTAAAATGGATAAACAATATGAGTCAGTTAAGAGTAACCAAACATCAGTTGACTTTTCTTTTCTGGTCGCTTTTTCTGGAAGCTTTACTTCCAGTGCCCAAGCCTGTTGGCTGAGGTCCTGTTGGATCTCCCTTTATTTCTTTGTTCTCCTTTCCCTCTCACTACCTACCTGGAACTCCGGTGATGGCTATATGGAGGGTACCTGGCCTGCCAGCAAGTAAAGATCAGGTTCTTATCCATGGTTCCCAGAGTCTCCTTTGTTTCTTTCATTTCTGTCCAATAGAACTTTCTGCAATGATGAAAATTCTTCACGATCTCTACTGCCCAATACAGTAGCCACTGGTATGGTGAAAAAACAGAATTTTCAGTTTTATTTAACTTTAATTAATTTAAAGTTAAATAGCTATAGCTGGCTAGCAAATACTTGGACAGCATAGGCTAGGGGAAGTGTCATTCTCTTTCTGTTTCTAGATCACTCACCAGGCTCTGTTTGCAGACCCCAAACTTTCTGCCATCTCCAACATTAATTCATTAAGCCAATAATTCATTCAGCAAACATTTATTGAGTGCCTGCTCTGTACCAGGCATTGTCTACAATCTCAGCATCCTAAGTGGTCACTTAATAAAAGGCAAATTGAATTATTTAAAGGAATCTTGGAGATCATAGTAACTCTTTTCTCCTTCCTCTGTTAAGGGACTATATTTGATCTTATTCTTGGATAGTGACTGCTATTTTGTGATATCTTAGGCAATATAATAAAAAAATCATTTTGTGATGGCTTTTATTTTCTGAACATTCTGCCTAATAACACCTTCTTTCTAGACTGTAGATTTGTTTTTTTCTTATTGTCCAAGAAAACTTTTGAGTTGTTGTGTTTTCTAGTCTTTTTTTTTTTTTTTTCCGGTAAGGCTTTCATGATAGTGTGAAGCCTACTCTGCTTCTTCTAAATTATTCTCACAAGCTTCTAACACTTAATCATAGTTGGAACAAACAAATAAAAGCTGAAATTTATATAGATGATTTGGATTGATCCATCTTACTCCTCTTATTAAGATTCTCTTATTAAAACTTATATGAATGTATAGCTCAGGACGTGCCTCTAAACTTCATTTCCCACCTTTCTGTTCTGCAAAGTGGGGTTTAGTCTTGACTTATAGTCTCAAAATTCTTACAGGTGGATGTGTTAAAAAATGAACAGCAATTTGAAAAAAAAATTTAAATGTTCCCAATTGTGACAAAATTCATTCTCTTCCAACCATCTATTAAAAATATTGAAAAAAAAGTGTGTTTTCAGAGAGGCAAATAAGGTGAGCAATCTTTGTAAGGGCAAGTATATCCAAATTCTCACAGGTATCAATCATTTAAAAAGCAGGAAGGGGGAGACAGTGATCTCTGGCTGAAGCTCTGAAGTACCCAGACTTGTGTGATCAGGAGTGGTTTGACTGCCCCAGCACCTAATAAATATTACAGCTGATCCCAACATTCATGAGTAATATGTACTTTTATGATTAGAAGAAATCTAAATCATTAGGCTGTCTTTCTATTTAGATAAGAAGAAAGTAAGGGCTAGCATGAAATTTTAATTACTCACATTAGGAGAGCCTGTGGTTTGCTGCCTCACACATAATCTATTCATTTAAGGTTCTTGTAAATTATATTAAGCTAGTTTAGACCAGTAGGAGTCAAGGGACACCTCCCTTAATGTATGGAAAGCAGCCATTAAAAACATGAAAATTGGATGTCAATGAAAGGTAGAAACTGTCCATGTTTCAAACATATTTTGAGGGCTTTCCAAATTAGCTATAGAAGACCTTATTAAATGCCCACATTCTACCTTGTTGTGGGGTTGAAGCAGGGAAGGGAATGTAGATGCTTAAAAATACAACTGGTTGGCACTAGGGCAACAGAGTGATTCTGCTTCACACTTTCACAGAATGTTCTGTATTGGGATGGGTGTCATATGTCTTGAGTTTTACTAACATCTATGCCAGTAATTAACTTCATGAAATGTCTGAACTTCAGGCCAATTTTCCCACCATTTAATGAGGTAAGACAGGGCTCTTCTACCTGTAAAATTCTAAGATAGAAGTGTGGTCTTTTTGTTTGAGGGCATAATAAATGAAAATAGAGCATTAGCTTTGAGGCCATTTATCTATTTATTCAACAAATATTTACTGAATATAAACCACATCCCAAGCACTATGTTAAGTGTATAGCATTGAAAATAGAAAACGTTGACCTTGCAGACCTGGGGCTTTAGTGGGAGAGAAAGACAGAAACCAAGTCCACACACGTGGCCTATTCCATCATCACCCTAAACCAACACCCTATTCATTTCTTTCACAGACACCATCCTGTTATTACACATTTATGGTGGGAGAGTTTGGGTGGTCAGGAGAGGCCTCTCAGAGTGGCCTATAGCCAAATTCTGACGGGAAAGAAAGACACTATCACAAAAAGAGTAGAAGGTGTGTTACAGAGGCAAGTTGATTCAAGGTCCCCAAGGTGGGGACAAGCCTGATGTATTAGAATCTTGAAACTCAAAGATTGGGTTTCAGGCTAGCGGCATCAGCACGAGCTGGGAACTAGGCAGAAATGTAGAATTTCAACCCATCCTGTTCAGACCTCTAGAAGAACAAATGCATTTTAATAGGAACCTGGTGAGGCACAAGCACATTGTAGTTTAAGGAGTGTGGGATTAGAAGAAATCAAAGAAGGCTACAGAAGCTGGTGTGCAGTGGGTCAGGAAATAACAGAGATGAGTCCTCCTATAAGATTTCAGTCTTAAGCTGCCTGCTTCTTCAAACTCGAGTCTGTCTGCCTTGTTTACAAACCTACTACTTTGGTGTCTTTGAAGGAAGTTACTCCTCTTAATCCTTACCTTAGATAGCATCACTGACTCAATGAACATGAGTTTGAGTGAACTCTGGGAGATAGTGAAGGACAGGGAACCCTGGCGTGCTGCAGTCCATAGGGTTGCAGAGTTGGACATGACTTAGTGACTGAACAGAGAAAAGCAATCCTTGCCTTAATCCTCTCCACAGTCCTAAGAGAAAGCTATTGTTACTCCTGTTGAACCGATGAGGAAACTGACTATGGAAGTATTTACAATACTTGGTCCATGGATGGTGTTCTGAAAATGGTAGCAGTGGCTATAAGTCTTTTATCTCCTCTCCTATTTATAAAGGAAACCAATGCGAGTTAATTAAATGGATGTAAACTTAGAAAAAGCTGTCTTTTCACTATGATGCCACCTCATAGTCTCAAAGTTCAGCTCCTTTATAAATGTAATAAATGGTAAATATTTTAAGGGTTTTAATGCACAGCTGGTCAATAGTATTGCCCTTCTCTTTACACTTGCTGGTTTGGCCCCAGAAAAAGGTGAATTCCTTGGGGAGTTCTGTGGTTTACAACTCCCCTGGGCATCTGGGTCCCTCCTTGTGTTCTTTGACCTCGTGAAGACAGTATCTGGGTGGCCAGCCCCCTTCCCTGACTTTGATCCTGTAGCTTCCTCTTCCCTGTTATCACCCAGGATTTCCAATTGCCTCAGTGTGGCACGCCCTGTGATTATAATCTGATTTTGCTCCTGTCCCATGTAGGAAAATACCCTGGATTAACATCTATGCTCAGGTCCAACACGACAAGGAGCAGGAGATGATTGGGTCAGTGAGCCAAAGTGAGAACGCCCCCAAAATCACACTCAGTGACTTCACCGAGCCTGAGGAACTGCTGGACAAGGAGCTGGACACCCGGGTCATAGGTATGTGTGCTGGAATCCCCAAACTCCTGCTTCCTCTGTCTTCCAGACACTGAGTCAGCCAGCCCACGTGGCCTGTCCTTCAGGTAGAGCTGGTCTGGAGGGTGGGAAATCAAACAGTTGCCTCAGTGACATAAGACCCGACACAATCAGGTTTTATAGTGTCTGCCTCCTCTGACCACATAAAATTGGCAGAACTTTTTCTCTTAAAAGTCGATCAAGATCCGAAGTGCTGGAGTCTGAGTGGGAGAGGGCTGAGGCCAACTATCCATTACTGTTGGACTTTTCCTTTTTTTCCTTTAAGGCAAAAAGATTATGCATCCTAATAATCACACAAATAGGGAGTCTGCCATCAGAGAGCCCTGGATTCATTTTCTTGCCCTGTCAATCTGCTAGTTCTGTGGTCTCTCTGTGCCTCATATTCCTCATCTGTGAAATGGGAATAACATTACCTGCCTTGTAAGATTGTCATGATCATAAAGTGGCGTATGTCATTAGCAAAGTGCCTGCCACATAATAAGGTTTCAATTCCTATTGGCTGCTGCTGCTGCTGCTAAGTCACTTCAGTCGTGTCTGACTCTGGGGGACCCCATAGACGGCAGCCCACCAGGCTCCCCCGTCCCTGGGATTCTCCAGGCAAGAACACTGGAGTGGGTTGCCATTTCCTTCTCCAATGCATGAAAGTGAAAAGTGAAAGGGAAGTCGCTCAGTCAAGTCCGACTCCTCGCGACCCCATGGACTGCAGCCTACCAGGCTCCTCCGTCCATGGGATTTTCCAGGCGAGAGTACTGGAACGGGGTGCCATCACCTTCTCCGTCCTACTGGCTAGTACTGTTGAATCACAAGAGTATAAGATGGCAAGGTATTGATGCTACCTTGTTTGCTGGTGTGGGAGAGGGCAAACATTAAACACAGATTAGATAAGGCAGTGAACTGGTAGGATAGACCACCCAGCTGCCCTGTTTGATAAACACACAGCAAGGTGGCTTGGTATTGGACTTCCCTGGTGGCTCAGACAGTAAAGCGTCTGTCTACAATGCAGGAGACCTGGGTTCAATCCCTGGGTTGGGAGGATCCCTCGGGGAAGGAAATGGCAATCCACTCCAGTACCATATTGCCTGGGAAATCCCATGAACAGAGGAGCCTGGTAGGCTACAGTCCATGGGCTCGCAAAGAGTTGGACACGACTGAGTGACTTCACGTTCAAAGCAAAGATCCATCCTCCTGTGGCTTGCACATCCTTACCTTCCTCTGTCTTCTCTCCCCTGCAGGAGGAATTGCCACCATTGCAAACAGTGAAAGCACAAAGGAGATCCCCAACTGCACTAGTGTTTAATACCAACAAGCCGCGCGGTCAACCATCTTTCTGACTTTTTATTTTTGATGATTCCTATTACTCTTATTATGGAAAAATGAGAGTGTCTTTTTTACCTATTGTTTACCAAGGGCCCCATGAATAGCAGGCAGATGCTTAGCTTTGGGAGGCAAAGCATACTTAGCTGATTATGAGTGAGCCACAAGGAATAAATGGCTGTTTTTGCGCTAAGGGCAAAGGATGCATCTTCCCATGGCTTTCTTACTTCATTCTGCCATTTATAGTGCAAGAAATCTTGTTTCCCCTGTGGTCTGTCTTTTTATTTTTTTAAGTTGGGTTGGTTTTCCACTAACCTCCCATCCTCTCCCTGCCCCGTACAACACCAAACCACCAATACCCAGCTCCTCCCTCCCAGGACACCCACCTAAAACAGAAACCATTTCCCAGTTAGATCTGCAGGAGGTAGGTTGGTGGGGAGTGAGCGTGGATGCAGAAAGTACACACCTGTCAGAAAAGACCCTGCCTCATGCATGTCCATTGCGAGGCTGCAGATGGCTTATTGTATATAATTACAATGTAAATAGCTTTTTATTTCCTAAGAAATAATTTAATGTTTAGTAAAAAAGAAAACTGAAAAAAGAAAGATGCGTCTGTTGGCTTATGCACTCAGCTTCGGAGCTGACCCACCCCCAGGCCTGCTTGATGTGTTGGGTTCTGGATGCTCCCCAGTTGTCTGTCACACTTAACTCTTGCATCTCTGTGTCCCTGCCATCACTGGTTTCTATTTCTATATATAAAGTGGGGAGGGGGAGTACTTCTTTGAAACAAACAACTGGTAAAGGGAGGACAAGAGTGACATCATAGAACATGTGAGTTTTTGGTCCCATTTGTGTTGTGGAAGAAGTTACAAGATAAAGTCCACTAGAGACTTCAAACTGAAACCCAGATGGGCAAACAAGGCTTCCCCTCCAGAAGAATGAGGTTGAGGATAGTTATCAGTCTGAGGTTTTCTCTAAAGAAGCCAGGCAATGGATCTTAAAAAAAAAAAAAAAAAAAGGCATCCTGTTTTCTGGTTGGATTCCATGGAATTGTATAATGCTTACAGGGAATTCTCTGGCTATTTGTAACTCAGAAGAGTCCCTTGGGCACTAGATTAAGTCCATGAGTGCCTCAGCCTGGGAGAAGTTAGAGGTGGGAAGGGAGCCAGCACTGGTGGAATCATGTGACCGTGCAAACCCTGCAGGTAGATAGGGGTCTAGCCTTTAATGATCTTAGTCAAAGTTGATTTTAGCAAGGCTGTGCTACTTGCTTGTCAGATGTACACAACTTCTTTAAAGTCAAATGTCTGCCTTCAGTTCTCTTAAGATAGTTCTTGCATCTGGGGCGAGTAACTTTCAAAGCCAGTGTTCTCCCACACCCCAGCCCCTTCACACATTTCACATGCCAGTTCTTTTTAGGAGGGTTGCTTGAAACCATGCTGTAGCATTGTTTTATTTTGGACTCAGCTTGAGCACACTTGTTTTAAAGAAAAGGTATACTGTATATATATATATGGGAGGAGAGGCTAAATTTTGTACCTGTCCATTTTTGTGGGATATTATTCACATCCTTCTCTGTGAGACATTGAGAGAATGTGACCTCGAGAAATTGGACTGGCTACAGCATAGAATTAGGACTATTTCTAAAGATCCTGCTTTTTCATTTCAAGGGTTAAATGGGGCAGACAATTGCAATACTTGTACTAAACACTGGAATACAAATGCATGAGTCATATCTATATATACAGTATATGTACATATACTGTTCTTGGTTTTATTGTTCCATTTGAATATTTCTACTGTAAAAAAAAAAAGACGGTGGTTTTGAAATTGTTGAAAATAAATGTATTTTTGTACATCAAAGCTATATAC